>VWZY01010669.1:46552-109508 GCA_013399075.1 Chloroceryle aenea | reverse complement strand
AGGTCTTCAGAACTTTATTTTATTTCTGTGCTTTATTTTTTAGCATAGTGATGAGCATTACAGACTGCATGCTGCAACATCAGCACAGTGTTCCCTGCTTTCCTAATAATTGTACATAATATGGGTAAGCAGGGTTCATTCATTCTTCCCATCCCCAGCAGGCCTGCTAGCCAAGTCATTTGCCTAAAAGCTTCTCTGTCACCACTTTCTGGATGCTTCAACATCTATGGCTTAAAAGGCTGTTGGAAGATCACATGCCCAGTTTAGATCACTGCTTTCCTTTGCCACTGCAAGGAGAGACACAACGCCTTATAGCCTTGTTGCCTCCACCTGTCTACTGGGTCAACACAGTGTTCTCTCTCTGCTTTCTTTCTGCTTGTTGTTATTCATACTCCCAAAATAACCCATACCAAACCTCTGCTGAAGGAGAATGTTCAAGATTTAAACCACAAATTAACTACCTTGAGTCTGCTGTGGGGATTTTCAGCAGAAAATCCCTCCAGCCCCATTTTCCCCCTCTTTCACAACATTTTAGTTCCCTTCCAAAGACTGTATTCAGTATATCCTAGAAGTATTCAAAAAAGTGTTTTCTCTCCATCTAAATAGCTGGTCCCTTGTTCATTCCTGACCTGCTCCAGACTTCAAGGAGCTGATGTGTCTTACAGGAAACAGTTTTTTCTTGCCTAACCAATCTTATTTCTTTCTATGACTGGGTGACCCATCTAGTAGACTAGGGGAAGGTCGTGAGTGTGGTCTACCCAGACTTCAGCATAACCTTTGACACAGTCTCCCACAGCATCTTCCTGAAAGAGCTGGCAGCCCGTGGCTTGGACAGGTGCACCCTTTGCTGGAATAAAAACTGTCTGGATGACCAGGCACAGAGAGTGGTTGTGAATGGTGCTGCATCCAGTTGGTGTCTAGTGACCAGTGGTGTCCCCCAGGGATCAGTACTGGGCCCATTTCTATTCAACATCTTTATTGATGACCCAGATAAGGGGATAGAGTCTATTTTTAGTAAATTTGCAGATGACACTAAGTTGGGGGGAGTGTTGACCTGCTAGAGGGTCAGGAGATGCTGCAGAGGGACCTGGAAAGGCTGAGCTGATGGGCGGAGGTCAATAATATGAGTTTTAACAAGCCAATTGTAGGGTCCTACACTTTGGCCACAATAACTCCATGCAATACTACAGACTGGGGGATGAGTGGCTGGAGAGCACCCCAGCAAAGAGGGACCTGGGAGTGCTGTCTGACAGCCGTCTGAACATGAGCCAGCAGTGTGCCCAGGTGGCACGGAAGGCCAATGGCATCTTGGAATAGTGTGGCCAGCATGTCTAGGGATGTAATTCTGCCCCTGTACTCGGCACTGGTGAGGCCTCACCTTGAGTACTCTGTGCAGTTCTGGGCCCCTCACCTCCAGAAGGATATGGAGGTGCTGGGGTGGGTCCAGAGGAGAGCGACGAGGCTGGTAAAGGGACTGGAGGGAAAGTCTGATGAGGAGAGGCTGAGGGAGCTGGGGTTGTTCAGCTTGGAGAAGAGGAGGACTCAAGGGTGACCTCATCACTCTCTACAACTATCTGGAAGAAAGTTGTAGTCAGGTGGGGGTCGTGTTCTTCTGCCAGGCAACAAGTGACAGGATGAAAGAGCAGGGCCTGAAGCTGTGCCAAGGAAGGTTTATATTGGATCTTGGTGGTGGAGTCACCATCCCTAGAGGTGTTTAAGAAAAGATTGGATGCTGCCCTTAGTGGCATGATTTAGCTGATGTAGTGGTGTTAGATCATAGGCTGGACTCTATGATCTCAGAGGTCTTTTCCAGCCTCCGTAATTCTGTGATTCTGTGATTCCTTACTGTAATAGACACTGGGAGATAATAAATATATAATCAGTAGAAAAAATAGCCCTAAATTAAGATGACCCTGATTCACCAAAGCACTTTTCACCTTTCCTTTCTTAAGGATAGGAGCCTGTAAACCACATTCATTATGCCTTTACTGAGTAAGACTTTTAGGAAAAAGACAGTCTTTCTCTTCTGCTTGTACAGGAACAAGACTGTAGAGGGGCTGGCTTACAACCAAATGACTTCTAACTGCCATAGTGCTTCTTATCATCAGGTTACTGCTTCCTACCATCAGGTGTTACTGTTATTCATTGGAGATATCAGATGGTTTGGATGGATAGTAAATTCTGGCCAAAATACAGTTTCTAAGTGACCACAAGTACTAGTGAAATAGGAAGAAATGTGGCAAGATTTCCCAAAGGATTTTTTAGATTTTTCCTTGGAAGAGAAAAATGGCTTTTATACAGAATGGACCAGGGAAGGGATTTCTGAGATATCACATCTAATTTTCTGCCTTCCATGCATCCCATCCACATCATGTGAATCTGTTTGCTTCTTTCTGGCACTCCCAAAATGAAGTGTTTTCCATGTTGTTATCAAGGTGAGGCTCAATGACGTCAAGGAAATAATAATTTTCTCTAACACTGTTCATCTACCTTTCCCATTCTCCCTGCACCAGACTAAGCACATTCTTCATTCAGTCTGGGAAGACCATGGGCCTTTTTGTCCTTGAATAAATCCGGCCTCGTTTGGTTTAGTTGAATTTTGCAGCAACATCAAGAAAATCTAAGTGGTGGTGCAATCACAAGCACAATGATTGCAACTGTTGCTACAGATTAGGACTTTATCCTTTTTTCTTGTCAACCTGTTCTTTTGCTGAGAACTGAGAAGGAGCTTACCAATGCTCTGGCTAGTATTAATCATGCAACTTCCCTTTTTTGCACTAAGCTTGCCATAAAATGGCCTATTCCTGTCACTGGGAAGTTAACAACTATGCCTCATTTGGCTTTGATATTTGCAGGTCTCTATCTACCTGGTACCCTGCTGATTTTTTGAGAAAGGTCTTCAAAGACTAAGGGAAAGGGGCTTGTGTTGAGGTGAATTAGAGTAAACTAGTTTGTGATTTGGGGGTTTCTTTTCTCTTTAGGGCTAGCAGCATCACTGAGAGTCCTCTTCAACACCAGGTAAATAAGCACAATGCATTGTGCCAAAACATTTCACAGATTTCTTGGTAAGAGCTGCGGGTGGGAGGAAGTTGTGACTAGTAATAGTAACTATCCCTTTCTTTCTGTTTCTGACCCTCTCTTTCATCCTTCCAGGGCTGATACAGATGCACCTCGGTAGGAAAGCTTCTGTGTAGAAAGCACTGTATTGACAGAGAGAAGTATGAACAGATTTTTGAAAGAGACAAGGCAGAGGAGGAAGAAAAGTCCACCTCCCTTGGGTCTGATGACTGTTGGAGGCTCACTGAAGCTGCTTGCTATTATAAGTTTGTGCCAGCGATCTGTTAGGACAGACTACATAGCATACAGGGACTCCTTGCTTTGAGAACAGGGATCTGGGTAATTGCACCCCGGGGCCTCTGAGCAGGGCTCAGCTCTGGTCTGAGCTCCTAAGAAGCTACCATTCAAAGACCTGATGAATAATAAAAACAAGAATTAACCTTGCAAAGAGGAAGAGTGGAAGGCAAGGCTACTTAGAGCAGAGGGAGAGATGGGAGGGATGCAGGGCAGCTCAGGTTGGCCTGGGAACCTCCATATGTCCTGTGGTCTCCTGCTGCCTGTGAGGTGCTAGGGATTTGGGGGCCATTAAGGCAGGATGTAGAGAATGCCACCTGGAAGAAGAAATTACCAGAGATGTAAAAAGAGGTTTTCCTGCAACACATTAAGGAAGTTAAGGAAGGGATGAGACTTTCCAGACATATATCTTTATATCTGCAGGGAAATAATTTCACTAGTGGTTGCTCTGATCAAGGCAGTTACAATGACTTATACTGACCAAATATTTGGCTTCAGTGGAAGCACACAGAGTAACAACACCTGTTGGAGATTCACACAGTCCTGGTCGACTGCCTGCTCTTTGGTCCTCTGAATATTCTGTGGCACTGTTAGCAGTCACTCTGTGAGACCCTTTTTTTGAGACAGAGCTGCTCTGAAAGACTCCTGGCCAAGACAACCTGGTAGGTATCACAGTGTGAGAGCAGGAGAGAGTCCTTGTCTGGAAACCACATGACAAATGCCGCAGGAAGTGAGGGTGAGCTTTGTGGTAGCCACAAGGATTTGTGGAGCATTGTTAGCTGGTACATCTATCGATGTGCTAAAATGCTCATGGGAGCTGGTGGGAGAAATGTTAGGTTGTCCAAACAATGTCTGAGGGTCCCCAGTGTGGTGTATGCTCTCACAGGCCCAGGACACTCCAAGTAGGAAAGCGGAAAGACAGTGACCTGCAAGTGCATCTCTGTGCTCTAGAAAGAGCAGCAGCACCACCTATCACCAGAGAAGGAAGAAGGAGAGAGGACAGACAACAGACAAAGTGCTGCTCCTCTCATTGTTCCCAGTACAAGACTGGAACTCAGACCTTCTAAATGACCAAAGAGAAACTTCCTTCTTCCAGCAGAATAACCTGTCTTAGATCTTTCCCTCCAAGCTTTCTGATAAAGGCTCCTGCTGACTCTGTGTATGGCTCATTATTTGTCCATGATCTAACATCCTTCACTACAGAGGAAAGAAAATGACACTTAATGCCTCTAAAGCAAGACTGTCCCCTGAGGTCAGTCAAGCGGAGATGGCAAAGTTTGTCAGTTTGAGGTAGCCAATGTTCTCAGCCTTAACAACGTGTGATGGTTGTGGAGTTACCTTCCTGTGGTGACTGTGGAGTTACCTGCCTGTGGTGCAGAGCTAGCAGAGGAAGATGAAGGGGATGGAAAAGACAAGGTTTCAGGAGAGAAGGGCTGAGAGCTGGTGTTTATAGTAATAATGAACCAGAAAACCAAGATAAAACAACAAAACAAAACAAAAAACCAAACAGATCTACAAGACTACAAGAATTGTTCATTTTTTAGAGGACAGAAATGGGCTCTAGGATCCTGTGCTCCAAAGTGTTCAGGGCTTTTGGCTTGCAGGTCAACATATACGGGTTCTGTCTGTGGCAAATCCTGGCAGCAGGGATACCATGGTGTGGTCTGAACCACATTTCACTTGATTATAATTCAGAGTGATGGTACAGAGAAATTTGGAAGTAGCGCAAAATCTTTAATCTCTTCCTGCCAAAGGCAAGAATCTTTCCATTTAATTGGATCAGACCCCAGAAGCATAGCCAGGAGTGCTTTTAAATTTCTGAGAAAGAAAAAAGGTTAGATGAGATGGCTGAGCTGTGTGGGTGCTAAAGTTTGTGTTGATATGATTGCTAGTAAATGAAAGCTTGGGTTAACCCAAGCTGAGCAATTTTTTCTTATTCTGTAATTATGGCAAATGGAAAAGTAAAATATATAATTTTTTGGCTGACTGAACCATGTAGCATAGCTCAAAATCAAATGTTTTATTGCTTTAAACTCTTCTTTACTCTTATAAACAGGATATGCTTGCTTACTTGCAATAGAGGAAGAAATGTAGTCACTGCCACTCTTTGTCTAACCTGCACCAAGAAAGCGTGGCTGCTAGATATCATCTGCTAGGAGGATGAAGTAAACAGGGTGTAGAACTTTACATCTGGTACCAAATTAATTTGGAAGGACCTGTTAGCAAACGTAAGACAGGACCATCTTTTTACATACACAAGTTCTCAGTGCAGTCTCTGGAAGGGGTTGTCTGTATCTCCTTTGCTCTAGACAAGTTAGATGAATTCAGATAAAGTGGACCAGTTTCTCATATATCCAGGAGCTGAGATACTGAGAAGCTCAGAAAAAAAATGATGTTTTTATTTTGCTATCTGTGCCTCATCTCACTGCATACAATTCTCATCTTTGAACTTCCTGGGATTCTTCCAGGAGGCTTTATAACAAGTGCTGGCACCAGTACTTCCCTATTCATAAGGCAGCTCCTTGACCAGTATGGACAGCTCCAAGGAAAAGGGAACGGTAACATTTCTGTGCTGCCCTGCATTGCTCGCCTTCCAAGGTAGCCAGAAAAGGAATAGGTTGGTGCTAATTGAGATGTGGCCATCTGTCAGACAGGAAACATGCCAAGGCCACCTTGTAATTTTTATGAGGGAAGGAACCAGTCATTGGTGACAATATTTAGGTGCTTCAGACCTTGATCAGAATGACACAGATATCTTAGGTGATAAAATTTCCCCTTGTATGTGATGAGGGATCTTCTGACTTGTTCAGAAGATGTCACATTAAATGCCTTTCCATCCACTGTGAAACCACAGAAAAACTGCTTTGTTGAGGTCAGACATTTCTTCAGAGCAGAATACCATGAAAATTGACCTATTATTTGTCTTAAGGTATTGCTCAGGCTCCCAGGATGTAGGGACATGTACATAAACATTGTAAAAGAGACAATCCTTTTCAAAAGATCTGATGGGAGGAGTGGAGGGAGGCGCCTAGTCCCATTGGAGGTCTCAGACCTAGATTTATATGGGCACAATGATGCCAAACTGGGCAGGTGTTAAGTTAAATTAATTGCAAATTGTCCCATTGCCTTGTTCAGACCTTTAAAGAGACCTTACAGACCTATGGAGAAGCCCTGTGTCATCCAGAAAGTGTCAACAGACTTGGCATGAGACATCTGTGAGAGCTGTACCTCTCTGGAACAGTGGCTTGAGATAGGAGGATGCCCCAATAATTAGGGAGGCCCTTTTATTGCGGCCTGCAGCCTACAAAGAGTGGGTGAAACCTCATAGATTAGAAGCCTCAACAACAGCTGTGCATGAAGGACATGACGGTTTCCAAACTCTCCATCATCTTGTAGATAGAAACTAATCAGTGCCTGTTCTATGTAACATTAGGGAAATGCCTTGGGACTATCAAGAAAGAAATGAAGAAGCTTTTTCCTTTCTGCACTGAGAGGACATGAAAATAAATGGATGTTCAGATTTCCACCTCCAGTTTTCCAGTGCAGCTATTGTATCAAGGATGCCATCCCACTGCTCCTCAGGATGTCTGTCAGGAAATTGCTGAGGATGAGATGTGTTAAGACCTGAGGATGAGACCTGGATAACAGGACCTGACCTCGGGTTTGGCTACCTGGACAGACCACAGGAAATTGCTGGATGTGACAAGAGAAGATGCTGAACATGAGAAATAATAGAGTGAGAAGATGATGGAAGGTATGAATAGCACCATGAGAAACAATCAGGTTTCACAGATGGGGAGAAGAACTGATATGAAAACTTGTGGAAGGGCAAACTTGAGGAGACAGGCCAAAATGATAGGACATTGTGATTAGTAAGTAGTGTATTTGAGGAGAGATGGCTTGAATACTCCTTAATGAATGGTCCCACAAACATTTCACTAGATTTACTAAAGCAATTAATCCGTCTGGCTGATAAATACCCAATTGCCAGGAATGCTCATTGAACTAACTGATGGCACCTTAAAATTCAGAGAGGAACATAAATTTATCTTTCTTATTAATTTCTATGTGCTTACTTGCCTTTTATAGATGATAAGGGGTTTCTCTCCCCTGGAGCAGCTGCTAAGAGAGACGATAGGTCTTTCACAAAGAAAATTCCCTAACAAAAGACCCTAGAGGTGCTCTAAGGATTCCTTGCTTGCCCAGTGCAATGCAGGGACCCTAGGAGGGACTCATCCGCATTCCATGTTCAGCATGTCATAGATCACAGCATGACTCATGTGACACCCTGCTCTGATAATAGAGACGCTTTTGGGGTGAACATACTCCACTTGTCCTAACCTAGCCAGAGCTTTCAGGTTAGCATCTCAAGGCACTTGGGGATGGGTGGGGGTGTATACAGGAAAGCTCTTCAAGAAGTCTAGACCCTCAAAGACCACTACCATTCCAGGGAAAAAAATGCATGATCTTGGAAAAAAGGCAACTTTTTGTCTCTTGTCCTTCCTGTCCACAGGAAAAGGTCTGGATCCCAAAATCCTTGTCCTCTTCACCTTGCTCTCTTCTTCCCCATAACAGTGAGGGGATCACCTACAGTTTATGCTCTCTGGTCATCTCTTTGCATTTTCTTAGAGGTAAGCAGAGTTTTCAGATCTCTTCTCATGAAAGAGATCTATAGTGGAGAAGACAATTCCTGTGTAAAGACAATATTAAAGGTAGTCAGAGACAGATCAGGCCATTGGTGTTCAAGGAAAATCTCCCAACTGAAATCGATGAAGGGTTGTGCTTCCAAATTAATTGCATGCTTCTGTCCTTAGTATCTGGGCATGGAATCAAAAATGATGAGCCAACAAAGCAGCACTGAGCTGCTCCTGCGAACAGGCACCATCAATAATAAGAAATACTAGGAGAATACTCTTTGAAATTCAAATCACAAGAAGCATCATTTAAAAGAGAACTCAGGAGAAGCAGAAATACCATGCACCACACATTAATTGTCATGCATATGACAAAATTGCTGTTACTTAGCAGCATTAAATTTATTCCCATATTATTAATGCCATACCTGGGATGAAGTAATTAAACTGGCAGCCCATTTCTTCTGAACTAGAGGCCAGGCCTTCAGCTGGTGTAAATCAGAATAGCTCCACTGCAGAGACTTGGATTTACAACCAGCTGGGGAGCTGAGCCATTGTTTCTAAAAAGAGAGAGATGAAAATGAAGTAAAAACCATCACAACTATATAATCCACCCCAGAGTAAGGGTAAGCAGTGCTAAAGTCCCTTCTGACCTGGAACCACTCCCAAAGCACACTGCAAGCAATCTGGAAACTCCTCCCAGCTGATTTAATAAATTAACTTTGGAAGGTTAAATATTTAATAACATGCTAGCAATTCCTTCCAAATGGGCACACTTAGTCACTGCTATATCCTATTCCTTTCATAACCAAACTCATCAGAAATATTCACAGATCTGTTTTGACAGAAATGCTATATCCTGTGGTCAGGAAAAGAGTTGATCTAGGATTCATCACTCTATCCCCCTCTTTCAAGCCCTCTAGCCACAACTGCCTTATGCCACCTTACAGCATGGCTCTCAATGTCCTTGTATCTCCATGACAGCAGGATTACTCCACTTGCATTCACAGCACCTTTCACATCATGCCCACAAATCATAGAATGGTTTGGATTGGAAGGAACCTTAAAGATCGTCTAGTTCCAACCCCCATGCTGCAGGCAGGGACACCCTCCACTAGACCAGGTTGCTCAAAGCCCCATCCAACCTGGTCTTTAACACATTCAGTGATGGAAAATCCACAGCTTCCCTGGGCAACTGGTTCCAGTGTCTCACCAACTTCAGAGTGAAGAACTTCCTAATTTCTTACATAAATCTACTCTCTTCCAGTTTGAAGACATTACTCCTCATCCTATCACTACAAGCCCTTGTAAAAAAGTCCCTCCCCATCCTTCCTGTAGGCCCCGTTCACATAACGGAAGGCTTCAATAAGGTCTCCCTAGAGCCTCCCCTTCTCTAAGCTGAACAAGCCCAGCCCTCTCGGGCTGTCCTCATAGCAGAGGTGTTCAAGACCTCTGATCATCTTTCTCCTCAGGATTGCTCTCAATCCATAACGCGCAGGCTGTATTTGTGCTTGGTGTTGTCCTGACCCAGGTGCAGTGCCTTGCACTCGGCCTTGTTGAACTTCATGAGGTTGGCATAGACCCACCTCTCAAGCCTGTCAAGGTTCAGTCCTACTGTCCGTGTCACCAGCAAAGATGTTAACCCCAGTTCCAGTACTGATCCCTAAGAGAATCCATTCATCACAGGTCCCCATTTGAACACTGAGCCATTGACTGCAACACTTTTGAGTGTAACCGTTCAGCCAATTCCTAATCCACTGAGTAGTCCATTCATCAAATCCACATATCTCCGAATTAGAGACCAGGAGGTCGTGAGGGACAGTGTCAAATGCTTTGCATAAGTCCAGATAGATGTCATCAGTTGCTCTTCCCTTATCCACTGATACTGTAACTCCACTGTAAAAGGCCACCAAATTTGTCAGGCATGATTTGCCTTTGTGAAGCCATGCTGGTTGCCACCGATCACAGTCAAAGTCAAAGGCTTTCCTGAAGTCTAGGTAGACCACATCCACAGCCTTCCCCTCATCTACCAGATGGGTCACCCAGTCATAGGAGGAAATAAGATTGGTTAGGCAAGAAGAAACTGTTTCCTGTAAGACACAAAAGATTCTTGAAGTCATAGAATGAAATCAAATTTGTTAGGCAGGACTTTTCTTTCCTAAATCCATGCTGGCTGGGCCTGAGCCCCTGGTTGTCTTGTACATGCTGATTGATGGCACTCAGGATGATCTGCTCCATAACCTTGCCAGCCACCGAGGTCAGGCTGACAGGCCTATAGTCTTCTGGATCCTCCTTCCAGGCCTTCTTATCGATGGGCATCACATTGGCCAGCCTCCAGTCATCAGGGACCTCTCCAGTTAGACAGGACCTGTGATAAATGATGGAGAGCAGCTTAGCCAGCTCTTGTGCAAGTTTCCTAAGCACTCTAAGATGAATCCCATGCAGACGCATAGACTTGTTAGGATGTAAATAGCACAGCAGGTCACTAGATACTTCCTCCTTGATTTCAGGAGGGATATTCTGCTTCCCATCCCCACCTACCAACTCGGGAGCCCAGTTGCCCTCAGGATAGTCAGTCTTTTTGTTAAAGACTGAGTCAAAGAAGACGGTGAGTACCTCAGCCATTTCCTTGTCTTTCATTACTATGTTCCCCCCTTCATCCAGTAAGGAATGGAGATTTTCTCTGGCCCTCCTTTTGTTATTAATGTATTCATAAAAACACATTTTATTATCCTTGAGAGAATTGGCCAGCATACTTCCCTTTTCAGTAAGTGTTTGTTTACTTTGAGAATTTTCGCCTTTAAAAGGAAAACTGAACTTCTCTCCACAACATTCAGGTGTTCCAACTTTTCACATATTATTGGAAAACTGCAGTATTCAAGGTTTGGGGCACATTTTTGGAAGAAATATCACAATTGTGATTAAGAAGCTTTCTGTATTGCAGGGCTCTTCTGTTCTGAATATTGTGTACAGTGAGATACAAGTACAAATGAAAAAAAAAACTTTATTTAATTTAAAGATAGGTTCCCTGTATATTTTTTTTTCCTTAAAAAAAGGGTTTCCTGATGATCTGAATGGTGCTGGTGCTCAAATCTAGACAGCTTTGAAAGTCATTCCCAGGCATTTTGACCTAAATAAAACTGAAGTCTCTTAATGTTATTGCTCCTTGATGTACTAGTGATGCACTAGGAAAAAATTCCTTTGGATTTTCCTTACATGCACCCACTTCAAGAAAAGCAGCTTCTTCCCACATTCATTGCGCTGACCAATTTAACATACTTTGTATGGATAACCCAATACTTTTGAACTTCAAATGTGTGGCTTTTTGGTGCTTGATCACTAACAATCTTTTCCTTTCTTCTTCTGCTGACAAAATACCAATATGTTATACCAGTTTTTATGGTTGTCTCGTAAATTTTTCTTTTCTTGATTAGTGCAGATTCTTTATTATAAAATGACTTCTCTCCATTAAATGACTCTCTTACAAGCAGTTAGTCTGCCAGCTTTATCCACACCTTCTAATCTACCTGTTCTATCTATTACTGGAATCACTGGGACAGTAACACTCCTCTGTCTTATGTTTCTATGTAACACAGAAGGGAGGCAGAAAGATTTTAAGCTTTGGGATTTATGGCAGTCGTTGCTTCATAAATAATGAATCATAATAATATACAAACAATGGTGCTTTTTTTCTTTTTTTTTGAGTCTTAAAATCTCATTTACTCTAGGGAAATACAGAGCAGGGTCCCACAGGGAATTATTCTACTGATCAGCAAGAGGAAAACTTACGGCAGACTATGCTGAGCATACAAAATGCAGAAATCAGCAGTCTGCTCAAGACAGTTGACAGAACAGAGTTAGTGAATCCAAATTGGTGCACACAATTGCAGCTCTAAGCTCAGAGCTGACCAGTCAAAGCTTCCTGGGACGTGTTAGTACTATCACTTTAAAGTACTGTAATTTCCAGCTATACACATCTACAGGTACATCAAGGAAAAATACAGTCCTAGTTCAGGTAAAACAGCTTCATCTGAGGTCTATTGGCATGGCTGATGAGATTAAACTGATTTTAATCAGGCAATACCCTAAGGATCCTATGGCCCATGACTCTATCCTAAAACTACTTTTTGAAAAACATAAAACATAAGAAAAATTTGCATTACATTTACACAGAAAACAGATGTATAACTATGTTGTCATTTCATATGCCAAAAGACTTGGACACAGACAGCAGAGAATGTGATTTCAGGTGGCTGATAAGGCTTTATGTTTTATCCATCTTACTTCTCTATCTGAACACCTTCTCTCCATCATTATCATGAGTTCATGTCTTCTTCATGGAGGCACCTGAGGAATTTCAGTGGGATAATTCTCTGAGAAGCACTAAAAATCAAAGTGGCATGTTTTTAGGCCCAGTTAAAAAGGTGGGATGAAAAGGTACTCAAACAACTTGCAGAAAATAATGAGGAAGTCCATATCTTTCGTCCCTGTGAAGTTCTGAAGCTTCAGGGAAAACGTTCAACATTTTAGGTAAACTTAAATGTTAATTTCAGGCAAATTTAAAAAATGCTGTGGTGTTCACACTTCAATGGAGTGTGCACTTTTATGTGTGTGAAAGGGCCTTTCTCCTCCTACTACTGATTTGCTGCTAGAAAATGTCATGTCTTGGCTTCTTGAAACAGTATCTCAAGTACCAGCTGGAGTATTCTCCAACAATCAATTGCTAGCACTCCTTTCTGGTACTGACACAATCCTTCTATCACTGAGGGCAGTAGTAGAGCAGGATCATGAATTTCTTTCTCTCCCTTGGACTGCCATTTGCTCCACAATGATCTTTGAGTATAGTTTTGTTCCAAATGTGATCATCAGGGAAGATTATTTGCTTCTTGATATAACCAAAATATAGAGAGGTAAACCCAAGGCTTCTGCCACTGGTTAGAATATCTCTTTGGGCTGGTGGTGCCGGTGAACTTCAGAGCTTTGAAAGCAAAGCTGGATGCAGATAAATGTGCATCATCCACAAATATAAGCTGCTGTCTGATTAACACTTCAAGCTTAAGCCTCACTGGTTTGCAATCTGGATTAAATGCAGTTGTGCTGCTTTATAACAGCCAAATGCTATTAATAACTTCTGTGGTGTATCTCCAGCCTAATTCAGTTGCTCCTCTGTCATTTCAGTGTCTTGGAACCACATAATCACATTGAGGGGATAATATATGATAGATCTTCATGTGAGATACCCAGCTGCAATTGTAGGCGCTATATACATTTCACTGGGAGTCTGACTATAGCAACCATTCAGAGACTGTCTGGTGACATTTGCCTAGGAAACATTGCTTGAGGCTACTGTATTTTCCCAACTGGAACCTCAGCAAGTTCTGCATGAGTTTTTCCTGTACACCAACTTTTATACCTTGAGTTGAGTTCAATAAAGAGACCAAGTTAGACACAGCTGTGGTCACAAAGCATTTGTGTGTGGATTCCAGATGCTGCACCAATGTGCCAGAGAAATCTACATCATTTACATCTTTTATGAGATCACTGACAATTCTTTGGCTACTTGATACTCATTCAAAATCCGGGCCACAGCCATGAAGAGTATCTCCAAGTCAAAGAGGCATCCTGCCTGTTGTGTTGATGAACCTAAAGGAAAATTTTCTTACCATCTTGCCATTGTATGCCATGTGAAGGTCATGCATCACATGCAGCAGGTTATTTAGACTGCTACTGCCTTGTGCACTACCTCTCTGCCTGTGGAATCAAAAGCAAATTTCCTATCTGTGAAGGCAATATGTAAAGGGCAGCTGAATCGCTGATGTCTCTCTGCCAATAGCCGTAGGACTTACAGCATGCACATCTGATCAGCCAGTAGTGAACTGGATTGTCCTGGGTGGTGTTTATGAGTCAGCAGCAGATTAATTTTGGCCAGAAAAAAGTGGCCATTGCTTTACCCAGAACAGACACAGCCACAAGTGAAGGATTGCTGCTGCAGTCTGAGCACAGACCTTTGCTTTTGGTAGTGAACTCATAGAATTGCACTTTCATTTAATTGGGTTCTTACTAGATCCCTTGCCTCTTCAAAGCACAAAGTGTGACTGTGGCTGATTCAACAATGTAGGCTTGTAACTCTGCTGAAACAGTCACACTCTGTTGCTCAACAAAACTGAGGTGTCTGTAACATAACCTTTCACAACAGTGGATATATCTCTGTCACTTCTACAGTGAAGGACATTTGTTATGTGCAAGATGTACTCAGTCCATCTTCAAGTGCTGCTTTAATGTGAGAGTTAACCATCTGGCCTGTGGACTGATATGGACCCATGGACAGCAAGTAACAGAGGTAGCTATTGTCTATGAGTCAACTGAAAGACATGATGAACATGAATGCTATGGAACAGCCTTTTGTAGAAAACTTCTGTGTTTCACTTAGCTTTTGCTTTATAGTCTTTGTGGAAACTTAATTTCAGCCCTATCTTTTTCATTGTGGGTTCAGTTTCTAATACATTGGTCAACCATAGCTATTTTATGGATTTTTGTAGTTCTGCAATTCACCTGCAAAAGTTAACATTAGGACGCAGCATTGCATCCTTGAATGTCACAGCATTAAGTACAAGAACCATTACACACTCTATGCATGGGATAGTTCTTACATCTTCTGATCCCCCAAGGTGAGCAGAAATTTATATCAATGTTTGCTTCAAGCTCTATATAAAATGCCAGAGTCATGTGAAATACAAGTTTATTAATGTCCCACTGGTGATCTCTACCCCACATGATCTTTCTCCATCAGGCTGCAATTTGGAAGCTATCTTCATCAGGGCAAGTCTACCTTTCTGAGCCAGGAACATGTGGTAAGAAAGCTGCAGAAGGAGAGCAGATGCTTTGTTCAGTTAATGCTGCTTCTTCAAGCTGTTGCCCAATGCTTTTACAGCGAGGCAAACATGGACCATAAATTCCACCTCCTGGAAAATCCCTCCAGGATAAGCCATGGCCTCAGTTAAGTTAAAACAGCTGTACTTGCTTCCACCAGCTCTATGAGGAAAACGTGCATTAGACACTGAGTGCAATGGTAAGTGTGTAAGTAAGAGGCAATATCTGACCTCACTGACTGTTTGCTGGGTGCTTTGCCTTTCCCATGACCCCTCTGTGACTCCTCACAGACCTCAGCAGTGGAGTCAAAAGGAAGCAACGGAAAACCTGAGCTGGCTCCTCAACCTGCAGGTTGCCACTGGTGTTAAAGGAATTTGCAATAATGGGGACCTCTGTGTGAGAGGTAAATGTGAGCACACTGGTTAAAGGGCAGAAGTTAATGCAAACATCACCAAGGGAGGTAAGATAATTTTTATCTTGGCTGATAGTCAGAATTTCAAAGAAACACAGAATCATAGAATAGTTTGCGTTGGTAGAGACCTTTAAAGGTCATTCAAGGCCAGGTTGGACTGGGCTTTGAGCAACCTGATCAACTTAAAGATGTCCCTGCTCACTGCAGTGGAGTCAGACTAGATGACTTTTACATGATTCTATATAAGCAGGGACATATTCAACTAGATCAGGTTGCTCACAGCCCCATTCAGCCTAACCTTTAATATTTCCAGGGATGCACCATCTACCACCAATCTGGGGAACCTGTTCCAGTATTTCACCATCCTAACCGTAAAAAAAATTTCTTACTTATATCCAGTCTGAATCTGCCTTCTTTTAGGGTAATATTCTTCAGAGTTATTTATTTACTCAGGAAGGAAGTGTAAAAATCACCTTGGTGCCAACACAGACCTGATGTGTGCAGGCGGGCTTTGCAGGAGCCACAGGTCCAGCTGAGATAGATACTGCTGCATCCTATCAACAGACAGCAGGGAAGGTATTACTCTAGGAATTAACTTGTGTCCTGATCAGACTGTAGGATACTGGCACCAGTCTGCTTCAGGATGAGAGATGGTTTCCACTGAGACATTGAAGTTTGTAGCTCCCAGAGAACTCTATATTCAGGTCCAGCAAGCATACAGGGACACAGAGAAATAGAGATTACAGCATTGTAACTGCAATCACAGTAGTTCAGCATGGGTATGGACTTGTCCTCATTGCTGTATGAGATCAAATTGAGTGCTGAGGTTGAGTCCAGTTAGTCCCTGGAGTGAGGATAATCCTGGTCAAGGATGGGAGGCTTGTGTCAAAGTGGTGACTTGCTCTTCGTTGCCCTTCCCACAGGTGCTGTCTCTGTCCCAGGATGGCTACCGAGCAGGGGTGAGCCGAAACACACAGCCAAGTGCTAAATGTTTTATGCTATTGCCTGATTGATTTTAAACTGTGCTTACTTGGCAACATGCCTCTCAGGACTTGTTACATAAGATTAGAGATGTTTTTCCTAATGCAGCACTATAGCTGGTAAACCCAGTGTGTGCTGGTAACAGCTTAGAAGCTTGTATTTAAAAATGGAGCTGTGGCAGCATTTGGCCCACACACCATCAGCTCTTCCTATCCATCCCCATGGCCCATGATAGGACAGCAGTGTGGCACATGCTGTCTGCAGTAGTAAATCGCTGTGGTATGCCACGGCCAAATCTCAACTGCTGCTGTCTTTACCCTCTAAGACTGGCTTGAGCAAACATGGAGGAGGGACATCCATGATACTTGTGTTTAAGTGAGTGGCCTCTTCTCAGTCACTTCCCCACTTCAGGGAGCTGGTGCTCACTTGCTCTTCAAGTAGCAGATGGTCTAGTCCATTAGAACCATTGCTAGGTGGGATAAAGCATTGCAGGACTCCTCTCAGGATAGAAGAGACCCACTGTTGCAGGAATCTTCAAATCTCCTTCACATGTGCTGAGGAGTGTTCAAACCTGTCTTTACTCAAAATGATGTTCAGCTGGGAAAAAAGTCCATGTAGAGAAGAAAAACAAACATTCTTTGTCAATACCCCACAACTGGCAGTAAATTTTGCTTAGTTGAACATATAATTTTTAATTAAAAAGGGAAAGAAAGAAAACCATGATGAAATTTTTTGTTGTCTTGACAGATTTTCAGAAGTAACCTCTGAGGGGGTTCTGAAAGAAGAAAGGATGGCATAGCAAATATGACTGAATGGCAAGCAGCAGCTTTGTTGTGTGAAATTGGAAAATATATTTTCTTCCAGAAAATAATGTGCTTTTTACTGTACTTCTTCACAGTCCATTCAAAATGTGAAGGACTAACCATTACACCCAGCAGTGTGTGCCAGCATCTCAGCTGTGACAGATGGCAGAGTCCATCGGTCAGGCCTCAGGGAACAGGCATTTGCTCTTCTCAGCATCCCCTCAGGAGAAGTGCCCTGGCCCAGCAAAGGTGTTGGCAGACTTCAGCCTTGTACAGAGCTGCAAAGATGAAACAAACCCAGCTTCCCCAGCTCCTGCAGACTACATCAGTGTCTATGCCATTCTTTCAGGTTTCTATCTCCAATAATTCATATTTGTTGTAGGTAGAAGCCTGGAACTACTGAAGGCAGAAGTTTTGTTGTTGACCTGCCCATCTACCTTTTGCCATTATTAGTCTGCCTGTACACTGAGGGTCACTTCAAAGAACAAATGTTTCTTGCTGGGGATGTGAGATTGCTTTTAATTTGTGCCATGTATCAGAGCTGGAGTTTGAAGTTCTCTGGTGCACTTTCCATTTCTAATCAGCTGTTAACTCTAAGAGAAGCCTAACTGGGAAGTTGTAATCTGATGACACTATCTGCCAGGAGACGAGGAAGGGCCAGCTCATTTTCTCTTGGTGAGAGTTTGACTGTTTGGGAGATGCTGTGGAACATAAGGAGGTTTCTTAAACTTTTCTCATTAGCTCATTTCAGCAAGTGAGATTTGTGCTGGCTGCATGCTTAAGCAGAGCATCAATCTGAGCTCTGTATGCTACCAAATCTCTTAAAAAAGGGAAGAAGATGGGCTAGGCTGGAGTAGTAAATCTGCCCAGAAACAAAAATGGGAGCTTCCATTTCTGGTATATACTGAGCCATGGCTTGTGAGTGCAATGGGAAGCCTTGGTGACTGGACTTGATCTAGGTATGTTGATGTGAACTCCCCAACCCTCTTGTGAATAGTGCAGATAGCCAAAGAGTGCTTCTGGCCCCCTTTCCAGTCTTGCTCTATTAGGATTTGAGGCAGATGAGTCTGTTCTGCCTTACTGCCTCCTCGAAAGCAAGAGAAACTCCCTCCTGCACAATGATGATACCATTTGGGTTGCTATCAGGAAGACTGATGGAGCAGTGGAAACAGTCACAAAAGCAGAAAAGACAATTGTTTAAATATCAAACCTTACCCACATGGGTCCCTTCAGGGTCTAAAAAGGAGCAAGATCAAGGCTGGGACTGTAATTCTTTTTTTCATCCCCATTCTGTGCTTTTTAAGCACTGAATAGCTTCTTCCTCCAGTGCATCATTAGATTAAAGGTTAGCTTCATGGGACTGCAGTTATAAATCTCATTAAGAAGCAGCACACTAAATATGACAGCAATAAGCTATCCATTGATAGGAAGTCTTGTCCTTGTCAGGCAGTATTTTCTGAGTGGTCTCAGCATGGGAAGTAGGGATGGGCAAAAGGTAACTGTTGAAACTTTTTACCAGGCAAAAAAAAGTCCTTTTTTTACAAGATGAAAACATTGTCCTCCTATTTTTAGGGTTTGGGTTGTTCTTCTTTTACATCATATGCTGTATCCAGTAATCAATATTTTCGGTGATTTCAGATCAGTTCCTTGTAACATTTGCTCTTCCCGGGTCTCATTCTTTCAGCAATCTTTGTCTCCAGCTTGTGGCTGAGGATCAAGGGACTTGAGGGTCTTCAGCACTTCTTTGGGAGGTAATTACCCCCGTGAAAAAAAAAGTGTTGCTTAGAAGCAACAGTAACTCCAGAATAAAAAGAGTTTATATTTAAAACAACTGGATTGCACTGACTGGAAGATCTGGTGATGCCTTCTGCTCCCCAGGTACCATGTTTGAGATCTGGCTGAGCTGTGTCTGTGTCTATATAGTAGTCCACTGAGGAGAAGCCAGGGTGTCTCTTCAGACTCTACAGGCATGGGCACAGTAACTTCTGTGCAGCCCAAAACTTGCTGTGAATTATCCTCCAGGCACCAAGGTGGATTTGGCTTGGTTCCCTCAGTACCAGCCTAGGAAGGCTTTTCCAGATGTACTCTTTGACTCCTGGTCCTCCCAACCTCTGAGAGTCTTGGAGAAGGAGGAAGGAAAACCATTAGCTTATACCTATGAACTGTTCCTTTCACACTATCAGTTATTTTAGTATTAAGGATTAACAGTATTTTGAAAAGATATTCAAACAAAAGAAAGCACCTGTAATAAACATCTGCAAAGGATGCTTTTTATGTGCTTTCCACAAAGACACTGGTGATTGTAGTTAGCCGCAGGGCCTGGCTGGCATTGCCTCCAGCAGCAACTGCCCTGGGTAGATGCCTGGAGCAAGAGCTACCTGACTGACAGGAGCAATGAGGAGAGCTGGAGAAGATTCTGTGACTGCTGATACTGGCTGACTGTGATGCCCACATGGCATGCCAAGCTGAACCGAGACATTGGCCAAGGCAGTGGCAGGCACTGGCATGGCCAGCAAGTGAGGCACAGAGGTGGTGGGTGAAGTTGACATGAGTGACTCAGTGTCCAACCTGAGCGGCAAATGCCCACTGAAGGGCAAGCAGGGACCCCACAAGTACAAAGCTAGTGACTTAAGAGAACCAGTATCCTCTAAAATAGTCCCTGTACATTTGTATAGATTAACTATTTTAATTGAGTATGAAGAGGTCATTTACTATTTTTTAATACATTTAAGACAAAAGATCTGCAAGGAAAAGTAACCCATGTGGAGCACTCCTGGTATGTCCTTAGTCCACCCTGTGCATCAGCAGTCCACTGGTGCACAGGAATTAGGTGAATGCTTGACATGACTAATGGAAGAAGACAACAGATGTGTCCAGCTGGAACAAAACCCTGAGGTTTCTGGTGGGGGCAGCTCGATCATGCAGTGACTGTGCCATCTGATTTATTGCCCTACCTGACCTGAGTCATAGGGAGACAATGGAGGGTTTTCTCGGCTGAGTGACGTTATCCACTCTGGAGGGATGTGACTGGAGTGACCTAGCTGAGAGGCTGCTTGCATGAATAAACTGACCCTATCAGTCCTGCTGAGCTGGTCACTGACATCATCTGAGACAAAAGAAAACCCAGAACCATTTTTTATATCCAAAGAAGAAAGCAGGCTAAATTCAGTGGCCAGTATGGGATATTTCTGAATATATTAAAAACATAATTTTATTCCTCTATTTTTATTACTTATATCACCAGTATCACCTGGAATCCACTCAAAAGTTCTGAAAGTCCTCAGTAATTCGCTGTAGTGTAATCTAACTGCATGAACCAACATCATGCCAGAAGAATGGCCAAGAAGGGCCAGTGATATCCTAGGGTGCATTAAGAAAACTGTCCAACAGGATCTAGGGAGGTTGTCCTCCCCCTCTACTCTTCCCTGGGGGGACCACACGTGGAACACCATATCCAGTTTGGGGTCCCCAATTGAAGAGAGACAGGGATCTGCTGGAGACAGTCCATTGAAGAGCAATAAGGATGATTAAGGGGCTTGAACATCTCTCTTATGAAGAAAGGCTGAAAGAACAGGGGCTGTTTAGACTTGAAGAGAGAAAGCTGAGTGGGGATCTTATTAATTTCTATAAATATCTCAGGGGTGGGTGTCAAGTGGAAGGAGTCAGTCTCTTTTCCATAGTGCCCAGTAATAGGACAAGGAATAATGGGTATGATCTAGAACATAGGAAGTTCCACATCTACATGAGGAGAAATTTTATACTGTGAGGGTGATGGAGCACTGGAAAAGGCTGCCCAGAGAGGTGGTGGAGTCTCCACCTCTGGAGACTTTCACAACCTGTCTGTTTGTGATCCTGTGTGGCCTGCCCTAGGTGATCCTGCTTTAGCAGGGGGTTGGACTCAATGATCTCTAGAGGTCCCTTCCAATCCCTAACATTTTATGATTCTATGAATGGAAGGGGCAAAATATGCTTGCTATAGTGCAGAGTGGAAGTAGTAAACACAAGAACAAGTGAGATATGTCAGAGAAGAGTTTACAGAATGTCGTGTTGTCAAATCTATTAATGTTCTTTGGAGGACTCTGGTTAACAGGGAGTCTTACTTGGTCTATGTTTCTTAAAAAATGGAGTAGGCAAGGTTCCTCTACAAAGATCTTCATAAAACCTGTGATAGAAAAACTGGGTCAATCATTTTATAGATTCACAACCAGCTCAAGATAGTGAGTAAAGGTCTGTTCTCACAGTGCAAGGAGATTACTGAAGATGTCTCCCCTTCTTCTTATTGACATGTGCTTCCCATCATAATCATAAGGCAAATAAGGAAGAGCGTGAATAATTGAATTGCGAAGACTGCAGATGATACAGAATTACCTAGGATAGTGAATTGTGATTAAGTGAAAAGTGGCTGAAGGGTCTCAGTTAAGTGGTTTGCAAAATGCCTCATTCATTGTCTTTGTAATATATCCCTTCAGAAGGATTATGCTTCTTCACCAAAGTTTTGGTCTGTCAGTTCTCTGCTCTTTATATCGTTATCATTAAATGTTCCTGTCATATGTTAACCTTTCTGGATTTTTTCTCTTCATCTTTCCCAGCTATATGTAACGTGCTCTTGCTTGAGTACATGGTCATTAGCATACACAGCACGGCTGCTGCTGTTGTTATTCTCATTATTACCATAATATCTGGGGCCAGAAGAGAGAAGCAGCTTTAGTCATTGAACAAACACAGACAATCCCTGCACAAAGAAAAATCTCTACCATTGTTCAAAATCATTTGGAAATCATTCCTGTATCCTACTCTCCCTTTAAAATATTCAATTTTACCCATCAGAAAGCTACTACAAAATGTGCTTTTTTGACAGAGTTGACTATTTTGCATCAGATCTTTCTTACCACCTCACTTTCTATCTAGTTTTGGTGACCACATGGCAACCACATCAGGTGAATCCCCATGGGACATGGTTTCCTATGTGCTTTGGGGAATCCAACCATAAGTTACGTACTGCAATAACAATATACAATCCCCAGTTTTTTTGAGAAATCTAGCTTCATTCCATAGTTTTACAGTCATCTGTCCCCCTTGTCTGCGCCGTGCGTAAAAAAAATATTAGCTCTGCTGGTTCGGATTTTGGTTTATCAACATTTTGGTGTTGAGATCAGATCTTCACCTTGGAAAAGCATTTATTCCCAGTCAGACACCACTGGCTGGTGATGCACAATAAATCAGCAAGTTGAAGTCATGCACTCATTTTGCTCAATCCACTGTGAGCAGAGGGATCTAGCAGTGAGCAAGATACAGTTTGCATTTTGACGTAGTGCCAGCACTCAGCTGCATAGGAGATCAAATGCAGTGTCTGAAACATAGAAACAGCTTGTAAACAATTGGGCTGTGCTTATTAATACAGATTGATTACATTGTTTTCTTTCTGTTTAATTCATTTGGGATACTGAGCTATAATACAGAAGTGTGGATGGACCACAGTGTCATGAGGCACATGCTTTTGAGCCTTAGATGGTAATATACATTGAGCTGGCACCCAGGGCAGACGTAAAAGCAGAATCATTTCTAACAAGAAAAAAAGGAGGGTAATTGTAGTTGGCGACTCCCTTCTGAGAGGAACTGAGGGCCCCATATGCCAGCCAGATGCACACCATAGGGAAATCCGTTGCCTCCCTGGGGCCAGGGTCAGAGATATTACTAGGGAAATATCTGGTCATCATACTATTATCCTCTATTGATTATCCATGTTGGTAATGATGATGTTATGGAGAGAAACCTGAAAACAATTTAAAAAGGCTTCAGAGCCTTGGGGAGATCACTTAGGGGCTCAGGAGCCCAGGTGGTGTTCTCTTCAATCCCTTCAGTGGCAGGGATGAATACTGAAAGAGGAAGGAAGACACACCTATTAACATGTGGCTGAGAGGCTGCTGCCACCAGCACAATTTTGGGTTTTTTGAGCATGGGGAGCTTTATGCTGCACAGTCTGCAGGCGATAGACAGAGTTCATTTGTCTCAAAGCGCGTAAAGAATCCTTGCCCATGAGCTGGCTGGGCTCATGGAAAGGGCTTTAAACTAGGTCTGAAGGAGGAGGGGGATAAAACTAAGCCTGCTAGAGTTGAGCCTAAGGGTGGCAGGCCATTGTTAGGAATTAAGTCATTAGCCTGGCTCAGGTACCTTTACACTAATGCACGCAGAATGAGAAACGAGCAGGAGGAGCTGAAGGCCATGTGCACCACAACTGCTATGATGTAGTTGCCATTACATAAACATGGTGGGATGACTCTCATGAGCGGAGTGCTGCAATGGATGGCTATAACTCTACAAATGGAATAGGCAAGATAGAAAGGGCGGTGGGGTGGCTCTCTATATTAGGGAGCGTTTTGATTCAAAGGAGGTCAACAAGTGTGACGGACCAGTCAAATGTTTATGGGCAAAGTCAGGGAAGGCCAATGAGGCGGATATCCTGTTGGGAGTTTGTTATAGACCACCCAACCAGGATGAAGAGGTTGACGAATTGTTCTACAGACAACTGTCAGAAGCCACAAACTTGCAAGCCCTTATTCTTGTGGGGGACCTCAACTTACCAGACTTCTGCTGGAAATATAACACAGCAGACAGGAAACAGTCTAGGAGATTCCTGGAGAGTGTGGAAGAGAACTTCCTGACTCAGATAGTAAGTGAGGCACCAGGAGAGGTGCCTGCTGGACCTGTTGTTTACAAACAGAGAAGGTCTGTTGGATGATGTGGTTGTTGGAGGCCATCTTGGGCTTAATGACCATGAAATGATAGAATTCTCAGTTCTTGGCCAAGTAAGGAGTGGGGTCAGCAAAACTATTAACGTGGACTTCTGAAGAACATGGTTGGAGGAGGAGATGGAAGGGTAACAGGAAGGAAAATAAGGAACAGGAGGAAGAGGAGGGACAGAAGTAGGATCAGGAGGAGCAGGGGGAATAACTCCTCCTCCTGCCAGTCTGATTTCTATGTTCCTTCTCTCAGACAGACTGCAGGTACGGGGCACATCTAACAACTTGCTAACATTGCTTGTTTCACTAACAGCCTCAAACTTAAGGTAATGGGCTTGAAATTTAGGAAGCTCAACACATGGCCTGGCTTCTCTCCTCTACCTGATGGAGTATGATAGCAGGGAGATATCAGTTAAATCTAAATGAATAGTGATAGAACAGATGCTCATATACTGAACAGGAGTCATTAGCACTTGCCCTGTTATACTTTTTATGTATTCCCAAGTGGCAGCATGAGGGAGAATTTAGAGAATTTAGCAGTATGGACAGGGACTGTGTGGTGTTACTTAACCTTTGGGCATGGGCACTGCTTATTTACAGTGAAGATGTAGCTCTAGGGGCTCCCGGGAGCTTAAAGAAGGAAAGACTCAAAAGACCGTCTTTATCGCAGCATCTGTGACAACCTCTCTCAAATTTATTACAGCAAGTGCCTCCTGACTTCAAAGTGCCAAACAGCTTTGGCCAAGATAAACCTGAGATAAAGGACTCTGAGGGGGTGAGGTTCTTAATTTTCTTCTCAATGTTGCAGAATGACAGTGTCAGTAATGAAATCTGTCAGCACTTGCACGAATGACCTGTCTTCATCAGGCGCTTGCATGAATGACCTGTCTTCATCAGACAGACAACATCACAAAAGTTTTAACAATACCATTAATAATTTTATGTGGGTCAAATTAATGGGAGTTTCCCACCTCACATGCTCTCTGTCAAAAGAGATACATGAAACAGGATTGTATGCATATGGATTAATCATGTTGTGAATCTCTGTGGCTGAACTTTGTTCTGCACATGGTAGTACACACTAGTTGCATACTGAAAAGCTAAAAATTCTGCTTCCTCCCCTCCAAACTCCTGCAACTCAGTCACAGGGGAGAATATTAATGCAGCTCTCAGCTATCACCTGGTATTCCTGACACATCTGAGGTTTTGTACTGCAGTACAGAACTCCTCGGGGAGGGGATGGATGAATGGATAGATAAAAACAATCAGGGAATCTGTACTTCACATGTTTGTTCATGATTTGAAGCAGGGTTCTCATTTTTCTCACTTTGTTCTCTGCTACACGTTTGTAAAGATACTGAATTCTTTCTGCAAATGAAACCTGCTTTGATGATTCTGAAATCTCCCTCTTTCAGAGATTGTCTTGTTTCTTGGCTTTTACAGGCTATCACAGCCATGGTACAAATGAACAAAACACCACACATCTAGAGATGCCTCTAGTGACCTGAGTTTTAAGCCTAAAATCCCTTTGGATTGGATATAAATGTTTTTGCCTTATCCCAAAATTGGCTTCTGCAAGAACAACAGAAGATGAAGTGGTTGTTCAATCCCAGGTGCATTTTACGGTGATGATATAAATTAGTTTCTAGCACTCATCTGACTCTAATAATCACTGAAGCTTAAACTGAAGCTGAGTGCAGTCTACATGAATCAGATGGTGTATTTCTCAGACCCTAACTCTGCAATGGCAAACAACACTTCTTTGCTCAATGCCTTTAAGCTGTGTAACACCCAACACCAAGTTAGACAAACTGAGCAGGAGAACAGTCGTTCCAGATCAGGTCAGTCCTTCAGGCTCTCAGAATTTGTATTGATTCTGCTTTTTTCTCAACTCAAGGGTGAAACCAGCTAAACCACTCAGCTCTCCCAGAGCATAAATCCTCTAACAGAATGGAGAATACCTCTGCAATTGTAGTGTCAGTTTTGAAATCAGCAATTACTCCGGTAGGTTTTCCTTTCTTGCTTGTGTGTTTTATTCGTTGTTTATCTGGGTTTTGCTTTATTTTCTAATTGTGTTCTGTTAGCATAGCTAGGGATTTCAACTGGGTAGTATGTTCCAGCTGATGATCACTATGTATGTTATAAATGCTGGATTTCTGGAATTGTTCAGTTTGTGTTATTTCATGTATAACTGATGTTCCCCACTTTTGATAGCAAAATAGTAGGGGTAGTCCTTTGGCAAAGCTTGTAAGCTGTCTAAGTTCATGAATAAACAGGTTTATTAAGTGTGTGGCTTGTTGCATTGAAGCAATAGCTCCATGTACAGAGGAGCACATTATTTTCACTCTAGGCTTACACTACAGGTGGTTTCTCAGAGCAATAGCCAGATACTCTTTGAGCCACTGTCCTCTAAACAAAACCTAGTTTTCCAAAACTGGAGCACAGACTAGTTTCTGGAGTGTGGTTTTCACCCTTTACCCTCAGAGCTTATCTTAACCCCTGTGGCAATATTTGCTTTGACTTTGATACATGCAGGTTCAAACCCACAAGCAAAAGATAAAGAAACAGAGAAAAATTAATAAATCAATAAATAAATGTTAAGCCTATCTTTTGCAGAGTAGAGCCTTCTAGCACACCTCAATAGCCTGGGTGTTTTAAGAGAGGGGTGAACTGAAGTAGAACTGAGTAAGTTGAAGGGAAGTGAATGCAGGTTTTACCAGCCTCTGGCAGTGGAAGCAACAAGATCTGCATATTTATAGATTACAGTGTGCTCTACATCCTAGGAGAAGGCGTTCAGAGCTAATGGTGGGTTTATTTGTTATCTCTGGTTCAGAAATCAGAATGAATAAATGATAAGCAGTGGAATGCAATTGGACCTCTAACAAATTATTTTGACTTTTTTGGAAGTAAAAAAAGGAGGGAGGGAGATAGTCTGGCCTGTGAGTTCTGCATGGGTACAGAGTGGCTGAGGATCCAGTGAAGAGAACACTGTTTTTTGTCATTGGACCTGTTAGCAGGTCATTGAGAAGCAAACAGATATCCTTGCAAAACACATAAATCATCTCAACCCCTTGGAGCACACTGAGACAATTTGAGGGGTTGTCCAGAAGGGAATGCAGAGCTGAGCAGCCTACAAGCATGTCTAACCGCAGTAACCTCATACCATGCTCAATTATCCTTGCTCAATACAAGTAGTGCATTAAAGTAAGAGGACAACAAAGAGGAAGGGAGACTTTTAGAAATTACCTAAGCCATCTCTGTTTGCTCTCCTGAGCTAAATATATTTGTCTACAGACAGATATATTTGTCTGCATTCTTACCGAGGGTGCTTCTGGAGCCATCCTCAAGACAGAGCTCAGCTCCTTCGTAGAGAGTGAATCTGCAGTCATGGTTTGGATGGAGCCTGAAGGTGCCCAAAATGCCTCTCAGACCTATGTGGCACAGTTAAGTCTTGCTGGTAGCTCCTCTTGTAAATGTCCCCTGCAATCTTTCCAGTGCTTTCTCAGTGGTCACCAACCTTGCAAAACAGAAAAGTGCAGTAGTTTGGCCACTGCTCAAGCCTGAGTGACTGAACACCTGGAGAGTCCATCATCACATCAGGGATGAATTCCACTGAGCTTTGGTCTCAGAAAGCAAGCTGAAAATTACTACCCTTACCTTCTTCCATTCCTCTAGCCTGAGAATCTTTGGTATGTCTCCTCCCTGCCTGAACACAGGACCAAAATTTGCTGCACATTTTACTGACTTCATGTTCTGTGTAGACTTCCTTCATAATTATTATTTGTCGGCATAATGGGTAAGACTCTGGACCCATTGGAAGCCTTGGTAATTACTCTTTCTAGTTTTTATTTGTTTTGTTTTGACACCTTTTACCCAGGAAATGAAATTGTAAATCATCTGTCAATACAGGAAAGTTAGGGGTTTTTTTTCTGTTTTCCCCAACATGAAGAAAAGAAGTCCTTCCATTTGGATCACAGATACAATGACAAGTCTTTTATTCTGCTGTGGAAGGATTTGCCTGTGGAATACAAAATATTATATACCTTCTGCTTATGATAAATTTAATCCTCTCCCTAGCAGCAATATTAGGAGCCTAATTTGGATTTACAGCAAAGCCTCAAGAGCAATTATTTTACTGCAGCAGCATAAACAGCTTCTCATGTGAAAGAGTATCAGGCCCAGTGTGTCCCCATAGATACCAAAGGACATTTGGAAGAACTAAGAATTTAATTCACTTACATCTTCATTTTCTTGAGAGTGTGTGGTGGTGGTCTTGTCACGTCTGAACGTGTAAAAAATCCCAAAACACTTCAACCCCAAATCAGCAACTGAGGAGGTAACTTGAGGTTTCCAGAGTCCTAAAACTCTTTCAGGGTGTAGGATGCAGTGGCTTTATTGCAGGGTTTTATTGCAACCAAAGCTGCCCAGCACCCCTTCTGACCAAGTACCAGTGTGGGTGGCTGTTGGCAACTACTATACAACTAATTCCTAAACCTTAAGGGAAGATCAACCAAACTGGGCACACACTCACGGATCAAGTGGAAACCTCCCACCCCAGAGTGCACAAGGTGTCACTCACCCTAAGAGGGGTGAGGCGCACTCAATCCATGAAGACTTTCTCAATCCTGTCAATCACAGTGAGGTGCAGCTTAATGGCCAGGGCACAAAACTGCTCTGGAGTGCTCTGTTTGTTTTGTCCTTTTTGTCTGTTGGGGAGGCTGAACCTGCCACACTACTGTAGCATCCTTCCTCTTCCTCAACAATCTTTCCTTCTCACAAATTTGATGTGGTGTCTTTCGCTCTCTGCAGGTGTCAGTGGTCTCTAGTCACAACCCAGGATGCTCAAGGGCTGGGCTACTGTCCCTCCACACATTTTGAAGGGGCTTTGAGGCCATCACTCCTGTTGCTATGGATACAATCTCCTCTCTCCTCCAGAGAACAGGGTCCATCACTCAGGGAACAGGCCCAGGACAGGCTGATGAAGATGCCTGAACTGGAAACAGTCTTGTTGTTGGATGGGTCTCTCTTATCTCAGCTTAGCAAACAGGCAAGAACATCCAGTCCCATAAAGAAGTCCTGTGTGATGGTTTTGCTCTACGGGATTAGGATCCTGAAGTATTTCATGATGAGACCTCAAATAAATTAGGAATGCAAAATTTTGTTCCCCATCCCAAAAACTTAGTCTGGAGGTCCTCCAAGTGCATTGGACATACATTACCTTCATTAAGGATCCCTGCCCCATGCCCAGCTGACTTTAGTGAATCCCTGAGACAAGGTCTGTGGGGAAATTTCATCTTCCAGGAGAAAATTAACTTTTTTGAAAGTACAGTGACATCTCCATGTAATGGCCCAGATTCTTTCTAAATATGTGGAAAAGTCCACAGGCCAGCATGCTTGAAAAGCCAGTTGTGACCAAAAGCAGCATAGAAACCTGGGCCATGTTTGTGAACTGACAACAGCATGCACCAGGAGATGAATTGAGATGACAGTTTGACTTACTTGCAGATCAACCTTCACAGCCTGTAAAACTGGTCATATGCACCCCCTGCCTCCTAGGTAGGAGATGTAATGCAGGTTGACCTCCAGGCTCCAGTTAGGCAAGAGTGGATTCTTGCTCACACCTGGTTATTGCTTCTGTTTGCAACCAGGCCCGCAGCTAGATGGTCAAGACTCCTTATGTATCACCTCTGACTTGGGGAACACCCTTGTCCAACTGGTGAAAACACTTTTTTACTTCCCTGATCCTAGCCATGGCAGGCTCCAGGGACTGCAGTGATTAGACCTGTTAGTCTGAGCTCAAGGAGTCATATAATTGAGTGAGAGATGTGGATTTTATTTCCTTTTGGCATTACATTCTAGCTTGTTTGGCTGCAGGAAATGGTTGGACACAAAAGCCCTAAGGAAAATGAGAATATACCAACATTTCTTCTGTCTTTCAAATACCTGGTTTTCAGCTAATTGAATTTTGGAAAGCTGACTTTTGGGGTTTCATCTCCTGAGGGTAGTAATTTCATGCAAGTCTCTGTGGCTTGTTTGTCAGCTGATGTCCTTCAGTAGAGCTCCATCCAAAGGATGGAGAAAGGCAGCACCTGAGTCCCAAAACATGCTGTGGAAGCCACCTCTGTCATTGAGAAAAGGTCTTGGGAGAATGGGATCTCATGCTGTAAGGCAGAGATACCCAGATAAGGCACTGCAAGTTCAGCATATGGGCTTGGTGCTAAGTTGCAGGCCAGCAGAATAAGGCAGACCTCTGTACTTGTCAGCAGTTTAATAAGAGCTTGTGGGTTTACCTGCCATCAGCATCAGACATTTTTACTTGCAGCCTTTCTCTCTCATCCTCTCTGGAAAAGAAAAAAGCCAAACGAACCCATGCATCCACCCCTCTCTTATAATTGCTTCATGCAGGATATTTTCTGTTTGACTTGGTACCATTTTTGCCAGTAACTTGCAGAAAGTGAGTCACTCTGAGCAATCTGGACATGGGCCAGGGGCAGGCTGGGGAAGATGTGAATGTTGTTTTCCCTGCTGTGGCAGATACTTTAGTCTGTGCCACTGGTGGATAAGCACTACACTTGGCTCTTGTGCAAGGCCATATGGTGAGAAATAGGTGGGAATGGCCTTCCCCATACAATGAGAAGTCCTGTTCTGTTGTGTGCACTCAGGGGGTGGTTCCCATGTGCATTGCATCTTTTCTCTCCAAGATGAGCCAGAGGTCCAGGGTTTGGCTGCACAGATGCTCTAGATTTAAGGAAAACAGTTCTCATTAGAAGTTTGGTTTGGAAAGTCCCTGGGACAAAAGGGGCAGGTGGACGTTTGAAGGCTTGGGTCTAAACCAGTTTCTGATGGTTTAACCACATCAGTCTTGTAGACCAGCAGACTGGACCAAAAGGACCAAAAGGGAGCTCCCTCATTTTGCAGGAGAGACTGGGTTTAATCCTACCAGGAAACATCAGTAGGCCGCACATCTCTGCTGTTACAGCCAGTCATCTGCGGCAGGAGGAGGGATAAGGTGAGGCAGTCCATCTCCTTCTGCACACCAAATATTTTGTGCTCACTCTGTGCTGGGTTGCTGCATAAGCCAGGGCAAGATCAAGCCTTGAGCTCTGTTGGGCTGTGCTGGGAGTAGCTGTGCTCCAAGGAAGTGCTGGAGGCAAGAGTTGTCGTGAGAGGTAATATTTTTTTATGGGAGCAATTCACAGAGGTGGATAAAAGGGACAATCTTTAGAACTCCCAGGTCCTTCTTCATGTCTGAAATAGGAGCAGTGAAAGACAAGCCAGAGAACTGAAATTCATAACTCTGGACACTAAACATCATGGGCTCTATAGAGGTATTGGTTTTACGGCACTTTATAATTCTTATCCCTTCCTCTCAGCTAACAGCTTCTTGTTGCACCAGCAATAAATTACATGCCGCTCTCATTTTCTTTCTCTCTCTCTCTTTCCCAGAAGACTTTTTTTACCTCTCTGCATTCTAAAAACATCCCTCCCCCACTTACTGGGTACCAGCTATCTTTTCTCACCCAAGCCAAGGTGGCACCAAGTTAATTAATCAAATTAAACCCTAAGCAGTTGTTCTCAGTTTGTATTTAGCACTACAGCTGGCATATCTATCCCAGACCCAGATGGGTGTGTGTACCCAAAAAGCAGTTTGTTTCACACTGAATACATTGATTGCTTTAATAAAGGTACTACACTTAAACTGACTTGGTGCTACCAGATAAAGCAGGCATGATTCCTGCGGGTGCAATGAATTTGCAGTCATATTGGGAGCTTTTTCTGGTATACAGGGCTGCTGTATGACCTTTGGGCTGTGGCCTCTCAGTAAGAGTGATTTGTTTAACCCCTGAGTGGCTGTGGGTTAGTCCTGCATTGTCAATGGCATGTGCATGGGGGATTGCTTCCAAACCTGGGCACTCTGAAACACAAAATTTAACACCTGCTTTTGGACCCACCCCATTATCACTTCAGAGGCTTAGTCACTGGTCACAGGCAAATGAAACACAGAGCATCCCTCAGATCTTCCCACTGATAAGCCTAGGAATGACAGAGGGAGGCTCAAGTCTGAGCCAGCTCCCAGCCTGTCTGGAAGGATCTTTTTCTCTTTGTTAGGCATCTAGAGTTTAAATAGTGTGAAGCTGGACTTCACAGTTGCTAGAAATAAGGAGGGTTACATAAGCAAATGAATTCTAGGGGAATGTTGGTGCCTTTTCCATCAGAGGAAGAGAAACAGTGATGTTTCCCAGCTTCCAGCCCTAATCAGCAGCCCCCCAGCCCAGATTGGCATCCTGGGATGGCTCCTGCTCCTTGTGAGGATACAGCTTTCATAGGATATGGCAGCAAATCATGACACAGCATTTGCAAATGTGATCAGATACCTCAGATACAACATGCCTCTGTGGCTTTTGCATAAGCCTAACAGGCTGTGGGTGATGAGCAGCTGCTGCAGTGGATGTCTGGCTCCCTGAGTGGCTCTGTCTGAGTTAGTCACCAAGGCTGGACAAAGTGAGGACCCTGTCAGACCTCTGAGTCCCTCAGCCTTTCACTCCATGGACTCCCTCAGTGGGGAGAGAGGTTGGGTGAGAAGACAGATGCATCATGTTAAACAATGAAAATGAATATTTTGGGGGCCAAGAGGGACTGGGCAACCACACAACCATTGTTACATCTCACAATACTGGTACAAGCCCATGTGCAGTGCCCAGCACATCTCCCAGTTACATCCCAGACAGTACTTTCCACATGGGCCATAGCCATGAGCTGGCTTCAGCCAAATGAGAGTCTTGTCTCTGAGTTTTTCTTGGCCCTGGTAATACATGTTTTGCCAGATGTGGTGAGTGTAAGCTGAGGACAAATGGGGGGAGTTTGAGAGAGAATTTTTGTAACATGATTTCTGCATCATGATAAAACAGTAGAGGTGGTTGCTCTGTAACGAAATACTTCTGGAGGAACAACACATCAGGGTTTCAGGAAGTCCCACCTGTTTCTTTTCCTGTCCCTCTTACTTGAGGCTCTGCACAGCTTCTGGTTGTAGATAGTTCCGGAATACCTTTGCAGTTGTTCTGGACAAGCTTGTTCATCTTCCAGGGGATACCAGTCAGGAGTGGTGATATTGTGAATTTGGTGAAAAAATTACACCAGAAAATGGGGAAAGAAATAGGACACCCAGAGTTGTTAATTTGAACACTTCCTTTAAGAGATCTAAGTTGATTTTTCCCTTCAAAACAACCTTTTAAGGACAAATTTAGCTCCATGTGTTTAAAATAAATAAAGAGCAATTCAAGTGAAGAGTCACCATCTCACATCAGTTAAATCATATATTTCTGCTCACTGAAAATATTTGAGGAAGACCAAAGTTTCATTACAGACAACCCAAAAATATTTCTACAATTATTATTATTTTGGTTGAGCTACTGAACCGAAAAATGATTTATTTGCACAGCACTGATTAAGGCAGAGAGAAACTTATCTAAGCACTTTGATTAATTATGCCTCTATTCCCAGCTGAGTAGAAGTAGGAATTCCAAGTCAAAGGAAAGTATTGCTTCTCTTTTCTTCATTACTTTGGTAAATTTATTTGAATATGCATGTATTTCCTTCCACTAGGGTAGGGCTTCTGCATGCTGCTAGCAGCCACTTTATGATGTAAGTCATTTACTTTCTGTCTGTACCATGCCTATCATGGCAGGGGCTGAAGTAATTGGCTTCCAGGTGTCCCAGTGGCATATTAATATTCAACAAAAATAACAAAATAAACAAAAGGTTGTTTCTCCATATTCACCCCATTGTTTTCCATGCTTCTAACTCATTCCAAAAAGTTTCATTGGTGGTGTACTATCTGGGGCTCTGAAGAAAGGGAGGGGGGAATAGAAGAAGAATGCAGTTTGAATATTGATAACATTTCAGTTGAAAATTGCAACATTTTGGATAATAACTGACATGTTCCTACTTGGAAACATGCCCTGTGCTTCTGTGTGCTCTGCCATGGTTGCAGGTCTTCTGCTGCACCTTCTTTTCCCCTCTGCAAAATGGGCAGCAGGGAATCTCTCAGAGGAGCACAGGACATACAGTCTATGGAGCCTGTAGGAAAACAAATTGCAACTCTTTGGAAGCACCAGTGCAATGTAACCATAACAGGGAAAAAACAGCAACTGATGCAGTAAGTGATCAAGGATGGGAGGAGAGAGGAGAGGAGTCAAAATGTTGAATTACAGAAATGTGGCTGGAAGTGTTCTGCCCAGCTGTTGGCACAGCTGGCTGTTGCTGCCAGTCATTCTGCCTGCAGGTACTGGGGTTCCTCAAAGAAACAGGAGTCCATTTCCTGTATGTGACTGCTAAGGCTATGCTTGTCTCCTCTGCTTTCTTTAAAAAGCATTTCATATGATAAATGGCCAATCAATACAGCCATGACTTTCTATTCTTTTCCTCAAAACATTGATCAATAGATGTTGCAGCTGTCTGCTGTCAAAGATTTGATTCACTGTGAATCTTACAAAAGCTGAACCATTCTAAAGTCATTTCTAGTCTCCTTAAATTTCATTTGAATTTGCCTTGAAACAGCTGCTCAATGGTGCCAAGTGCTCAACCATTTCTCGCAATCAGACTTTTCTCCAATAAGACAGAAAAATGTCTAAAAGCCCTGGGCTCCTTTCTGGCCCTGATCTCAGCAGTATCCCTGCATGTGTATGATTTCACATTTTTAGGGACTGGATCCAGATGAGCAGCCTGTTGTCACAAAGATCTGAGAGAGACCGTAGTGTTGTCATGGAGAGCAACACATTATCATGGCTTTTGTTTTTGCCCCTGACTAGACAAAGCATTTTTAGCTGGCATGAAAGAGCATTGCCAGCTCCTTACACAGTTCAGTGCCCCATGGACCTTGTCAGGAGAGCAAAGTCCCTGCTTACTGTCAAGCAATCTGCTGCTTAAATGCTTACAGGAGCAGGAAAATGTATTTTTCCTTGAGATTGTTGAAAATAGGCATCAATAAGTACTTTGCAAGAAAAATACAGCTTTATTTTCTGGACATGATTGAAAGACAGTGGCTACAATAAGCCTGAGCTCTCCTCTGAAAGAGATGTCCTGCCACTTTGGAAATGCAATGAAACTAAGACAACAAAATGATGGAGGTGGTCATCAGCACATCCTGTGTGAGCAACTCACAAATCCTCTTGATCCAGTCCTTCCACCTGTCAGCCAAACTACAGTTGTAAGGCACCTAGTCAATACAACATTTTGTGACACTGAGCACCTTTAAATCCTTATCTCACAAAAAAGCACCAAGAAAACTACAGACTCATAGCGGTTCATTATACCCCTTGAAGGGTTGTGGCCCCGAACTTCTGTCCTCAATTCCACCAAGGAAGTGAGGTGATGCATTTGTAGTTTAGGACCCCAGGAAACAGGGCTTTGGGGATTTCACCACTAATATCCCATAGGCAAAGAGGGTCTTTTACTTACACTGAAAAGCTCACCATTAGACCCAATGTCCTTTCCTCCCCACTCTCTCTCTGCAATCCAGACAGGGACACATGCAAGGAAATAATGTTAGGATCAGATGGAGGGAGTGCCTGCGTATAAATGGACAAACACTTTAGACACTTGATGGAATGGGTGGCTGAGCGAAAGGAGCCATGTTGTACCTTCTTTTAATACCTAGTCATCCACTGGACATTGTTGAAACAGTATGCTTTAGCAATTACCTTGTAAATCATGAAGTTTTCAACAACTACTGTGATTCTCTTACGATTTCTAGCATTTTATACTTCTCAAGAGTGGGCTGACCCAAGTCTGACAGATGTACTTCATGTTTCTGCTGTCCTGCTTCATGTCTCAGACTTGGGAAAGTAAATAGGCTGAACCATGAATAGACATGTAATTTTGATTTCTGTGCTGATTGCTCTGAGTTCTTGTCCTGGTGATGCACAGATGGGCTGACAGACAATTTCAGGTTCAGTAGTGATGTCTACAGACCTTTATCACCTAGCCAGTTAGATAAATAATTTCAGTTTCTCTGCTGATACCTTTAGGTAAACAGTTATTTTCAGATTCTGGCCCAGTCCTCTAGCAGGCCAGTAGATAAGCAAATAGAGGGACAATTCAGGTCCTGCTTTGAACTTCTAAATTTGGATTAACAAGAGGCTTCTTGTCTCTCTTTTTCACCCCCCCTGTCTGCCTCTTGCTTGGCTTCTACTTTGCTGTGCTCCAAACATCTTGAATGAATCAGAAGAGGGACTATCAGTCATGATTTGCTCCTACTGTCTCATTCTCTTCTCTTTTGTTTTCCTAAACAGTAACTGTTCCCTTTTAAAATAACTGTCATGAAAAACTTTTAGTGAAAAGAAATTTAGATTATTTTGGTCTAGGACTGTGGGATCTGTGTTGACCTCTGGAGACTACAATCTGTCTTCAAACCCCTTTTTTTTTTCCTTTTGGGGATTACAGGTTTTAGTGTCAGCACATACTCTTCTTATGGCTTCGTAAACATAACTTTGTTTATGGGTGTTTCCAAATAAGCATACAGGGAGAAGAGGAGACTCCTCCTCATAAGCTTCCCTGAGTACTCATAACCCAAGAATAGTAAGTCAGCCTCCCAACTAGTGAGATTAATTTAACCAATTATGAACTGCAAAATAAATATCTAGAAAACCTGAGGTCTTTTATGTATCTTCTGGATACATGGCATCCAAGGAACCTCCTTTTTATGCCTGGCTGCCTAGCCAAAGGCTGGAAACGTATTATTTGATTAACAAAAGTTGAATTAGCTCTGTCATATCATGACTCTAGGGACTAGGTCTTTATGAGAGAGACTAACAGTCAGATGAGTTTATTACATGCCAATCATGCAGTGAAATTTGATTAATTTGTTTGCTGTGCTTCCCAGAATAAGAAATAGCCATGCCATAAATGTGAATGACACCATCGTTCTGGTTCTGTGTCAGCAAACGAATGTAATCTGATGATATTTTGGAGTCTCACTGTCCTTCCTTGCACACCCCTGGATAGCCTGAGGCTCCAGGCAAGATGGGAGGACACTAGACGAACAGCCTTCCTCTGGTACAGTGTTTCAGACCCCTGCTTTAGCTTTTCAGCCACCTATGACCCTGCTGGGAAAAACTAGACAGGAGGCCCCGGCCTGTGGAAGAAGTTCTTGGCTGGCCTGTTGCCATCTCAATTGCTGCATTTCCATGGACACAGGAGACAAATAGGACAACTGCAAGGACTCCCCACACAAAAAATGTTCTCCAAAGGTGCTGCAGAAATTAATTCAAAGCCCGAAGCTTAGGAGAGCATTCAGCCCAAATAATTCCTACTCTTTCTTCTCTAGAACAGCTGTTTGGGACCCATGGCATGAATCACAACACCTATGTCTCCCAAAGAACTTTGCCACTTGGCCTTGAACTAGGCTTTGTGTCTGAACTGCTTGGATGGAGAGGTGGTCCCCATCTGTGTTCAAAGATAACCTGCAGGAAGGAGTGAGGGAGCATGGACTGGAAAGTCAGGAAGTTGCTGTATCCTTGTTTGAGGATTTTGTTGGGCTCAGCAGGATCAGGCCCTGATTGGTCATATGAGACTGCTGTGGTACTGATGTAAGGATGCAGGGAGATGGGAACCTCAAGAGCAAAATCCCTGGGAAGAATCAGGTGGGAACTGTGGGCATTGAAATAGTTTTATTCCATGCACCAAATTCTCCTTAGAAAAAAATACCTAATAACTCTTTCCCAAAGAAGTGAAAATCTCTTGTCCTTATCATCCTAAAGGGGACAACAGAGAAATCCTTCATCGCTTTGAGAACTGGCAGGTCATGACTTTAAGGTATCTGGTAAAATTGAAACAATAAGTCTATCTGCAGTCTGCAAAGTGCCACAAGCACTGGAAGTTTGTCCAAGGTAAATGATCTCTTTCCCTTTTGTTCAAGACTTTTTGATTAGAGAGGAAGAGGCTCAGCTATGCGAGGGAAGGTAGGAGAGAGGTGGAACAAGTAGCTGAAGGGCAAAATTACAGGAGTACGGGGACTTTAGCAGGTATTCCTTTCCATACTGTTCATTATGGGTGAGGCCTCAGATCATCCCAAATCTGGTCAAATTTGTGCAGGGATTTCAGCACCTTCTTTCCAGTCCTGAGCACAGTGCTGGTTAGTAGCTCCAGGCAAAACCCAGAAAAAGCATCCATCAAATCTGACACCTTTGCATGTACCACAGAGGTTTATCCTGAATCAAAAGGTCCCCCAAAGAAAAAAACAGCACACCTGATTCATCTGTGGCTATATGACCTAGAAACCAGAGACATTCTTATAAAAAAAAACAACAGGGAGAATTGGCTAAAATTTTGTCCCTGTGAGGATATTGTTATTGATAAAAAGCTTTTTGTCTTCACATCTGGAGAGAGCACAGGGGAGCAATTGCAGGAGCGGGAGCCCAAGTCCTGGCTCCTTTTGAGCCCATACTAGGGACCATCAGCCTATCAAAGGCCCACCTGCAGAAGCCCAGCAGAGCACATAGTCTCAAAGGTAGAGGGAAATTCAAATTAAACACAAAGACAACATCCTGTCCAGGACCCTTCCAGGGCTGTCCAGAGGTGAAACCTGTTCTGGGAAGTCCATGGCAGCAGCTCTCCAGAGCACCCTTTGGACTGATCAAGCTTTCAAGACACATTATGGGCATTAAACTCCATTTGTAGTGACTTCTGGCAAAGAGGGATCTTCCTTCTCTTTGTCTGTCCCACACATCACAGACCTTTCTTTGCTGATTGGTGATCCCACATCTTTGTCCATGGTCCCTAGGCATAGCCTCTTCTCCACAAAAGTGGGCATACCCCCTACAGTTCACAATCATCCTCACTTCTTGGACTGTCCAGAATACTTTGTAACTCCCATTTGTATTCAGCAGGGCATACACTACTGAATTTCCACATCATCATCCATAAAAGGGAACCTAGGACTGTACCTCTGTGCATCAGGGACTTGCTACTCCAATAAGACTACAGGCTCTGGAGGGTTTTTTAATTTGTTTTTGGAGTAGAGTATGATACGGTGGTTTGAGTAGAGGTGACAAGGAGTTAGGACCTCAGCGCTCTCTTTCTGCTCTTCTGTTTTTCTGAGGAAACAACGCTGTGATTTATAGCCCAAACTTGCCATAAAAACTGGTTTACAGGAGCTCGACAGGATAGAAAAGTGGCCTGACAGGATCCTCACCAAGTTCAGCAGAGGCAAATACAAAACCCTGCACTCATGATAGAATAGACACAGGCAATGGGACAGGCTGAGACTGACTGGACAGAAGGCAGCTTTGCACAGAAATGCCTGTAGGGCCTGGTGGCTAGCATGATGAACCTGCGACAGCTGTATTCCCTGGCAACAAAGCAATCCAGCCACATCCCAGGCTGTATGAGCATGGGTGCAGCCAGCAGGAGAGGGAAGGACTTCCTCCCCTGAACTTGGCACTGTGTCCAGTTTTGGAACCCCAGTACAAGACAGGCATAGACACACTGGAGTGAATTGAGCAGACGTTCCTAGCTGGTCAGGGACTGGAGTACAGAGGCTGAGGGTGATGGGCTTGTTCAGCCTGGAGAAGGGGAGGCAAAGGAAGGACTTTGTTGTTGTCTACCACTGCCTAGCTTACAGAAGGGATGAAGCCAGACTCATCTTAGAGATGCACAGGCAAAAGCTGGAACATGGGAAAATCCTATTAGAAGAAAAAAAATTGCCATGATAGTACTCAAATACTAGGGCAGGGCAATACAGGGATGAGTAGGATCCTCATCCTTCTAGATATACAAAACCCATCTGAACAAGCCCCAGAACAACCTGCTATAAAATGACCCTACTTTGAGCTGTGGTTGGACTAGAGACCTCCAGAGGTCCTTTCTAAGCTGAATTTATGGTTGTTCATGAGGCCCTAGGTAGATTCCTTTCCTGACAGTATTCCCCTTAAGGAGTTCAACCCAGAATTGCAGACTGAGAGAACAGGACATGTCCTGATGACCATCAGAATTTGTGGTTTCTTCTTGTACCACCCAGCGAAATGGGGTTCATTGTTTACAACAAGTCATCCAAGTAACTGTGGTGTAATTGCAGGTCTAAAATATGTGCCCACTCTCCCAGACTCCAGATGGAAAATCAGGAGCCCTGATCCCCAAACTTTTCCTTCTTGAACCACCATGTCAGCTCCATCCTACAGCCCTAAAGAAGTTCTAAGCCCCATTCTCCACCTTGCTTTAGGGACACATATACCACTGTTTATTTCCAGGGGAGACCACCCTAGCGAAGGACTGAGAGCTGAGCAGTTTCCCAAGGTATTCCACAGTACCCTTCTGCCCTAATGGATGGTCCAAGAAGACTCAGTTGTGTGAACCACTGCTTGTGGGTGTGGACTGAGCATAAGACATCTTCTGCACTCCATCCTGTGACTGCATCTTCCTGTAATCACTCAAGTACCTCGTCTTGGTGTGACCTTTCATCCTTCTGCACAACCACAGAGATCTGCTGGGCATAACGTTCCCTATCTTGCCTACATCCTCCAGATCATCCTGCATAGTACTGGGTACAGACTTGTTTTAAAATATTCCTAGACATTTCAAAATCAGATCCCAAGCTTGTATGAGTGGCCTAAAATCCACAAGTTTGAGGGGGAGAAGGGGGCAGGGGAGCATTTTTGTTTGGTTTTCATGAACAGACAATGGAGTCTGCCTTATTGTCTTGTAGGTTTTCAGCCTTTGGGAATACTTTCTGAGCTTTCCTCTTTGGCCACAGAAGGAGGTTTAAGAAGTTTAAACAGACCTGTTAGTTCTTGAAGGAAAACTGATAACAAAGCAGCATTGCTTTGAAATTCGGATAATGTATCTGCTGTGTTTTCCAGATTCAGCTATACACACTCCATAGCAGCCTAAAGTATTTGAGAGTGTATTAAAATTTCTCTGAGACCTTTTTTCTCAAAGGATGCAAAGGGTGAGTGTTACTGCACTGGGGACAGTGGAGGGCTCAGAGGTCCTGTACATAAAATACTTTGCAGAATAACTGAAATCTCAAAACTGAAATCGGAGGAAAAAAAAACAACTAAAAATAAGTGTTTTCTCTAAGATAAACAATAACAGACAGAAGGACAGATGGGATAGAAAAGATTTCATCCACAGCCACCTTCCATTTGGCCTCAAGCTCCCTGGCAGCAGGCGACAGCCTGCCCAAGCTTGTACCTCGGCAATATCACCTCAATGTCAGACCTCTTCAGACAGAATAGAACTTTCTCACTAAAATATTTGCATTCATTATCAGTAGGTAATGTAGGATAATTCAGGCTGGAAGAAACGGCATGGGAACAGAGAGCAACAGGTGCCTGGAAGCTCATGACAACGTGAGTAGGGATCGCCTAATTTTCTCTTAATTTTCAAATTGGAAAAGCAGCAACAAATGAACCTAAAAGGACTCGGATACAAAAGCTAGGAGGACACGCACCTCATCCAACACATGCTAGGGTGGTGAAGCTTGAGCTGCAGGATATTGTGAGAGCCGTGTGTTTGCATGGTTTCAAGGGGAGACTAGGCAAGTGGGTGGAAGAAAAAATCCTTTCAGGGTAAATAAATAGGCAGAAACCATATATAGGCCAGGAGCCCTTTTTAAGGATACAGCAAGGGAGCCTCAATAAAACTGTAACAGTTTGAAATATAATGGAAGGAAATATTTACATGTTGTCTACTCATATAGGGCTCACCTGCAGGAAATTTGAAAAGCACACAGTACAATGTGTGGTTTCTGGAAAACATACCAATACTGGCTTCAGAAAAGCCTTTTGTGGCTGTTAGACTATAATAAAAAATTAACAGGAAAATATACTGGGAATGTAACAGATAGACTAGTGGGAGAGGACTGCACTGCTGTGATTTAACCTATCCAAGAAATTAACTTACTGTAGGCACTACAGCTGACTGTTCCAGGAAAGCTGCCAGAAAGTAATGAAAGCAAATAGGGATTTTGTTAGAAAAAGCAAATTCTCTGTTATCTGAGAGAGGAAATGCAATCAGTTTAGAAGGGAATGACAGAAGATCTTTTTATATCTAACCTCTAAAAGCCCTGAAGTATATTAGCTAAGGAAGATTTAACTGTAAGTAGCACTGCTGGTGGAGAGTTAAGAACTTTCGCCTGGAGTTAGGGGAACTTTTATAACAAAGTAAAGATAAAAGTGGGTGGGGGTTTTGTTAAATAAAATTAAAAAGACACACACACACAAAAAAACCAAACCAACCAACCAGACAAAAGAAAAGAGAAGAGAAGAGACGAGAAGAGAAGAGAAGAGGAGAGTACCTTTCTGATATCGTGTTTCTGGAACAGATTTTAACACCACCATGCCATTAAAAAAAGCAACCCCACACATCTCCTGTGCTTTATCAGACTATAAGAAATTGTATTAATAATGTAAATAGGTAAGAATGGGAATTGCCGAGACTGCTGGATCTAGAAGTTCAGGCTGTATTTCATTGCTTGCCAAGAGGGAATGAACTATCAGTAGGCACAATCCAAAGAGTATTATGGATGATTACATTTGCTTTAGCTGGTTTCAAGGAATCTTGATTGAAATTAAAACCCAAAGTATTGTGAACAAGCTGTTATGCTAGCTTGGAAAGCAGAATGCTTTTGATAGTGCTTTAAAACTGACAGGGCAGGGAGACTCGCCAGCTGGGCAGGTTTGACAGCTTGGTTCAAACCAAAGGCAAGCTTGATGCAAGCTGTAATCAAAGCAATGCCTCTCAGACTGAACCTTGGGTGTTGCTTAAAGAGGTGAAACTGGTATGAACTGATGCTGAGATATATCTTACAGTCTTTATTTCACCAGACACAGATCCAAACACTGGCATCTGTTCTTCAGAAGAGCACAACTGTCAGCTTCCTGCCTGAAGTTCTTGATGTGGGCCAGAAAGTAGTACTAGCTTCAAAAGAAGCTGAATCTACCCACAATCTAACCCGAATTTGTTAATCTGTTATTGATGAGGAGGAGAAATGATCTCTCTGTGAGGAAGAAACACTTGCTTGGGAAATAAAATGAACACAGAATGGAGGCCAGAATGATGCTGGACTTCTTCACAAAGCAAGGATCATCCTTAAAGGCAATCCACTGTAGGAGATGAGATGGCAACTAAAGGCAAATCATCACTGATTCAATTAGAGGTGCAATATCACAACTTGGCAATGTTAAAAGCATGGACCACACTGGTATCAAAAGTGGTGATGATGATATGAGGCACCTTGAATGGGGCAATGACAGAGAACAGTGTAAAATGTTCACAAAGTCTGGTCGTGGTGGCATTCTTGAATACACTCTGTGAGTACAAAAAGCAGCACTGCTGGTGATGACATGGAAGAAAGATCACAGAAGAGAGCAGAAATCCCTCCATCATGAAAGAAGCAAAGGCAAAGCTGGGAACTCTGCAAATGGTGAACTGCTTTTTGCGATTTGAACAGGAAATGAGAGTAAGTAACTTAGTTAGAAAAAGAAACTTAGCAGTACTGTTTTCTCAGTAAAAAAAAAAAAGCTTAAGACTTTCATAAACCACTGGAACAAGGTATTCATGGTGTCTAATCCAAATATTCACTAGTCAACAGGAGCAACTATTGGAAATAAAATATGTGCTTGATCTTAAAGCTGACACTGGAATGCAAATCCCTTGGCAAAGGATGAAGCTGAGCCCAGTTTCAGGTAAATAAAAATGGTGATGTCGTGAACGTTCCCATATCAATCCAGTCACATAAAGAACTGGATCATTTGCTATGATATTTCTGAGGAGAGTTGAACACTGCTGTAGCATTAATTTATCAGGATAGAGATAGCTCAGTTCATTTAACAGTGGAATGTGTACTTCTCATTATGCTGCTGTGGCAAAAGTGGAGATGCTCATTAAATTCCCTGGGAATCAGATGCTCCTTCTGTATAAATATGCCTCTCACAGCTTTACCAGATCATTATGTTTTAAGGGGATGAGCTGTCCTGGCAAATTTGCAGCAGATTAAGTTTGAAATTAGAGTGGATATTCAAGAGATAAAACCTTTATAAGTGAAATCATTGTGGAAAGCATGGCGCAATGGTTGAAGGGTCACAGACTAAACTGGCAGACAGGAGGGTGATCTGTGAGCAGAAGGGGTGATCTGCATGTCTTGGAACGATGATGAATCGTTCCTAAAAAAAACAAAGGAGATAGCCTGGAAGGCACACAGCAAGGCCCAGACATGATGGCAATGCAGAACAGATCTCATCTGCAGCTGGTTTTTAGCCAAACAGACAGAAGTCAATCCAAACCAAAATGCTGGCATCTTAATATTATAACCCTCACGCATAGACCAAGAGTAATTCCCTGTAGTTTATAAACACGGATGGTTTACAAAATCAAGATCTTCAAACAGTGGGTCGTTTAAGAAAGAAGCAGTAGTCTGCACTTACACACAGCACTGTGGAAAAATGGAGAAAAACTGCTAAGAGGAATTCATGCCTGGGTTCTGAGTAATACAGTGATAATGGCTGAGGTTTCTACTCTTAGAGGAGAGAAAGCTGTTGCCATCATGGAGCTATGGCTGAAGACAGTGACAGTACTGCTTCAGTATGCCATGAGATTTTTTTTACAGCTGGGTTACTTTATTAGGTCTGGAAAGCTGCCAGGCAGAAACCTGGAAGTATCTGGTGGAAGCTGGAGGTACCAAAGGAGGGAAAGTGGGAAATGCAGCTCTGTGAGAGAAAGATTCATCCTTTTGCAAGCTCCAATGGATACTTTGGCTATTTCCTGAAATTCCTTATGTCTGGGGCTTCCTTGAGATAACAGGGTCATTCCTTGAGACGATGATTGTCGATTGGTGATGGATTTATTTGGTGATGGATTTATACTGGTGATGGATTTATTTGATTTCAGAAAATAAAATCAAAAGGTGAGGTCAGGACTCTGGAGAGACTGCATCTTAAGAGTTGTTTGGGTTTTTTTTGCAATGCTGTTAGATGTCTTTTGGCAAGCTCATGACCTCCAGGTATAATCACAAATCAGAATTGGGTTTTTCCTCCTCTTTACATTTATCATGTATGTAAATCTTCAGCTAAGAGACCAGGCTTACCTCTGAACTATGGAAAAAAAAAAATCATAGTAACTTATAACTGGTAAAGGATCCAACCCCTGTAAGTATTCTTGACATTGCTCAGAAAGCTGGAGTTTATAGCTTTGATATATATATTGCTATAATTGGCAGAATGACATGAATAATTTTATTTAGTGGAAACCTTTGTGCTTTGTTAGTATTACAATGTGTGAACTGGTGCCTTCAAGTCTGCAGAGATTGATGTCACGGTGCACTGCAATTAACTGAAGATTTTAAAAGGTAATTATCTAAGAAGATGGAAATGGAGGTGGGAGAAATGGAAGTGTGAGTTACTTAGAATATCCCTTATCATAAACCAGCAGAATTAATTGAACTTAATCAAGACTGCTTTTGAGGTAACGCTATAGTCCTTGTAGGCTTTGAAAACAGGCAGCAAAGAGTAGCTATTGGCCTTTGTTCTTTAGACATGTGGGCATTAAACATAAAGCTGATTTCTTGACAAGGGCTATTCATATATGAAAAAGATTCTATTGTTAAATTATTTTTTAAATTGTTCCACAAAGAATTAAAACATTCTGGGCTTGTTTCTTGCATAAGATGCCTGCTCAAATGCAGTTATTGTAATTTAATAAAAAGAAAAATTGTTGTGTTGTTTCAAACTACTCAGAAATGTGCCAGTTAAGAGCTATATGAAGAGATGGGAGGTGAAATCTTGCAAGCACTGAAACACCAGATGAGTCTCTGCATGAATTTCTAAGGAAATGGGACTCTTTCATCTAAAGCTCTGCTGAGTTTTTGCAGCACCATGCTGCCAGTGCAAGTTGTCCAAGACATCTCCGTGCTGCGGCGGGAGGTGTCTGTTCAGCCTCAGGTCAAGGCAAGCACGGCTGCTTCACACTGTCCTGTGTATCCAGACAGAACGTTATCTGGGGCAAGCAGGTGTAGGTCAGTCAGCACCTATACCCACATTAACTAATTTTACAAGAAAGAGGAAGCACCTCTTGAGCTGCACTAGAAAACAAACTGCTTCATGAACACAGGCTGGCAGCTTCCTTGTATTTTAGTTCATTTTTGATGAAGGTGGCTTTGGTTTTTTTTTCCTTTTACAACAATGTATCTGAGAAACTAATATCTTCTGCTGGATGAATCCCACTGAAGGAACACATCCTGAACATTTTGTTTCTATGGAAACTAATGCACTCCTCATAGGATGGGGGGATGACAAGGGAAGAACAGGAAGAAGCAAAATAAAGACTAGAACAAAGTAGGATAATTCTGTAACTTTTGTTGTTATTTGTCTTCAAAGATTTTTGTACCTCACTGAGAGCTGTCTCACCCATGACTGTAATGCAGTCTCCCTAAATCCTGAGGCAAAGACAACTTTAATAATATTATGTTGGAATCACAAGGTACTTGGTAAAGACTTCTTAGTGATAGTTGTCCTCACTCCAGTGACTTCAGAAGCACCGTACTGAAGCCTATAATTTCCAACATCCCCATAAGGATGAATATTATTAAAATTTTGGGATGGAGTCTGTTACCAAGTATAACATCATAGAATCATAGAATTGTTCCTGTTGGAAGAGACCTTTAAGATCATCAAGTCCAACCATTAACCCATCATTACCAGATCATCACTAAACCATGTTCCTTAGCACCACATCATCTACCCATCTTTTAAATACCTCCAGGGATGGGGACTCAACCACTTCCCTGGGCAGCCTGTTTCAGTGCTTTACAACCTTTTCTGTGAAGATTTTTTTCCTAAATCCAATCTAAACCTCTTCTGGTACAACTTGAGGTCATTCCATCCTATTACTTGTTAGTTTGGAGAGTAAATCAACACCCATGTTGCTACAACCACCTCTCGTGTAGTTGTAGAGAGCGATAAGGTCTCCCCTGAGTCTCCTTTTTGCCAGACTAATCAGCCCTAGCTCTCTCAGCCGCACCTCATTAAGACTTGTTCTTTAGACCCTTCACCAGCTTTGTTGTCCTTCTTTGGACATGCTGCAGCTCCTCGATGTCCTTCTTGGAGCAAGGGCTCCAAAACTGAACACAGAACTCAAGGTGCATCTTCTCCAGTGCTGAGTAGAGTGGGACAAACACTTCTCTAGCTCTGCTGGCCACAGTATTCCCGATGCAGGCCAGGATGCCGTTGGTCTTCTTGGCTACCTGGTCACACAGCTGGCTCATGTTCAGGCACCCCCAGGCCCCTTTCTGCTGAGCAGCTTTCCAGAACTCAACCCCAAGCCTGTAGTGCTGCTGGGGGTTGTTGTGGCCCAAGTGCAGGACCCAGCATTTGGTCTTGTTGAACCTCATACCACTGGCCTCAGCCCATAAATCCAGCCTGCGTAGGTCCATCTCGAGAGCCTCCATACTGAGGTCAACAAAATCGGATCAACACTCCCATCTGACTTGTTGTTGTCTTCAGATTTACCAAGGGTGCCCTCAATGCCCTCATCCAAGTCTTTGATAAAGATATTAAAGAGAACAGACCCCACTGTTGAGCCCTGGGGAACACCACGCGTGACCAGCTGCCAACTGAATTTAACTCCATTCACCACCATTCTCTGGTCCCAGTCATACAGCCAATTTTTTATCCAGCAAAGCATGCTCCCATCCAAGCCATGATCAGCCAGGTTCTGCAGGAGAATGCTGTGGAAAACAGTGTCAACAATTTTACTAAAGTCCAGATAAACAACATCCACAGCCTTTCTCTCATCCACTAAGTGGGTCACTTGGTCATAGAAGAAGATGAGGTTAGTCAAGCAGGACCTGCCTTTCATAAACCCATGCTGACTGGGCCTGATTGCCTGGTTGGGATGTATTTGACATGTGATGGCACTCAAGATGATCTGCTTCATGGCTTTCCCTGGCGCTGAGGTAAAACTGACAGATCTGTAGTTCCCTGGATTCTTCTTCCACCCCTTCTGTAGATGGGTGCCACATTTGCTAGCCTTCGGTAAACCGGAACGTCCCCATTTTAGCTAGTCGTTTTGATAAACAATGGAAAGTGGCTTGGTGAGTGCTTCCACTAGNGTGCTTCCACTAGCTCCCTCAGTGCCCTTGGGTTATCCCATATGGCCCCATAGGCCTGTGTGTGTCTAAGTAGTGTAGTAGGTCACTGACTATTTCCTTTTGGACTATGGGGGTTTCATTCTGCTCCCCATCCCTGCCTTCCAGGTCAGGGGGCTGGGCACTCATCCTTTTCCTCAACCTTGGTCTAGTCTTCCCTAGCTGGTTCTCCCACCAGCTGTGTCAGGAAGAGTTCCACAGACTCCAGGAAACTCCTGGACTGTTTTCTCTCTTCTGTGTTGCATTTCCAGCAGACATCTGGTTAGTTAAGTCCCCCACGAGAACAAGTGGTAGTGATTGTGAGACTTCCCCCAGTTGCTTATAGAATAGTTCATCAACTTTATCATCACCATCATTATGCTCAAGACAGTCAAAACACCCCCTAACATACGGTGACACTCCAAGCTTCTCATTCCCAGCCTATCCCTTCTGAAATGTTTATAGCCAGTTTATAGCAGGACTCCAGTTGTGTGAATCATCCCACCATGATTCCATGATGGCAACGTGACTTCACTTTCCTTGACACTGTTTGGAACATTTGTGAAGATGAGCACTTATCCTGAGAAAGAATGAGAGGGTCTGGCACTGTAAATACATGTTTTTGAGAAATGTAGAAATCCTGGTTTGCAGAGCAACTTTACCATCAAGCCCAAAGAGTCTGATTGGCCACACCTCTCTTTTCAGTAATTGACAACTGATTTTTGAATAAGAATGCTGTAAGATGCTGGAAAACTTCTTGATATATCCAAAAGGCACCCATAGATTAGACACCAGTTGCCTTTTCTGGTCCTTCTGGGCATCCCAAATGCCAAAAGATGCAGATCTACCTGCACATTTAGCATCTGCAAAACCTTTGCAAGTTTGCTTGTAATCACTTCTGAAAATAGGACTTGAAGATCTAACATCCCATTTCAAAAATCTTGCAGTCTCTCCTAGATAAGCCAAGCAGAAGGAGAACAAAAAAACCTCACATTCTTCCCACCTCCTAGTTAAATGCACACTGCAGCACATCGTGCTTTGCCTACGGGTCCATGTGATGCAATAAAGCAATCAAATGCAATGTATAATAATGATAGCTGTTTCCAGAACTGTCAGGGCTCTGCAGTGTCCAAGCCAAACACCCCCAAAAGCCTTTATTCAGCTATTTTTTTTTCCATACACTGCACAGATTTATTACCTTTATTGACTTTCCAAATGTTTATACTTGGAACATTCATCTGTTAAAGCTGCTTGCTGCATCTGCAATCAATCTCTGTGGTTTCTGTGCCATGGACAGCAATACTAAAACCTTGTTTTAAGATCACCTAAACCTTGCATTAGTTATTGTTGCTAAGTAAGGGAAGCTGGAATAATCTACCTAGAGTGTATATTCAGAATTGTGTCAGAGAACCTGATTAGTGTAAGTTGTTGTCAGAGCACTTCAGGTTTCCTAGATAGATAAGCTTCTCTGCATCTTTGCTCAGACACAGTAAATTGCTGACACAAAGGACAGATTCAACATTACTTTCCATAGCACCTCCAACGAGGCTTGAAACTCCTCAGAACAGGGAAACTGGGGCTCAATTTTCTGAGCACTTCCCCATTTCATCTAACTATCCCATTGGTAGTTTATCCTATGGGAAAGTTTCCAGTGTCTTGGCAAATTTCACCCAGCCTCAAGATCAAAAAAAACAGGCAACTGTGTTTTACTGAGAGAAGGCAGACCTTCTTCCTGCTATGAACACCTTTGGAAATAAACTAGCATAAGTGTGCATTCATCTGTACTGCAAACTTTGACCTGAATATAAGGGCCAGCAGTCATCATCTTTCCAACAAGTTCAAAAACTGTACAACTGGAAAAATGTGTTCTGATTTCCTTGTGATATGGTGCATTTGAGTGAAGGCTGCTTGTTTTGTAAAGACTCTGGCTATTTTTGTTTTTCATTTGACTTCGGACAGCAATATCATGCATTTATACATCTCATTCCCCAAGTACCTAAGCAGCTCACAACCTCCTATAAATCTCCTCTTAGACATCCTTTCAAGGGGTGCAGTGTAAGCGACCTCAACTTATGGATGGCTCAGATTCAGACCATCAAACTCCCATCAATGTGACAGGCATTGCATTTCCTCCTGGCTATTTCTAGGCCATTACAAGTACACAGTTGCATGTAATGAGAAGCACAAGGGCTTCGGTGGCTTTTAGGTTTTGAGGTCCCTTCAGCCCTGAATTGTGGCCTGGATCCACCACAGGGTTTGCCTTCTTCATGTCTAGCTTCATTTGGCTGCCAGATAACCTTTCAGCATGCTGGACTGTGCACAAGAGCTTTGTGTCAGAGCAAGGAGTTGGTCTGATATCCAGTGATGGATGGAAGATGGACAGCTTTCCATTTCAACAGCAAGATGAAACCCAGGCATTGACATACTAGCCCTTTGCATCACGATCCTGGTATCACCCTCCCTCTAGCATGGGACATGCTGACCTCCTGCTCTGCCCAGTCAGAGTTATTTCATAACTTGATCTTGCTGTTTGGGGCTGTAAATTAAAGATACTTCTTGGGAACTAAACCCACTCAGTTGTGTATGAAGGCACATCTTCAGTCTGTTCATATGCTACCTCATGGTTCACATCCATACGTTTTCCATCAAACTCCTACTCACTACTTTTGTGGCACACTGGTGATAACAGTTTCCATTGATAAAACAACTACAACAGCTCTGAGGTAAGCATGTCTGTCCATCCACATATCCATCCACCTGCTCACTTATCCCCCTATGCTGTTGAGCAGGATTTGTAGTAATGAATTTGTCACACATATAAGGGTCCTCAGCCAGAGTCATCCCACCACGTGACTAGAAAATAGATAGAATCATTTAAAAAGCAGTGACATTACCAAGCAACACATCCCTCTCCATTGCCTTCCTTGTCAAAGGATTTGTCACTGGCTCTTGTTCAGCTGGACCCTCCTGGATATTTTTGGAGTGAGGTGCTGCTCCAAGCTGTTGTGAATATCCAGCATCCTTGTGCTGCTTCCTTCTCTAAGGAAGATGAACAGAGAACTGCACTCACAGCAATGGCGTTACAAGAAAAGGTGGGTGACAAAGAGGTAAAAATAGCTTTGGAAGAGCTCTTCCTGCCCACTCCACTCCACCCAAGATCTAGTTTTTCACCTTCATCTTGGCTGCCTTCTGGACTTGGGCCAAGGAAAACTAACTTTATCTAATGCTGAGCTTCTTTCAGGAAAAGTTACTTGTTTGTTTTTTTTTTTTCTTTGAGAAGAAGCAGCAAGTTCCTGCATTGTTTCCTTTGCCCATGGAGCCATAGAAAGAACAGACTTTTCCAAACAACTACCTAATCCCAAGTATCATAGAGAAAGTGCCTGGAATTGCCTACTTGAGCCTCAAGATGAACCCTGTCTCTGATGTCATCAGACTATGCGGCATAGACTGACACCTCTGCTGCTTTTCTCTCAGGGAAAACACCTGCGGCCTGGATTTTTTCTCTCCTGCAGGGTGAGATGGACAGTTACACGCAGGAAGGGCAGATTTACACTTACACTGGAAGTAGCAAGAGTTTGGTGATACTTCTGGGATCACTTGAGTCACATGGACAGAAGGGAGAGCTCAGCTGTTGACACCAGTGCCAGAGCACTCCATCAAACCACAGAGGAACCATTCCCCAGGCCCCATAGCTGTATTCTGACCCAGGTGTTGCTGCTGTTTGGTATAGAGATGTTCCTCCTGCCTGCAGGACTAATGTTTGCTGCAGACAGTTCTTTGATATCATGAGAGTTCAGAGCCAGTTGTATTTTGGAGCTCTAAGAGACCTTTTTATAGACCAGTCCAGACTTTCAATTATTCAGACACTGGACAACCAAAGACAAAGCAGAACAGCCCCAGTTTTACAAAAATTAGAAATTTTGTTCTCTCCCCTCTTCCTCCCCCATAAAAAAAAAAAAGCCTGGGAAAGTAGACATCAGGAGATATTGTTGTTAATGCTGAGAATGTAATAGGACACAAGCCCACATTACCTGCTTTTCTGGCTTAGGAGAAGGTGCTGACTTGCAGTAGTGAAAATTTAGATAGCAGCTTTTGGGAAAGGTTAGAAATCTACATCTCCCAGCCTTAGAGCAGACACTAGTTGGTGGATGTGAGGAAATAATTTTGTTTTGGACAGATTGCCTTTTCCTGGGGGGGTCTTATGCCTTCCCAGTAGCAAAAGGACCATGGACAGTTATTCAATCCTGTCCAGAAATTCTGCTTTTATACTCTACACTGATTTCCAGTTGCAGTCACCAATGTCCTGGGGACTCATACAGCTTCGTCATCTGGCATTATGCTAAAATTCCTATTTAATCAAACAGGTACATTGTGCAGAACCAAAGATCATCTATGTTTCCAATACCTTTCCTAATACTCTTGCTGGTGTTAATGGTTTGAGCTGTTCCAGTCACTTTGTCTCTCCACAGCAGGTAACTTTGAGAGTAGTAATAGTCCCTTGTGGCCAGGATAAATAAATTTTTCTTCAGCTGCCATTCACAGAATGCTCTCCCTTCAGGCAGGTTTGGGAATAGCTATTTGACATGAGTAAATGAATCTTTGCTTTAGATCCCGTGGGATATGTTTTCACTAATACTTTATTTTGCAGTGTAATTAATGTTATTAGTGTTAATGGAATTCTTATCTTCAAATGTCTGCATATTCTGCTGGCACTGTCCCCCTGTGTGCCTTACCTGGAATATATGCTCAAGTAAAGCAAGGATCAGAAAGACAAAAAGAAGAAGTCAGAAGCTGAGAAATCAAAGGTGTTAAAACTGAGAGACAGCACTGCACTGGGGACCACCAGCTCAGACAAGGGCCTCACTTGGAGTAATCTTGCTGGCAGTCCCAAGGGTTTATTTCCAGATGTGGTTGTGCCCATCAGAGAAAACATTCTTCTGGAAGATGCAAACACAGAGACAAGGAGATAGACAGCCTTTGACACAGCTCCTGTATCCTGAAGCTCTCTCCATAGTTTCCCTATGAAGCTTTGTACCGGTTTGAGTGAGAACAGGACTAATTCTGTTCACTGTTTTTACTTTTTGGCTCAGTTCTTCTAACTAACTGCACTGTCTGAAATCAGCAACCTGTTTTCACCAACAGTGCCTGCTGCTGGCAGTGATAACAGCCCATGTGTAGAGTTACTACCAAGGATTGGTGTGCAGAGCAAGGCCACTGCTGCATCCTTTTTACCACATTGCGGGGTGCAGGAAAGTGAAAGGCCACATCTGCAGGGAGGAGAGGACAGGACAGATGATCCCAAACTGACAAAAAAGGTATTCCATCCCATAGACGTCATATTCGGTATAAAGCAGAGGGATCTGGAGTGTCTATTGACTCTAGGGGTTCCCGGGCTCTTCTCCCCTCTTGGACCACTTTACCAGCTTTGCTTGGCTCGGCTCAGGTCCTTTTTTGGTTCCTTCCTCGGAGCATCCAAGGAGGGCTCTGTCCATTCTGCCTTCAATCCCAGTCATTGTATTCCTGAATCCAGAACCAGAATCCAGCTCCTGAACACAGCTCCCATCTGCTGCAGGGCCCAGTCTGGGACTCCCCCAGTGCCTGCTCCACAGCATCAGTGGTGACGGTGAGGTAATTACCATCACCATCAGGGGGCTTGGGTTCAATACTGGTTTTGTATAGATTTGCATATATTACATTGTTATTATTTTCATTTTCATTAAAGCTGTTCTAGTTTCCTTTTCTAATCACTAAGTCTCTCTCCCTTATTCCTTTTCTCTTCCCCTTTGGGGAGGAAGAGGGGTTAACAGAGAGTGTCTGTTATTGTTCTAAGGTGCTGACCAGGCCCTAAACCATGACAAGCTTCCCTCACCTTAATGTTTTTGCAATAAGATGGCCCTGGCACTATGGCGTGAACCTACCAGCCCTTGTTGGACTGGCCCTCAGCCCTGTAATGTGAAAGCAGCACATCATGACAGCAGGAATGGTGCTAGCAGCCTGTGTCTGATGCCTTTGCAACTTTACCTGTGTCACAGTCCTGAAAGGCAAAACTGACCATAGTTCATGCTGTAAGGTAGCTGATGAAGAGGGCTATCTCCCAGTGGAAGGCAGATGAGACTTTGCAGGGCAGTGCTTACCAGCAGACATATCACTGTATCCTTAGCCTGTCTTCAAAGGACCCCCAGATTACATTTCTTGCTGCCCAGAGGAAGAAGACACATGTTCCAGGTCATTTCCGTGCACTGGTTAGAGCTTCTCTGAGATCCCATTGCAGACTGACAGAGCTAAATTGAGCCTGCAGAGCTTCAACAGGACCAATTAGCTCTGTGGAGAGGTGTAGTTCTATTAACCCCTTCCATCACCTCCTGTGACTAGTGCCAAGCTCTCCCTGCAGTCCCAGAACTGCCTGTTGCGGTGCCAAGCTTCATCCCATAAATCTACCATGTATCTCACCAGTTCTCCTATTCTTGCTGTGTTCACCAAGAGCTACCACAGCTGCGGCAACAAAAAGCAAAAGTACACAAAATCACAGTCCATAGGGCATGCCTGGCACATCATATGACTTCTTCCTACTGCTTTATTTCCCCTGCCTGAGTCTCCTAGGCATTCCTGGGGTATGGCATCAGAGACAGTATGGTGAAGTCAGAGCCCAACATGTCACATCACTAACTATGCATCCAATACATCCTTGCCTGACAGCCCTTCTCCTTTTGACATTACTGGCACCATATGGGATTACTAGTGATATGTCTGGAGAGGATTTGGCATGTGAGGCTGAGCACTTCGGCAAGCAGCAACAGCACAGGGCAGCATCAGTGAATAGCCTGAAGTCATGTACATCCATCTGGACACAAGGCAGAGCTCAGCCTTCCTGGAGGCAACAGGAGACACTAGTCGCCCTTGTTCAGACACAGTTTTTATGATTTCTTTGTCTCTGTTTCTCACTCTTGCTCAACTCCAACATATACCAACAGGAACCAGTTCCAGAGAGCATGAGACTGAAGGCAAGCAAAAATTCAATAACTTGTATAGTATACAGACTTTCTTCTTACGCTTAATTAAACAAAGTTGTCCTTGTTGAAGAACAGACATTCCACTTAGTGGTTGAAACAAAAGACACACAAAATAATTAAGTTTATCTTTATTTTATTTTGCTGGATCTCAAATAGAAGGTTTCATTTGGCTTTGAACTTACTTAACAGCTTTTCAACCCAGGTTATTTATTCTCTGTTCTTCCCCCTCTCCCCCCCAATTCTAAATCGCAAATGCAAATCAGAAATGAGCAGCATTTGACACCGTTGAAATGATACTGTTAAATGAAAACTGTTTCACAGCTTAAAATGTTTACCCACGTTTTCTGATAAAGTCTATTCATAAATAGAATTGTTTTTATCCCAAAACTTTTTTTTTTTTTTGGTGCAAACTTATTGGGTTTTTTGTTTGGTTTTTGTTTTTTTTTTAAAAAAAGCCCCTCTGCCAGCTCACTTGCTTCTAGTTCAGTGGGTGTGATTTTCACTATAAGTGTAGGGAACGTCACAACAAGTTTGCTCATTTGAGATTTCTTAAAATAAACATACACAGAAAGTTTAAAATGGTAAGTAGGCATTTACATTAAAAAATCCACCAAGTTAAATACTGATAAAAATTGGCTTGCTTAGCAAAATGACATGCCTCATAAAGCCAATACTGGATTTTTCCAGGGGGAAATACAGTGGTACATGAATAAGAATCCATGTGGGAAAACTTATTTATGTGAACACAAGAGAAAATTGTTTCTGGATTAAAATCTCCCAATTTACATATACAAATATTCACTAATCTTACAGTTTATCTTTGGAACAGTCTTACCAAAGTATTGGAGCAAAAGCAGCATTACCAAGCCAGATGCACTGCGTGTTAACCTCTGCGGAAAATGTTTGTCTAAAGACAAACATTGACTTGTTCCAGAGAGAAACCCAACAGTACTCACCCACCGAGAAAGAACAAAAGAACACTCAATAGCTTGAAACCCCGTAGTTTACATGACAATTTGCATCATAGCCTGAAGCAAATCAGGAACTAATTCACCTCCAAATCTACCTCCATCAGGCTGCAAGTCCCAGATGTGGATTTGGACGTAAACTATTCTCCACACATCCCTCTTTTTAAAGGGGATCTGCAACTCCTGGAAGAATGTGATTCATATATCTTCCCTCCTCATTCCACACTGTACACCTGGGTGATTACCATAGTATTTCAAACTGTATACTTTACTGTCCGTGATGTCAAGAAGGAAAATAAATGGTCCAGCCTCTGGCCAGAAGGGAGCCATAGGTTGGACATCAAGTCAGATGGGCTGACCAAAATATACAGGCATCTCAAGGTCAGGCTTTCAGCACGTGCCTCTGAGTTTTGGTTTGGAAAAAGACAGTTTTGCCTTCTGAGATCCTCTTCTTGTCAAGCCTAGAACTAATTTTTTTTTTCCTCCTGTGCACAGAAAGTGCAAAAATAACTTGTTTGTTTGGACCTTCTCACCCATCCCTCAGAAGGAGTGAAGCAGCTGCTTTCATGAGAAAGAAGCATCTTGCTGTCATGAGCATACGCATTTTACAAGAGGGACTCACATAAAGAAGTTAATTTGCTACAGTCTTTAAAAACCAAACAACTTATCATAGCCAGCCACACAGTAAGAACTGGGCAGGGAAGATAAATTTCTTCATTTTTTACAGAGTTGAATCTTGCTCATTAAGACCACATTTCTGCTTGCTAGAGAGTATTTGCATTGATATCTAATATTTCCTAAATGTACTTACCACAAGTGAATGTCTCGGCCTGTCTGAAACACTGGCATTAACTTCCCCTGCTTCCCAAGAGCATTAATGGGCTTTGAGAAACTGACCTCTTATTAGTGCTTGTGTGAAGGGTTGTGCCTCTGTAAACCTCTTTTTTGGAGAAACAGTTCTCCAATGTTGTTGCTTATAGGCATACCCAGAGTTGTGCCCCAGCAGCCCCGTCTGAGAGCAGGGATTTCATGCAGGTGCAGGAAAGGTCAGTAGAAGATACTGGCCTTGTTTCAAGACACTTAACTAATGTGTACATGGGACTGCAGGTCCCCTGGGAGGGTATTACTGGCTGCAAATTGAGAAAGGCTGAAATCATTTCTTTCAACTAGTCCACAAGGACAGGAGACATTTTACCATGCAGAAACTTAAAAGGCTAAAGGTGAGATTGCAACTTTCCTTCTCTACTTGCTGGATGACATTTCCTTAGCTGGTGATCCGGAAGAGCTCTACATCTGAAGCTTCAGTTAGAGGAATCTTTCTTATAATGCATATCAAGTGACCCAGTGCAGGAGAAAAGGACTTGGGAAAGGGAAGAAAAGGAAGAAAGGAAAAATGCTGTCACTTAAACGAATTGTCAAGCTGGATGCCCTGATACTGCCTACAACCCAGGATATGTATTAAGGTGAGGCATACATCTCCCATCTTCCACTTTCCATCTGGGCAGAGGACATATATAAAGAGGGGCTGGGTTCAAGGAGCTGGGAAGAAAGGAGGTGACCCCACCAAAATGAAGCAGCTGATGAAAATGTGCCTCTGGAACTAGAATTCAGTTGGGAGATTAACTTCTTGCATGGTCCAATATTCTGGAGATTCCCCATGGAAATATGTCCTACTCATGCTGGGCCCTCCCTAATCCTAAAATCAACTCCTCATTCTTGGGTTTCTCATCATAATAGCACTGTTGCCCCTCTGCTCTGACAGCAGAAAACAATTTATCCAGCAGGGACAGTCGGTGAGCTAAGGAGGTGGTCAGGCTGAAAGAAGTAAAGGAAGGCTTGGACAGCAGAGAAGGTCCATGCTACAAATAATTGTTAAATAAGTATAAATATGCTAGTCGATTGAAGACTTTTGAATGCAAAACTATTAGCATGTGTCTGTGTTTGCAGCTGAAGGCAAGTAGAAATAGTTCTTCCACCATACTGCAGGTTCTGGTGTTTCCAAACTCTGCTTTAATTCATAAGTAGAACAAATAGTCAAAAAAGTTGAGATGTTACTGAAAAAGAAAATCTTTTTCCCAAGCTCTTAAGCTTGCCCAGTGCTGGCCAAACACAATCCAAACGTTGTGACAATGTTGATTGAGGCTTTTCATCCACTAATGACAAAGCAATCTGCAGCAAACTAGGCAACACATATTTGGCTTTAAAAATGTTGAAGTCAAAACACTAATGCTGCAAATGGAAAGGTCCATTAAAATGAAAATGAATGTTAATTTGTTTGTGTAAAGCCAAAATGGAATTTAACAGAGAAAGTTGGGAAGCAGCATTTTCTGTCACTGGAACAAATCATCAGGAGCATGGAAACGTGCTGGCTTGCCATTATCAGAACAAACTGGGCAAGGTGAAAAGATTTGTTTTGACACTTATTTGTGGGTGGATAATTATGCTGAATGGATTTTCTGAGAGGAAACCGTTTTCTACTTTTTTTGTGAGGGTTCTACTTAATGATCCAGCAAGAAAGACCAGTCAAGGGCACTAGAGCAAGAACTGAGCTCCTGAAGCTCCGTTAGTGTGATGACTCTGGCAGCAACACTGGTATTATTATAGTTCTTTCCATTTGATTATGAGCTTTGTGGGTTTCTGGTCTGGGTTGGGTTTTTTCCTTAAACTTTCTGGTTTGATTGTTTTCACAGGCCAGGAGAGATCCAAGATGCTGATGCAGACCGAGAAATCCAGGATTTAAAACTGATAAGCAACTCCGTTCTCAAAAGATTGCACAAATGATAGCTTTTTCCACAGGAGGTGAACTTTCCAGAAATGTTATGTGTGGTTTTCCATCCTCTGGCTGCTGCTAAGTTCTCTAAATAATAATAACTTCAATAATTACAGTGTTGGGTTGGACTCCCACACAGAAAAATGGTTACCAGTCCTACAGACATAAGTCAGGGAAAACAACGTCTTCTAAGGCAGTGATGTGTAGTTCTGCACAAAGTGGTCATGTGAGCTGCTGCACTCAGAGCAGAGAAATGTGGGCTCAAACCTGGCATCTGCAAGAAGGGCACTGACAGATAAATCTTCTCCTCCTTCTCCTAGGATAACAGTGCTCAGCAGTGAGCTGTAAGGAAGGTCACGTCCTCTAGTTGAGGTCACTGCCCTCAGAGATGGCTGGTAAGCAGAGAAAAATGCAATGAGAGAGCAGGGAAAGATTAACATCTGTCTTTTAGTAGAAATGAAGAAGAAGAAAGAATACTTAAGAAGGGTAGAGAAAAAATCCTAGAGGTGAGCCCAGACAAATGATGAACTACAAATTCTTCAACTGGGCAAGGTAATTACAATTGTAAGGTTCTGCAATTAGCAAGAAGTCTTGAGCCTGATGAGTCTTTCAGCTTTTCTTGGTGCAACCATTGTGAGGAGTGAAAAAGGTCTGGGATGTGCAGATGATGAACTGATTCTCTTCTGCAGGAAGGTGGACCATAACTTCTGGGTCTCAGAGCCTTGCACCTACTTGGAGCCCTGAAGAAAAGCCCTAAAATCCTGTGTATTCCACTATGGGAGAAACCAATTCCTCTGTGGCTTTAAGCCTAAATAATGTGCAAGGAGTTTTAGGCTTGATTCACACATATGTGCACTGAATTTACTTTCTGCATTACAACAGCCTAATTCCCACACTGCACTGCTCACCTTGGAGAAGGTCAGGACCACTGTGACCAATGCACTGATGGAGAAGAGAAAAACAGTTTTGTGTGAGTCATCTTCAGACTCAAATACTGCAGATCCTGGGAAGCACACAAGGAATCCTATTGACACTAGTCCTGCCTGTTGGGCGTCAATATTGCCCTGGGCTCTGGACTATGCATGTGCAATAAGTAGAGTCAAAAGATAAATCCAGATCTTGTGTGGTTTAGATCTGGGGTAATTAGCAAAGTGAGACTGCAGCTGGAGTGTTTCAGCAGAGCTGTGGCTAGACAATTCTCTGCTAGACCCATTCTCCAAAGCAGAGCATCTCTCAGAAGCCATTACAGCTTCACAGCCTGCTCTATAGGAAAGCAGATGGAAACCAGTCTCAGATGGCTCAGGAAATCTCCTCTCATCTCCTCCAGAGACCTCTGCTCCTTGCTGCTTTTGCTTGGCCTTTACCAACAGATTTTCCCAAGCAACCTCCCACCTGTTCAGCTCTTTTGTAAATCTGGCCCCTAAATGGGAACTCATCTCTTACAGAAAATCTGCTATTAAAGGAGTGGAATGAAAGCATGCTGACAGTCATGAGAAGGTCCTTGCTCATTCCAGCAATCTTGGGCCCATGCTGATTCTTTTCTCTTCTCTATTCCCAGAAAACTGACATGGTTCTAGATATCAAGGTGAAACAGGATCATGTACTTCATGTTGCACAAAGAAAATATATGCAGTCCGAAGAATAATTGCAGTCACACTCTCAGTCCTTAACTTACTTTAATTGAGAATATCAAAGAAGAATAAATTTCATTATCAGACTCATCGGGAAAAGCTAAGTTGGAGAGAGGTGGTTCTTTATTAATTCACAAGGTTGTATATCACACATAATGTCTGGCAGAAAATAAAGTGTTTGAACTTGGAGGGAAGTATTAATTTTTAGCTGAAAAGAAACAGTGTATATGCCCACCCTAACCTTTTTTTAGCAATATGGCTTAGAGTCCTAAGGTAAATATTCTAATTGTTAACTTCAGAGTAATTGAATCATTACAATTTCTGAGGAGAATCATGCTTTCATTCATACACAAAAAATAAAATCAAATTTCAGAGAAAACCCCAACAGTTTGGATCCCATCGTATCTGGTGTAATAGATGGGATGGTGCCGGAGCAATTAAAATCTGCTAAAGACCTCACGATTGAACCCAAAGTTGTTCTTGTAGCATGCCCATCCTATTCTTGTGGCATTTTAGATCATTAAAGACTTTTCAAGTTAATGTGCTATAACACATGGGAAAGACACTTAGCTAAGAAAAGCTGGATTCCTGAGAGCATACAGCTGAAACAGTCCTACCCTGGTTGTGACCCAGGGCTGTGGATGAACATAAGGATGGTCTAGTCCCAGACTCCAAGCTGTGTTTCTGAATTGGTCATGAGGTCCCTTTAGTACTGTACAGCTGCCTCTTGAGTAGAAATAAATTGCCTTGAGAGAAGGGATTGAAAAAATCATGAAATTAGATGTCCCAGTACAGTCTGGGGTCTACTGGTCTGAGCTCCCCCATCGTGTTGGCTAAACACAGATGCTCTGGGAGGACTGCAAGAAAGAGGCTGTGCATAGAGAGATTGGTTCTGCTTCAGCTCTCCTCTGGTCGTAAAGTGTCCAGGCACTACCTGAATCAGATCATCACCTTTCTTTTCCTAATGGTCTGGAGTTTTCAGTCTTCACAATTGCCAGTGGAAAGGAGCTACATGGTGCCACCACATGCCATGTGAGAAGACAGCAGAAACAGGTTTTCTTGGTTTCCCTCCGTCTTTTGTCCCCCCACACAAAGAATGTCTTTTAAAGCTGAAAGAGCTGTCATGTGCTGAACTCTAAAAGCCAGAACTATCTTCTCCTCCTGCTGTTCTGATGCACCAGTGGTGTTGCTGCAATTCTAAGTAAGCTTCCAACACCTGTGAGAAGTGAATTGTCTTCTTGTCACTTTCAATTTCTTTCTATTTTTAAAGAAAAAATAATTATTCTTTTATTATTATTTCTTCACTTCTTCTTGTAGGAAAAGGACATGCAGGTACCTGGATTGCCATCAGGTACCCTGCATTAGATGACTTGTTAGAATTGTCAGAGCTGAAATGTTAAGGTAATTTATATCCATTAGGCCTCTCCAAAAGTAAGGTAATTTCTGGGAAGATTGGTGATGTGAACAATTCATTAGATACACATATTAAAGGAAAGTATGCCAGGCACGACATTCTGATAAACTTCTGAATGCCTCAAATTGATGTAATGTTACTGCGTGTTACGTAACTTTCAGAGTTATGTATTTTGGAAAATTTGCCTTTGACTGTAGGAAATTGCCATCTGGTCTGGGTCCTGGTAGTTCTGAGGATAGATGAATTGGAATGTTTCCACCAAAGCATGCCATGAAACTTGGAATAATCTTCTAAGTCAAAATTTATTTGTGTTATATTGAGAATTGCAAAACAGGACAGTGTTAATTGAGACAGTTTCCTTTATCTAATATCGAGGAAAAATTCAGGTTTCCACCAGTGTTATGCAGTGAGATGTATTTGCATCTGACATTAAGAAAAGACTGCCTACTCTGGGAGTTGTGCATGCAATTTTCTCTTCAAGGATGTTTTAACACTTCTTGCAATAAGAAACACAGAGTTACACCAAAACTGAGACTTCTGAGGCTTCCAAACCTCTCTTGTACATCACAGTACCTCCCTAACTCATGAGAGGAGTGCTGCACATCCATTACAGAGCACCGATGTCTTCTGGTAGACCAAACCAAACTCATCATCTCCAGGTGGCACTCTGAACCACACTCAGCTCTGACACCATCTCATCAGAAACATGAACTGGAATGAAACCAAAAATGGTTCACTGCAGACTGATAGAGGTATCATACTTTGGTGGAATCAAAACTCCTCTTTGAGGTCAACTGGTTAGTCTGTGAAAAAACTCAAGAGGAAGTGCTTATGGAAATTATGTTTCTGCTGAGGTGTCTGTTTTTCTCCTCCTAGTTCCAATAAAGAGAGTAATTAACCTATTTATTTACTATGACCTTTTACTAACCAAAAAATAATTTAAAATCTTTGCTCAGTCTCTTCTTTCCTCACATGCTACATCTTTTAGATGATCCCTCTTTCTTGCTTTTCTGGACTGGCTTTTTAGCAGTGCCTCTCTGTAGTTCTTGAAGCACAGCTTCAAAATCAGGCACAACATTGAAGTCCTTGACAGCTCTGAGATGACTGGGGCAAAAGCACTGTCTTTCAAGTTACATCTCTCCAAATCAGCACCATGGTTTTGCTAGAGGATCCTCCATAACCAATGGTCTGTCCTTTGCAGCCCTACACCCAAAGTTTCCCTGCTTCTCAGTGTCATATCCATATCCTTTTTTTTTT
>VWZY01010669.1:24913-46508 GCA_013399075.1 Chloroceryle aenea | reverse complement strand
TTTTTTTTTTTTTAATTCTCCTGCTTGCTCATCATACCCAGTGTGTCTTTAACTAGTGTCACCTGAGGGACTCCTGACCATTTCCCTCATTCACTCAGGCCAGCCTAATCAAATCCTCAGTGTCACTCTCAATCTCCCAAACTTTGTCTGGGCCACGTCAGTTAATAACTTCTGAATTTAATAGATCTATTAATTAATTAGAATCAACCAGTGCTAGCACTTCCTCATCCATGCTATGTATTAACCTGCTTTGCTGAGGCAGCATCAGAATACCTCACTCATGTCAGCTGATACTCTCCCTGATATCCATCACTTTCCCCTTCCCCTTCAAGTAGGCTACTCAGACAAATAAATGTCACCCCTCTGTTCTGTCATGATGTGTTCTTGATGTATTCGAGTTGACTGCTTTTACCCTTCCAATTAGTCTTCATTAAGGACTTGTGTAAGAAACCAGTGGATGTCAGTGTTTTTCTGGGCATTGTAGCTAGGCTGATGGGTTTATGAGTCTCCACCTCTTTCCATTCAAAAACAAACACCATCTCCAGAACTGTAGGCTTGCATGCATGCCCCAGGAGATCTCAGAGATAACAGGCTCAGAAAGGAAAATTTTATTATTTTTCTTCCACCTTTGTTTCAAAACCAAATTTCCTTTGAAACAAATGTATTCAGAGCAGCATGTTTTGATGAAATAGCTTTTTCAAGGAGAAATATGTTCTGTCACACTTTTTATCAGCTCTATCCCTAACTTATTTAAGGAATAACGCAATCTTTTTCTTCCTGTTTTGGTTGACAAAATTGAGGTGAAGACTAGTGCTTGTATTTCCACCCCTCATGATGCCTGATATGTTGATAAAGTGCTATTTTCTGGCTGTGAAAGAGTTTGGTCTCAATGGATCTTAAAATACATAACACAGAAATGTTAACTGATCTTCAGTGGGACTAAACTTGGGTGATTTCATCACTGCCTTTGCTGAAAGCAAAATTAGACTGGAAAATGTTTGAACTTGTCACAAATCAAGTGAATCCAGAGCCGTTCAATATTTGGTGATAAAATCTGAGTGCCTGATCAGTTACAGAAAGTCTCAGCTGTCATGCCTCCTTCCAAGGTCTGGGTGTAAGATGTTTAATTTTAAAAATTCTTGTTAAGTGGTGGCCTTTAGGCCAATGCTCTGCTCATGTTAATCAACACATATTGCTGGTATTTATCATCTAAACTCTCTTGCTAGCGATCTCCAAGGGATTAATGAGATCTTCAGTCAAGTGAAGTGTTCGCCTGCCCAAAGATCAGGGTTGTGTTGGGCCCTGGCAGTTTTTACGGTTGTGTTTTATACTTCTACACTTTACCAAAGCACTTGGATGTCGTCAGGGAGTGGACAGCCAATGGCCTGCTGTAAACTACAGGTTTCCTTTGCATGTAGAAAGAGAGAAAGGGAGAGGCAGAGAGGGATGTGGAGGTGATGGAAAGAGGGAACCTGCACCCAATGGGAAGACACCATACTGTGACCCAATCAATTCATCTCCTCCTCAGCCTGCAGTCTGGCTCAACTCAACAAACACTCAAGAAGACTGATTACCACAAACAAAATAAACTGTCCTGGTGCCCAAGGATGTAGGATGAGCATCTAGATCAAAAATCAGTCTACATCTGTAAGGAGAGCCCAGAGAGTAACAGAGGTGGGAGCAGAGTACTTGGCTGCCCTGTAGATCTCCACGAATTGCCCCTTGTCCAAGCATGCTTAGAGAGGAATGAGATTGACTGACTTAAGGCATCTCATGTTATCAGAAATTTCTCAGAGCATCCTTGGTTTCCAGGTGACCTCATCCTCCTCCCAACAGATGAGTTAGTACAGCACAGACATGCTCAGCAGGCCGCAAGTCACAAGCAAGGTCTGCACCAGGGCTGCTTCTGCCAAGCACTAAAAAGCAAACTCAATGTTAGAGTATCCATCCTCAGCAAAGGCAGGAAAAGTGGATCCTTTTGCTCCAGTTCCCAGCAGAGGAAGCCTTGATACTATTTTTGAATGCACTTGAGTGTGTATGTCTGTCTCTACCAACCTGTTGTCCTGTGAGCCAGTGTTTCATATCCTTTTAACCCATTGCAAAGACCATACTCATTAATGCCATTTCATAGAGAGGCCCAGCTCCTGACCAGAAGATTACATTGCTGGTTGGCTGCTGTCAGTGTGGGAGGGATCCTTTACTACACTATGCCTCTTTACTGAACCGCTTTCTAGGACAAGCTTGCTGGTAATGTCTTTTCAGACAATGTTTTCAGGTGAAGGGACAATTAGATCCATGTTAGGTGAACTGCTGCATGAGTGTGGTCCATCTCTCCCCATACCACAGGTTTGTCACTCTGTAGATTTCCCCACATAGAGGGTTTTTTTCATAAGGACTTTTGTCTCAATGTCTGTCTAACTAGTAGATTTGTCTTCAAAAAAAAAAAAAAGAAAAAATAACCTTTTTCTGAGCAGTCACTCACTTGGCCAGTCACTCTGATTATTTTGAAAAATTACAGGATGACAGGATATCAGATTAACATACTACAATTCTCTATGATCCTACTGTGTGGAGTTCTGAAAACTAGAAAGTATTCCACATATTGAAATAAAATATTTAAATGTCCTTTCTATATTGATGACTATTTGCTGATCTGTCTTTTTGCCAGACTCTTTTTTTTTTATTATTTTTTATCTGCTTCACTTCACTTTACTGCTAACCATGACTTAAGTACGATTTATGATTCAAGTCAAGAGCTTGATTGCATTTAGTTTGCTGGTGACAGAATCAATTCATTCCAGATAGGGAGAATGATGCATTGCTTGTCAGACCCTTACTGGTCCACGGGTTATTGAGAATGCTAGCAACTGTCTTTGTATGTTTTGGAGTCATGGGCTTTCTGCTTAAATAGTTTCATAATTGCTGAAATTCAATATTTCTCTCCTCATTGGAGGTTATGGGAATTCTCACACAGAGGTACAGAATGAACATCTCCTGGCTTGCAAAGTTCTGGTACATGGACCACGAGAGGACATATATATGACTATGCAAGTTGCTGCAGAAGGAGGAGACTGTGTGGTAGGCTGATGCTGAAAGATATGGACCATTACTGCTTTGTGAACTGCCTGTGTTCCCCAACTTCCTGCAACTGTCTGTCAGACATCGGTACCTAGAACAGCATCACACTTTAACACCATGTATCAGGAAGAGCCTTAGCTAGGTGAAAGACTGGCAGTGGTGGAAACCATCATCCGCCATGGCTTCTGTCTTCTGTCTCTATCCCACTGCAGGAGGTGACTGTCCTGTAAAGAGGGTGTTTGGGGTCTCAAACACATCATCCCACTCCAATGTAACTAGGGTGAAAATGGACTTGGACAGAGGCCATGTCAGTCACCCAGCAGAATCACCCTTGATTAAACACTGGGCATTTGATGTGACACAAGTACCAGCTATAGCAGATAGAGGCGAAGACTCAGGGCAGGGGAAGATGTGGTTTTGAGGAACTTTTAGAAGCAATGTCAGTTGGAGATTTCCCATCACAGGAGTTTTCCTCCTGAAAGGGCATTTCCCTTTCATTTTCTCAAAAGTATGTAAGTCTTTATGAAAGTATAGACCAGAAAAAGAAAAGTACTAGAGAAAATTCTTGTTAAGTTTCTCTTGATAATAGCAAATCGCCTCATCTTGCTGACGTAAAGTAAATAAATTCCTCTTCCAATTCATCCATTTCCATTAATTTCAATTGAACTTTTAGGATAATATCAAATATTAATTTTAATATTATATTTCAGTGATGTTTTTAATATTTGCTGGTATGAACCTTTGTTATTATAGAAGAAGAATATGTGTACCTTATGGAAATGGAGCATTTAGGTATTGTTGAAACAGAATGATTTAATGTAGTCAAGACCATCCAGTTTGATTATTCTCATTACACATTTCTAGGGGAGGAAGAGGGAAGAGCATTTAATATTGAACTTTGATCTAAAACAAAAACGACTTCTGAAATGCTGGGATTTTATCACTGGTTGAAGATGATGGTATTTGGCAGGTATTTCTGCCAAGAAACAAAGAAACCAAGAAAACTAGTTGCAAAATTGAAAGGAACAATAGGAAGGCCTACTGCCAATTGTCCTGTCTGGGGATGCAAAGGTTACCTTGCCAGCCTGTAGATGTAACAGAGCTATTGCAGGGAAGACTGTCCAAAAATCAGTGTGCTGATCTCTGCAAATTACAAGTCTCAGCTTCATCTCTCAACTTCTTACCATAATTTTCTTGTCTCTTCCTCTGTTGATGTCATTGCTTGAGTTCCTCCTGCCACCTTGAGACAGGGAGAGTGGGAGACTCTCCTCTCCTTCCCTCATGCAAGAAGCCTCTTCAACATAAGGCACATCACTGAGTGAATCAGGGTGAAGGATGGCCTCATCCATCTTGTCTTTATGTCTCCATAAGCAGACAAATAGAATGGTCACACAGGACTGAGACAACTGCCTGGAACTGAGCAGACTTGACTTGTTCATGGAGATCTGTAAATATCTAAACACAGCGTGTCGACCTAAGGTTATGCTTGGCTAGTTACATCCCAGGGTAAGTTAATTCCTCCGTTGTCTATCTTTCTGGCACAACTCAACTGCATTGCCAGGGAAAACACAGCCTAGGGCTGAAAGATGTAATTTGAAAGTTCCCTAAACAGCAGAGCTAGATGAAACTGACATATGGATAAGGGGGGCTGGATGACCTTCATTCCCTAATGGATTCACTCCCGCGCTAAACACATCTAAGGCTTTGGCTGTATCTATTCATCAAACTAATGGTGTGATGGTTACTCATATTGGATTAAATCAGCACAAAGGCATGGGCTTATGCTAACAAGCAGTGAGTTCCCCAAATCCCTGAAGTAGGTGATGTCTTCTGGCTGCTCCTCTAAAAGAAATGGGCGTTGTATGAGAAGATGCATCGTAAAGTGTTGTGAAGACTTTTTAATGTATTAGCAAAAAGTCAGATCAAAGGCTTACTCAACATTGGCCCATGACTAAGTAGATGTGTGTCAGAGTCTCAGACATGTGACAACACCCTGCTTGTCAGGAGATCCCATATGACATAGTGCTGTCCTAGTCTCCTTGGAGCACAGGCAGTGTTCTGTGTGTCGCCATGCCACAGGGACTCCTGAGCAGACTTTAGTGGAACAACTCAGCATCTGGGTATAAGCATTTTACACTGGCCTGCTTAAGTCCACTCTTTTCCCTCCAGTGGTGGGAAATAAGGAAGGAAGGTTTCCATCCACTACAAAAGTGCATGTGATGTGCATAAGTGATGTGTGGCATCCTGTCACTTTGGGAAGGCTTTTGCAATGACGATTTCCCAGTCTGTCCTGGTGGGGACTAATCTGATGACTTGGGAGGCAGGAAAGCATGTTCATATATGTCTTATTCTCAACACTGCAAAGATCTCCTTAGTTCCAGACTTGTTTTATATAAAGAGTGTCTAGGACAGGTAACAAAGACCAAAACACCCAAGCTAAGACCCTCAGAACTTTTTGTTCTTGACAATAATGCTCCTGCTTACAGAGGTGGACAAACGTTGGTACCTCTCCTTTAGAAGTGTATCCCAGCCAGGGATTCATTGAAACCAGAGTGCATTTGATGCCACCACATAACAAGACACTTTCTGAACCCTAGTTAAAGCTTTGCTTTAAACTGTGTATGTGCTTGAGTGAAAATCTTTTACTAACAGGGGTCTGGCCTGAGGCACACCTGGGCATGATTTCCTGTAACAGTTTGCCTCCCCAATATGTTCCCTCGCTTTTCCTTTTTCTCATTCGTTATTAGTGACATCTAGTGACCAGCAAGGATCATGATGAAAATGAGTGAAACCATAATTAGTAAGGTAAACTGAACTTATGTGACAATAAAGTAGTTGGTCTATTAATTTAGCAAGTAATTCTCACTGCTGCAAGCAGACAAATCAGCCAGGCAGGATCTCTGGTGTTTGAAATTATCCTACTGTTCAAGACTTTTGTATAATGTCAAGGGCTGCCCTGACTTCCGCAGGGAAGGCTCTCATCTAAGATCTTCCAGAATGTTTTATGATATAGGTAACAGTCTTGGAGTTTGCACTGTGAAGTGCTTTAAAAGGTCTGATTTTCAGCTAAGGAATGTTCAGATTTTCTTATAAATCAAGTTTCTTCAGGATAGCTCAGCTGGGTGTCCGAAAAACTAGGCAATTCATAACATCTTTTAATCTGCTTTCCTGATAAAATAAGAATATTTAATTGCTTTGTGTATTGCCACCATTCAGCTAAGTCTCTCTGCTCCCTACCAGCTCACACCTCAAGTGATACAATAGCAGATGTCTCTGAGGTTATTATGTTCCTAACATGCTTTGTGCAAGTAGGAAGCCACACAGAGCAAAGTGCCTGAGATGGCTCTGTAGGGAGAGAGGACGCAGCAGCACTGAAACCCTAACAAGAAGCTGACAAGTTCATTTAAGAAAGAAAGCAAGTGAAAGAGACACCTTATATATAACACACCCACAGCAAAAAACATCACTTCTGGTGTCTTCTAGTACACCAAAATCAATCTGCTTTGAGATGCAAATCTAGGAGAAAAAGGTCTTGGCCTGGTGCTTACTACTGCGAGAATAATCTGTAAAAATAACCAGAGAAATAGGCTATGATCTCATATCCTTTTTGTTGCCTCTTTTTTTCTAAAGTAATGCCTACACTAGGTGAACACCAGTGCCCAGCTGCAGGAAACCCCAGCTGTGAAACATGACAGGGAGGCAGAGGTGAATGGATCACAGTTTCTAATTTGACTTGCCTCTTCTCACTGGTGTCCTCACTTCAAGCAATTTAGGTTTTAAGACATTCATCTCTGCCACAAACATCCCTTAGAGACCAAGGGAACCACCATCAGGGATCTGGGGAAAAAGCTGGCTGCAAAGTGGTCCAGACAAAGAATCCAGCTCCCCAGCAAGTTTTCAGAGAGTTGTCTCAGCAACTAAGCCTCCAAGCTGATGGAGATCTTTCTTCAGATAAAAAGTGTTTCAAAGGAGATGAATCAATGCTGCAGTTTTTTTCCTTGACTTGTACACTCACCATGCAGTGTGCCATGCAGGACATGAACTCTGTGGCATGAGTACTCTGCTCCTGACCTTGCCATGGTAAATGGTGTGGCACGGGACTAGCAGAAATAGAGATACATACAGGTCTCCATCTGGAGCACACTGATGATGCATCTCTCCTACTCCAAGAATCTGGCTGTGAAATCCCACAGCAGTGGTGGCCAAACCAGCACATGGGGCCTAGGGAATTTGCAGAGCTGGGCTGGGATGCATGAGCACGGTGAGGAAGGGGAAGCCAGGCAGGAAAGGGCCAGTAGCAAGACTCATAGTTCTTTTTGTGCCCCTGATATACTGGTCAGTCCACTTCTTGGTTCACATCAGTACCCAGGCTGCTGGAGGTGAGTAAAGACTATGAACTTTGCAAGACAAAGGCAGATTGAGTATAGTTCAGTATATTTCAGTCTGTCGGATGCTTTGGTGAATGTCTCAGCATCATTCCCTCTGACAGTTGCTGCAAATGATATGACTAGTAACAGACTGAACACAAAAAGTGTTGCAGCTCCAAGCAAATCCAGAGCTAAAAGGGCCATACCATTATGCTATTAGTCAGAGCAGATGCTTGTGACAGTGGCAGTGACCTGAAACTGCTAATCTTGTTACTCAGGGAGAGCCTTCAGCCATGGGGCTGGCAACTGTGGAATAAATAAACCAGGTTCTTCTTTCTGTCCCTGAGCTGCCTGCCACGTTCAACTCATTTAAGGCAAAGAGAACAGCAAAACAGTGGTGACAGCTGACAAGCAATGCCCTTCACAGCTAACCCACTGGTGGAAACAGCTACTGAGATGAATTTCAGACAAAGCTGGCTTAGTCTGGGGCTCAGAGATGAAATGCTGAAGCCTCCCATCAGCTCTGCTTTTATCTCCTTTATTCAGACTCTCCTCCTCTGCCTCTTCACCAAGTACATTGGGGCAGTCACTCCAGACTACAACTTGCATGTTCACCCTCACACGCACTTGTACAAGAGCTTCTGGCTGTTTTATGAATCATGGGGTACTGCACAGCTTCTGCACAACTATCTAGTGCAGGGAGTTTGCAGCTAGGTAGCAGGTTTTGGTGCTGAAGGTTTTGCTGTTGAAACTGGACCTATGCATAGTTTTTCCCCTGTCCATTGCCTAAGCAAGCGAGCTGTGCTATGTGCATCACCACTGCTTGTGACGAGGAAGGAAATAGCAATGCCTTTCCTGGTTGATTCTCAGCACACTGACTCATGAGCCAAACATCCTGACGGAGGAAGGTGCCCATGCTCTCTCCTTTAGGGCCTGCCTCAGCTCTAGGATATATCTACTGTAATAGATGCAAACACCTGAAAACGACTGCTATGGAAATAGGCTTAACCTCCACATCCAGGGAATGAACAAGTAAGAAATTTTCCTTTCTCTTCTTGAGACAGAGGTGGAGAAAACACTGTAATCTACAACTCCAGCAGTAAAACAGAGTCTAACACAGAAATTCTCCAACCCCTTTCCCTACCCATCCATTTTGTCTCACACCAGACACACTAGAATTTCCTGTTTAAGTTATGCCCAGGTCCTGGTAACCTAGGAGGTATCTCCCTCTCATAGTCCCATTGCTCACAGTGGCTGTCATCCCGGGTGGAATTTGCAATGCTGTGCTGAAAAAGAAAAAAAAGAGGGGGGAAAAACTTTTCAAGGACCAATCTTTGAGAACACCTGTTTCTCTTGGTTGGACTATGGCAAGATCAAGATTGATTTAGTTCAGATGTATCATGTTTAGACAGTTGTGTTAATTGTGATGACTTCCACCTTGTGACTCTGGGGTGATGCCACAGAGGACATAACTGCAGGTGGGGCTAAAGCACAACATGGCTTGCCAGGAGAAGACAGACAGCCTCAATATGGAGACAGGTTCTGCACAGGGGTTTGTTCATCCCAGTGGAGGATAGTCATCACTCCAGTGTTGGTTTTTCACACTCTCCATAGGAGAATAAGAGGTTTCAAAGCATGATGTAGCCAAGGGACACAGACAGAGAGCAGCATGCCTGACTGTCTTCTCACCAACTCAGTCCTATTCTCCTTGACTTGGAAACAACTCAGAGGAGTAAAAGGAGGCACAAATTAACTGAAATGATAGACCTGAGGATTCATTGCTGGTTGTTTTCAGATAAGTAAGATGTAATGGTGTAGAGCACAGGGATGAGAGGAGTAAGTTTGAGATGTGCAGCTCTACTTAGATAGTCTAAGCCAGGGCAAAACTGACTCATCACTAACTACCAGTATGATTGGGGTAAGTTATGAGTAAAGACCCATTGGTCAGACAGGCAGGAGAAGTGCTCAGTACTTCCTAGCATTTCATGGAAGAGCAAGGTGATGCCACAGCTCTTTTCGGGATACAAAACGTGTGACAAAATGGAGTTTGAGGATGTGGAAGACCTCAGAGAGCAGCAAGCTTTGCTTCCTGCTGCTAAAGATGACTGAGATCACCACTGTGAAAAATCTCATTTTAGTAACACATCTGGCTAAATGCCTCTGTCAAGATGCCAAAGCTGGGTGAGCTGGAAAGCAAGGGAATTGATTTTTAGTAATTTATCTTTAAAAGTCCCTCTTTTTTGAAGGACTTCCATGTCTTTAGAAGCAGAATAGCAAGTGAACTGTGGAAGCTTCGAACGCTCCCCAAAGAGAATGACAGCAGCTGTGACAACAGTGTGTCCCTGTCCTTTGGAAAGTGTATGGACAACTGCACACACCAAGAAAAATCAACTTGCACGGAAACTGATTTTTTTTTTTTTTTCAACAGCCCCTCTCTACCGCCCCAGCAATGTTTCAGGCAGTAACTTACTGAAAGATCTAAGTAAAGCCATAAAATACTTGGCTGCAGCAGGCAGCATCAGAAAGCCTTTATGATCTTCATTTCAGCAATTGACAGCTGTAATGAGAGAGTTGAATCTGTGAAGGTGTCTGTATCAGAGGAGCTCTGACACGTAGTTCCTGGCACGCACAAAACACATTGTTCTCAGACAGACCACAGGAGGATGCGTGTCTGGGAAGCAAGGGCTTTGGCAGGGCCTGAAGCACATACCTGAGGTAGTAGAAGTAGATGAGTAGGTAGGTGTTCCAGGTCACTGACTTTTAAAGTCAGTATCTGGAGAGAGGGCAGCTTTGGAGCACCCTGAGAAAGACTTCACAGACCAGCTGTGGTGTCGTGGATACCTGCATCCATACCCATCTCCTAATCCCTCCCAGGACGTTTTGATAATGCTATCTCCTTGCCTTACTGTTTGTAGAACATGGCCCCACTTTAAAATCCATATATAACCATGCAAACATTTAAAGCTACTATCATGAACTTCTCAAATTACAGTGTTTATAATTACCTTAATTATTTTTAATTACTTTACCTACTACTGTTAAGACCTCATTAACATAGCTAAATAATCAACCAGACCAAAAAGCTCTTCATATTTTACTGTATATAACAAGAACATAACAAGTAACATCAAAAAGGCAGATTTTTACACTGGTTTCCCAAGGAAACATGTATGTGTCTGTCAGCAGCCATTGTCATGTCATTTTCCCATCCTTAAATCTTTTCAGGTGTCCCAAGTTGGCTTGATATGAAAGACAGAAAGATGGTTAATTCAGTCAAATATCATGAATATAGGCAGGTGGGTAGGGGGAAGAAATTACAGTGCTGAAAGGATCAGCTCAACCATTATAAGGCAACAGCATCCCCATTGGAAAGGCCACTTTTGTACAAAACAAGGTTTCTTGATTTTGCTGCTCCTTCACTGCAATTACCCCAGGTGTTGGAAACACTATCTGGCTGCTGCTGTTGGTTGCCTCAGGGAAAAAACAACTCAGAAGTGCCCCAGGTAAATCAAATGAAGCAGAAATTGAATGTATTTAAGATATACACAATTCAGAGACCACATCCTGGTCCCATGAACTCTTCATCTGACACCACATCCTCAACCAAGCCATGACTTTCCAGAAGATGCGCTTTTCTGATGGTAAAGCATAAGTACCTTTTCCCTGAGGAAAAACGCTTCTTTGCATTACAAACATGTTTTCTTTGCATCATCCAGCATGATTGTCTGGTATTGTCTAAGTTCCTGTTTGATGATCATCCAACACTACATCCTTCTAAGATACGACAGTTCATCAGCTTACAGTGCACTTCTTATTAGAGTGCACTTCTAAGTTACCTGTGGTTCCTTCCTTCTGCTTCACTCAGAAGCCCCTATGAGGAAGAAATATCATTTCTATGGGAAGACTTATTTTGCATAAAGCCATAATGGCTGGTATTATTCTTAATTGCATCCTCTAATAATAATTATATCAGCACAATACTGCATCCTCCTTTTTCTGATGCTGAGAGCAGCCTGGGTGGTTCTGTATTAACTGGATCACCCACAGCCTCACTGAGCATTATTCTATATACCCTGAGCTGAGTGAGGCCCCCTTCCTGACAGTTTTTCTCATCCTGGGACTCCTCCTCAACATGGAAAGTCTCAACAAGTCCTGGCTGTGGCAGGAATGTCTCAGGACAGTTTTGTAAACAGCCCTTGTCTCTCCTGGAAGAAAGAAGAGACTACTGGGAGAGGATATCTCCATGTGTCAAGAGAACTGTCCGATTTTCTGCTCTTTCAGCTTGTGGGCTCTGACCAGCCCATTTGGCCCTTTTGATGACTGTGCCTCTATTCATTGTGCTCAAATCGTGACATGGGAATATAATGTTGCTGGGGTTTCTTTTATTTCCTAAGTAGTTCAAAAGCTCCCAAAAGCCTCTTTCAGAAGGACCCAAGACCAGTTTCATTTCTCTTTTTTTCTTCCCACCTTACTGTCTTGGCAGTAAAGAAAATGTGTGTTCTCCCTTTGACTTTTCTCAGTGAGTGCTTACCCCTCTCCATTAGAGGTCCCACAATCCCTCACCCACTGTGTCCTACTCCTCTACTGAATGACTGGCAACGCTGCCCAGAGACAGGCAGATGCAAACCTGCTCACTTGTAGAGGAAGATGTGAAAAGGACCAAAGAATTGTTACATTCTTTCACAAATCACAGGTGACAAATTCTGTCCCTTTGGCAGAAACACAGACAGTTCCCATGGACAGCAGCTGAATGCACATCAAGGAAAATCCTCATTGATTTGTCTCTCCATGTGCCAACATCATTTGCACCATGCACATCAATTTTCAATTTGATGTATTCTGTGTATTGAATCTACTTCAGGGAGTTACTAAAAAACCTTTTTCCTCCTCAGCCTGAGAGCTGCTGGATTCAGCTAGAGCATCTGGGGAGCTCTGAAAGGGCTTTTAGAAACACCAGGTAACATGAGGACAATTCTCAGTCTGTTAAGCATTGTGTCTCCATTGGCATCAACAGGCTGCGTCTATTGACATTAGCTGACATCGTGTCTGGCACTAGATGTGTTCTTAGCTCTGCTTTTATGAGAGCTAGAGATGTACTTATAGTTCATAGCAGAGCGCTGTGTCAGTGCTGCCTTGCAAAAAAAGATGTGTTAGTTTAACATTATTAGCAAATCTTTAGCTCTGCTGCAGCAGCACATTGTGGTTATTTAATACTTCTGGGGACAGCTTTCTTAAAATAATAGGTGAAGTTCTGGAACTTGAGAGAGTTGAGTTCCAGACTCAGATCTTTGGCAGATGGAAGCGCAGTGCTCCAATGTGACAGGGTACCCATGTACACCCCAGATCCTTGGGAGAGGGGAAGCGGTGCTATGAGATTATGGATGTACAATTATTTTGTGTGAAGTTGTAAAAAGCAGTTCAAATATGAACATGGTGACAAAACTTAAAAGTTTTCAGGATAACCTAGACAGCTCCAAAAGTCCAAAAGGGTCTTATCTCAAATCTTGAGCACAAGAACATTGTTCCAACCAGGAAAAACAGTATCCCAGCACTCCAGAGAGGGCTGAGTGGCTGTGAAAAAGGAGTCAGGATTCAAGCCCTAAGAATCATCTTCAGGTAGTGTGTTGATGATTTTAAATATCTGTGAGCAAATAGCTTGTGAGTCTCACATGTTATCTCACAGTTATCTGGCTTGTAAATGTACCTACCTGATAAAATTGGGTATTTGTTTGAATTCTTCTGCTGTCAAATGTCCCCTGGGAATAGAATGCTTTTGCATAGACATAGAAAATGAATCAAGTTCTTAGTTCTAGAATATCACCATCTGACTAGGATGGGCTTCATGCATACAAAGATGTCAGGTCTGGATACAAAAATCTGGTGTCCAGACACAGCACGTGTACCTACATGTTCCAAGGTTATCTGTGGAAATGTGGTCAACAAAAGCCCTGTTTTCTCTAAGAGTTACTTAAAACTGAGAGGAGATGAACTGAGTGATATGGTTTAAGTGGCCAGTCACATCAAACCAGGAATGCCACATATTCAGCCTGAGTTATCCATACTCTCAGCTTTCACAATTAGTCTGCAAAACAAAACAAAAATCTCTCAAAGAATCAGTTGTGTAAGTTAAAATAATGCATGAGAGGGGAGAAAACTCTATGTTGGTCATGGGCAGCCCATGAGAACAAAAACACACCCAAACCTGCAACAGCCACTCCTGTTGGGTGACCTAGCACAGCAAATCTCTGCTGCAGCACCTGTTATAGTGCTCGCTCATCATCCATGAAATTACAGCATGTGCTTACAAGCATCCCTGGGATATAGCGCCAGCCTGCATGGAAGGAAAAATTCTAGGGTCTTGCCTTGGGGATAGGCTTGTTTACAGATAGGGTTGCTGAGTCCCTGTTCATCGTCTTGTGAGGGTTCGATTTAGCACCTAGTGAAGGTCTGTGGTGTCTTTCCCCTTGAGCCCAGTTGGCACTGACACAGACGCTGAGTGTAGTGGCTTTTGGACCTTCATGGCTCTTTACAAATTACTTTACCTGTTGACAGCTCTTGTCTTTCAGCTGTCCAAACAGAGCCTCTCTTCTTGACATGAAGAGGGAAGCACTTCAGAACCAGAACATGGTTAGTTAATTATTTAATGTGAAGCAATATGAAGGTAGGAAAAGCCTACAAGATACTAAAGATCACTGTTAGTATTATTATAAAAAACATACCATAAATGCCATCTTTGTTTATTTCTCCAGTAAGGTGGCTGTCAATATTGAGAGAAGATTTAATCTCACAAATTATTGTCAACTTGGCACTGGGATCTAACTTGAAATGTATTCTATTTAGCAGACAATATAAAACAACGCATAAATTAATTTCCATGAACATTGAGAACCCACAAAGGCATGACACTAAAATAATCCATCTGAACTTGATGGATGCATAGATGGATGGATGGATGGATGGATGTAGAACTTGCTCAGCTTCCTCTCTCTATATATATTTCTCACATCAGATTTTATTAAAACCTTTTTCTTTTCTTTTCTTTTCTTTTCTTTTCTTTTCTTTTCTTTTTTTTCTCTTCTCTTCTCTTCTCTTCTCTTCTCTTCTCTTCTCTTCTCTTCTCTTCTCTCTCTTTTCTTCTCTTTTCTTCTCTTTTCCTTTTCTTTCTATAAAATGCTCGTATGATGACAACTTTATTGGTGCTAAAATTATACCTTTCCTGACTTTCAGATCACAATAGCCTTGTTTGACTGTTGAGTATTGCCTACTATTATTTTTTTTCTCCCTATCATAATGATATGCACTATTTTCTTTTCTTTCTTTTTTTTCTACTTTTTTCCATAGTAATGTCTCCTTGAGAGAAAGAGACAAAAGAATTGAAAGGATGAGCTCTCTCTTGATGTTTCAAGTCTGTGATGTGTGAATACTCAGAATTATTAAAGTGAAGTTTGATGAGTTTGTAATGCCTTTGAAAACATAGGCAAGAATATTCATCTAGATTTTGGGGTTTTTTTTTTCTTTTTTTTTTTTTTTCTCGNNTTTTTTTTTTTTCTCGTAGGCAGCATTTATGCAGGATTTCTAAAATTGCCTTATTTCTAATGTCTTCTGCCACAGCATTTGAACTTTTCCATTTTCCTTGTGCACTATTGTGGGGAGTATGTGGAACAGTCCACCAGAGAAGCTCAGGCATGTCTTGTAATGCAGCCAGCAAAGGTTACAAGTGGGAGAGAACACAGATGCTAAAAATCATACCATGTTAGCACCTTTACAAGTTCTTTGAAGCAGTTTTCCTTCTTGAATGAATGACACAACCAGCTGGCAGGGATGGCACATTTTATAAAAGTCATGTTGGCGTGGTCTCTTCAAGTGCCAGAGTGAGACCCCTGGCCTGCATAAATCCCCACAAGAAGAGCTGGGGTGGCCGATGCTAGATCTGCCTCAGGAATTCAAAGCGAGTATGTTTACTGGCAAGTCATGAGCATGGTTGTCTGAAGCACGTTGTCTGATAAAATTGGATGTACTAGAGATGCTCTTGAATTGAAATGAATAACTGGGAATCTGTTTCTCCTTTTTCCCAATGTGGATGGAAAGACAACCTTTTCCTGTAAGGAGCTCTCCACTGCTTACAACACAAAACTAGCAGCAACAAATAGAGGCAGAGTAGATAATGAACATTTAGTGAACACACAGTATTGACAACTACTGTTGATCAATGATGTAAACATTAATAAGATCAATTACAACTGATCTTATTAATGTTTATAAATATCTGAAGGGTGGGTGTCAAGTAGAAGGGGCCAGTCTCTTTTCAGTGGTGCCCCACGATAGGATGTGGGGTAATGGTCATAAACTGGAACACAGGAAGTTCCACCTCAACATGAGGAAAAACTTTACTGTGAGGGTGGCAGAGCACTGGAACCAGCTGCCCAGAGAGATTGTGGAGAATCCTTTTCTAGACACTTTCAAAACCCGCCCGGATCTGTTCCTGTGTGGCCTGCCCTGGGTGATCCTGCTCTGGCAGGGGGGGTTGGATTCGATGATCGCCAAAGGTGCTTTCCAACCCCTACCATTCTATGATTCTGTGACTGTGAATTGAGTCACTCAGAACAGGGAGTCACTCAGAACAGGGGAACAGTGTCCAGCAAAGCACCAGAGGTCTCTTAGTAATCGATTCCCACCTTATGCATGGGGACTCTGAGTAACTGCCATGATGTTACTCCAGACTTGTGAAACATGGAAACAGCATCTTGACAGCAGAATACCCCAATGCTCAGTGAGCATGGTCTGCATTCAGATCTCCTTGGTGCCTCACATTTATTCCTGCACTTCCTAGCAGATCTCATTCCCCTCCAGGACCTTCTGAGACCAGCTCCCAGCATTGCAGCTTGCTGTTCTCACTGCCTGTGGAATAACCACTCCTGTTTGCTTACTCTGGATGGTGGAAGAGCATAGCTGGGCTCATTGTGCAGTAGCAAGTATAAGACTAACATAACTCAGCCCCATCCCTGAGCTATGTTTTATGGTCTAGTTTTTTAATTTTCTAGACTTAGGGTCACAGCCGAAAACTGACAAGATAGGCTCTAAAGACTTAAAAAGGCATTTGGCAGACAAAAAGAGATCATTAAATTGCTCTTCTGACCAGTGTGCATCTCTCTATTTCATGTGACATGCCTGGAATCACAAAACAGAAAACAAATAAAAGTGATGCTCCAGACCTTTGTATGATGCGATGTGTATGTGTTGCTAGGATTAAATATTAAATTCTAAAATAAAAATCTTCTAAAATATTAGATGTTGCTTATGTTTGTCAAGTAAGTAGGAAAGCACTTCCTGGGCCATTATCTGCCGAGCTTCTGGGCTTGCATAAACCAGTTTTCTGTAGCTACATCTGTTAGCACTTCTGGCATCTTTTCCCTGCCTCTACCATATCTCCTTCACTCATATCTTTAAGGAACCCCAGGAATGCTTGAAAAGGAAATGTGACTTTGTCTCATCTCAGATTTTGGGTCTCTTCATGATCAATTCCTTAGTAGATAAGGAAGCTGTTAGAAGCATCATGGTCATTTCCTTTGCCAGGAATGGATCAGTCTTCTCCAGTATGTCCTTTCTGAATGGACAAGCTGAAAGGGTAGAAAAGAATGATTCAAACTCCTACAGGTACCTAATGCCATTTGAGATGCCTTGGATAAACTAGCACATCCCCATGTGGTTGGTGGATAGGATGTGAGATTTATCAACCCCTTTTCTTCTGGAGCAGCAGTTGAACATGTACCACAGATCATCCCTAGAAATCCATGTTCATGAACTGAGTCCTGCCCAAAGGGACATAATTTGATCTCATGGTGTGGGATACCATGCTCATCCCCATGAATCCAGGAAGCCTCTTGAAGCTGAAGAATTTTCTCCATAGCAGTAGACAAAGACTTGGACTTGCTTGAACAGCCACCACCATCTGGGTCCAAACACAGAGCCTTTTACTTAGCCTACTTGACACAGAATCCAGTTCCATGGACAGGTAGAGGAGTCATTTTGAGGAAATTAATGCCCTGGTCAAGGTTAAGAAAAAGCTTGCACTGTCAGTCCTCGGGGTGCATGATGAGGCAGAAGGGTACTGACAGAGGCTGCTCCCCATGGCAAGCTTTCTGCCAACCCTCAATCACTTCTCTCTCTCTGATATACAAAGCCAAACTCCAGTCGGACATGTCACTACCGTTTCCGGATGGTGTGGGAATTGCACTGCTGCAGCACAGTGAAAAACTAAGATTGTTATGCAGAGAGTCCTTTCATGGTGGAAAATCAGACAAAGAGTCTCCCAAAAGTTACACAAGAAGTAAAAGGAGACATGATGAAGACAGAGCACACACATGCAAAAATACACGGAGAGACAGGCTACAGATGACAAGGAACACTAATGGGAACTTGAAAAGTTTTTAAAATATGTTAGAATGAGACAGAAAATAAAGGAGCATACAGGTTCATTAGCTAATGAAAAATAAGAGAGAAGAATATCTGGTGTGGACAGCTTCATTTCCTTCAGCCTTTGTGAAGGGTAAACTGAGACCTCCACTTCATTACATTTAAGAAAAGAAGTAGCACTGCAGGCCAAAATAGGAAAAGACCTGGTTAGTGAATATTTAGAGAAATAACAACATCCTGAGGAACAGCTGAAGTTCTCCTTTCTGCACTTAGCAATCAGGTGAAGAGATCCCTAGACCCTAAAAGAGATTATCTCTGCAAATTTCCTGTACCTGTGGAACAGAGGAGGGAAGGAAGAGTAGTTCATCTTCTAGCAGAGAAAAAAAGAACCCAGGAAATTGGAGTAATCTAATATCCAGAAAGACAGAAGAGAAAATTATTAAACAATCTCTTTTTAGTCATCTAGGGAATAATGAGATGATAAAAACAGTCAGCAAAAATTATTCAAGAACTGACTTTCTCAAACTATTTCTAATATCATTCTTTGTCAGAGTAACCAGCCAAGTGGATAAAGAGAAGGCAGCAGATGTGATATATCTTGAATTTATTAAGAGTATGACATTGTCTTGCATGACATTCTCTTATGCAAAGAGGAAAATATGGCCCAGTGGGTGCACTCATAAAACTTGTGGATGAGTCTGTGTTGAGAACAGTACTGAGAGCTTTGGAGGACAGGATTAACAGTGGCTGAATTACTTGGAGAAATAGTAGAAGATCAATGTAGATAACTTCAGTAAAGATAAGTGCAAAGGAATTCAGGCAGAAATGGATGATTTCTTCCTGGGTATCTGCCACCACAAGATGAGAGTTTTTGCTGTAGCAGTTCTTTAGAAAAGGTCTAACATTCCTCAAAATGATTTTTTGTGCACTTTATTTCCATAAGGGGTCACTGAAAAAGCACAAAACTACCAGGCTTCATTTCTCCAGAAAAAAAAAAAGTTGAAATTCTACATGCAGGTCTTCTTCTCTCCTCAATTATTCGAGTCCCTAATGAGCAATTCTTAGTTTATATGGTGTTTTCAAACATTGGGACTGTCATTTGTCAGCTAGATAGTCTTCATAGAAAAGAGCTATTTCTAGATAAATTAAATACTTGCTTTCATCTTTTTTTTTTTGAGGGCTTTTACAAAGTTAATCAGGTCCAAACTTACCGTCCCTGACTTCTTGTCAGTATTGCCTCAGTAAATACAATATATGGGCATTGGCAAATGCCTTGCACTGTGCACATGTCAATTTTAATATATCCATAAATTATTTGCCTGTACTCACTAATCTAAGATGCATTCAGCAGAAGTTGGTTGATGAAGATGAGACACTGGGTCTACAACTGTCCTTTTGCTAGTTTAAGTCTATTTCAGAAAGCAAGGTAGCTCTACTGAGATTCAGGACATGTGGGATATTTGTCCATCTAATTTTAAGCAACACCAAAATCAGGTGTATGTTCTGTGACAGGCATCTGTGAACAAAACCATCCTGTGTAACATTCTCCATCTGATTATACTATGCCTGGCTGGAGCTGTCTCACTCAGAGGCCCCTTGCATATTATGGAGAGAAGTAAGCACCTCTGGAAGGTGCTCACTGCACTCTTCTTAGCCCTATCTCCCAGTGTGGAGCAAATTACTCAGTGGAGGTGCTGATGTACTGATATAGGAGCTTGTATCCTGCTTGCATGTTGCTTGTATTTTGCTGGCTTGGGCTGATTTGGAGGTTGGTGTTTCGTTAAGCTTGTCAAACAGAGAAGATAAATGTTTGGAACATCCCTGAGAGAAGAATGAGGGCCCAGATTTAGTCAAGTATTCCCTCAGCCTCTGTAGGTACAGTCTGAATTAGTGTTGAAGGCTTAGATGATGGCCCACAGACTGCAGGGCATGCGCAGGTGCCTGGGGTCAGAAGTTGGAGTCTGATTTCTGCAAGTCATGTACCACCACAGCTATAAAGAAGAGAAATCATTTTTAGCTGGACAACCCTCTGTATAAGGCATTTCTGGCAAAGCAGGATGGCTTCTTTCATCAGGGACTCTGCCCAAGGCATGGCTAGTTGTGCCTAGGTAGACTCCCCAAATAGAAGAAGAAAAGTACAACATTGTATGTTTAGTGCAGTTGCTTCCTTAGAAGTCACCTGACTTACCCAGGAAGAAATTCCGCTGTGCAGCCCAAGCTGCATAGCTGCTTTCTCCTGGGATTCCCATTTGGTGTCCGTATTATTACACCCCACAACCTGTCAGGAGTGTCCCTGCATTCCCTGCTGCTTTGACATAGCAGGACAGAGGAGTAACATCCTTTACGTTTTAATCTCAATGCATGCATCATCACCAAGATGTCCTTGGAGGCTTGCTCTGACATAAGTCAGACAACTTGATCCCTCACAAAAATATGAGTGAGTTAGATTATCATTCACTCCTTCACTTGACTGCACTTATTGCTGCTTGGTACCTATGTATGCTGCCTTCTCATCTGTCAGTTTTGAAGTTTCTTTGTCAAAATCCTCCTTCACCATTTCAAGGTCAAAAGTTTCCTAGTATCATGGCAGGTTTTTGGATCCAATAAGAGATGAATTGTTCATCAGAAAGAAGTCAGAATTACTGAAGCATAATTAACCCTTACTGTTTCCAGTGGTGGGCCGAGTCTAACAGCCCCAGATGAAATTCATTTGCTCTATAAATACTAGTTATGCTAATGTTTGATGTTATAGATGCGTGCAGTCTGACAGATGTATTTTTATTAGGCTGTGTATGATCTCCATTTGCATGGTAATGAAGCCTGCCAAAGGTATTCAGCAGGTGAGATGGGAGATGAACTCCTTCTGTCAGCACCACTGCTTGCACCTCATGATCAGTAGTATTTATCAAAAACAGAAAAAGCTTATTAAACTGAAAGCAGCTGTGGTATCACATCCTTACCATTAAAGTACAGGACTCGTTCAAGTGAACCTTGCCAGAGCAAAGAGCTAGGACCTACCACCACCAGTGACAGGACAAGCTGCTGCCAAATCTGCTTGTGGTCTAACCAGCCTAAAGAGATTTTAGGACATCCTACTTTATACTCACTGTGATATTGGATAGCTTTGCCATACTCAGTGCTTTTATGTCGCAGCATGTTGAGTTTTCTGTACACAGCTCTAGGCCTTAATTTCTGTAAAATAAGAATTTTCCTACACAACAAGGTTAAACTATTTGTAGCAGGGCCTCTTAAATGTATGGACAACACCTAGCATCATTGTTAAGGGGACTGTTGTAAAACAAAGACCAAAACGAAGAATAAACTTCTGCATTAGCCTCCACACTGATGTGTGGTACTTTTTTGTTTTGTTTTTTTAAAAAAAGCAACACAGACATCTCAATAAGGCTCTCTATTTCAAACCTAAATTGGCTCCTCAGTTGATTTGTGGTTAATTGATGCAATCAGGGACACAGCTAAGGCACATTAAATGCTTAACAATTGTAATGCAATAATTTCTGACAGTACTTCAGTAGGGGTGGCAAGAGTAAATCCTGCTTCCTGGGAAAGGTCTTGCACTCAAGGGCAACCTGTCACTACTGTTGTGAGAGCTCCCGTCAGGCTGCATTAAAAATAAAGCCAGGTTCAAGTTGCTGATAGCTACAGTCATCCGTCTGCAGTCAGAGGCTGGGGAGTAGCCTTTCCTTTTCTGGCCAGGTGCAAGGGTGGACATGAGGAAG
>VWZY01010669.1:0-20191 GCA_013399075.1 Chloroceryle aenea | reverse complement strand
AAAAAAAAAAAAGAGTCCTCAGACACCCTTCAGTGCCTTCATACAAATTCAGTGTGCTCCTGTGTGGAGCTGCTCAACTAGAAAGGTAGAGAAAGAAAGTCTCCCCATTCATACCGCCTATCTCACACACTTGTCTTGTCACAGCCTCCATAGGATCAAAGCAATTGGAGAGAGGGAATATCTCAGGAGAGTCTCAGCTAAGATTTACAAGCCCCTGCAGGCCCAGACCTAAAAAGCACTCAGGAATTTGCTCAACCCTAACGCACATATTGTAACGCTCTCTGAAAGGAGATGTTGCAGCCAATGTTGAACATGCGCACAGGGATTGTTATCCAAGGCAGGAGTCCACACTTGAAAAAATCCCCCATCTGTTCCTCTCACCAAGCTTTGGGTTACACTGCAGCATGGCTTTGGAGCTTGCAGGACAAATGTTTTTCACAAAAATCTGAAAAGGAAGATGTGCTCCAGGAACAGACCTCATGGCAACAAAGGGAACCTTATTCTGTCAAGGACTTGAGGTCCTCAGCACCAACTGCTTCACACCATAGAACCAAAATTTTGTTTGTATCTCATTGTCTTCTTTTGTTAGGTTTTGGGTTTTTTTTTAATCGAGTCAGCAATTAAATGCAAAACCAGAGGTTCAAAGGCATGAGAAAACTCCACCTATGGAAATACTCAAAACTTCACCAGATATAGCCATGAACCACCTGATACTCCTGCCTTGCTTTGAGCAGAGGAAGCAGACCAGCATCTTCCAGAGGTCTCTTCCAGTCTAAATTATTCTGTGCTTCACTTGCTTCTGTGTTACATATTAAATCTATTCTGCCTGAAAAGGCTCAGTAGTTGGTGTGCCTTAATGATGACTCTCAAAACTTCATATCACACACAAGATCTACAGGATTTCTCTTTCTTCATTTTATCCTTGGTGTGCTTATGTGGGTGTTGGAAATCCAGACTCATCACTTCGACACGTTTAATTAACTCTAATTGCACCATTCCTATATTCTCACCAGTCTCACTCACCCCATAAATTGTGCCTTCACTGGAAAGATGCTCAAGGCAAGACACTCTGTATGCATGGAAAAATGCAAGTAGAAACCCTGCCTGGATCATTTGTTATTCCCAACCTTCTCCCCAGTCATTAAAAGCAAGGGGGAACCTCTTTTCTCTGTCTTCATAAAAGTTTAAAACAATAATGGAAGGAGTGTCCTCACAGTCAGCCCAAAAATGTGCCTGATCCAGTATCCTCTCTGGCACTGGGAATACAGATGACTCAGGAAAAGTATGAAAACAGGGCAAACATGCAACAGTACTTCTCACAAACCTCTCTTATCCTCCAGAGACAGAAGTGTCATCTTTGTGCTTATCCACCCTCAGGGCAGTTTCCTTCCCTGCATTCATCCAACACCATTTCAAACTCATATCTACCTCATGTTATCCAGGACACCACCAGCCCCAAAAGCCCCATCCCAGAAGTTTTGCTTTTAGTCCCAGCCTCAGATTAGAGAGGGAATTCCAGAGCAAAGGCCTTAACAGGAGACCTCAACATTTACTCTTGCATGACTGGCAGTTCCTACACACAAAATTAAGAGCATTCAGACTCCTCCCTAACCAGAACAGTCTTAATACTTCCAACAAATACCTAAATATTTCTCTAAGTTCAGTGAGACACTGAAGCAATGGGAAACAGATGTTCTGCTTTGCACAACCACTTTTCTCATTTTTTTTATAAACATGGGAAGGGATCATTTAAGGAAAGATGTTTGGAATTAATGTTTGATTTCAAAATACCAAGAGGGGAATTTTCTTGCTATCTTACTTGTTTTGCTTCTGATACAATGAACTTCGCAGAACCAAGAGTTTACCAAGTATGATGCCATTGATGAATTTACTTTCATCCCAGGGGAAAAAAGTTCCAGATGCAAAACTGTGACGGAACTTTACTCCGAAAAGCTCTGCTGGCTTCTGTTGCCTTTGCTTTCTGCCTAGTTCCCCTGTCTCCCTCTACTTCATTTATAATCCACAGGACACTCCTTCAAAAGCTTCCCAAGCCATCTTCCATCTGTCTCCTCACCAGTAGGCCATAAATCAGCAGCTTCTTTATCTTCTCCCCAGTATTCTGTTCTCTAGTGGGTCTCTCCTTCTCCACCATGCTTACCTTTTTCCTCCACTTCTCCTTGGCTTGCCTTCAAGTCATTTTGCCTTCATCATCATCCAATTTTCAGCCCCGTAGGAGAGAAGAAAAAGAAATACAAGGTGAAAATAAAAAAAAAAAAAATCAATGAACTGTACAATTGTAAACATATTTGCCAGGCTAGATGAGGAAGGAGTAATGAAAACAGGGGTAAAATTGTAAAAAATGCAGGATATGTCTTGCCTTTTTTTTTTTTTTTCAGTTGAAAGTCTTCCTAGCTCAGAGCTAAGAATAATCATTTCATTATTTCTGAGAAGACCTGGCAGGAGTCCAGGCCTAGAATTTGATAAAGTGTTGAGAACTGAGGCAGGCATAAAAGAGTTATTTCTATCTCAATGAGATTTGGTGTTCCACTTGAAATCAGCAGATCCTCTGCTAGACTTAATTGGTGCCAGAGAACTATTTTCTCCTGGAGGACCTCAAAGAGACACCAGTAGAGAGACTGCCTTGTTCTATTTCCATGATTTTCTTCCTTTCCTTCACTTCCCAAAGGGAAAAAACAAAACAAAACAAACAAAACAAAAACAAAAAACAACAACCAAATACAGTGAAGAATACTGGAGTTTACCACTCATGAATTTTTGTAGGGACCTAGGTAAGAAGAAATTGTTACAAAGGTCCAAATTTTCAGAGCATTTAGGCAGGTGTTTCAATGAAGTCTGTGCTTGTTCAAGCATTCCCATTCCTGAACTGAGCCTGAAGTGTTCCCATCACTCCAGCTGATGAGCCCTGGGAGGGCACAAGCAAGAGTGATTTTAAATGGTTCCCTGTAATGCTCACCTTGCTAAGAGAAGTCTGGTGAGTGAAATGTTTTTCACTTGGAAAAAAAAAAAAAAAAGCTTATTTTTTGCAGGGTGTCTTATCACTATGGCAACAAGTACACTTCCCTTCTCTCCCCCTGCAGCAAGGGTTGAAGAGGTCAGGGAGAAATTTCAGCTGACTATGCACATCATTCTACCTACAACCGGAGTGGCCATGCAAGCAATCCTGAAAGTGAAGTTAAATGGAAATCCAATTAATCAACATGCCCCACAAAGCCCAATATCTGGATGGCTTTGCTAATGAAGCATCTACTGTGCTGTCTAATGACTAGGGAATGAGGAGAGACTAGAGAGGTTTTTTCACCTGTGTTTGATGATGGCACTTTGACACAAAGCCAGTGCCCAGTATGTGCAGCATACAGAAAAAGGGGAAGCTTTTGCAACAACACCTTTTCAATCTCGGGGGAAGCAGAGTTTGAAAGTGAGAGGCTGAGCTTGGAGAAAGTCTTGTTTGCCAGGCTGTGCAAGAATTTAACTTGCCATTCAAGAGAACATAAGGTTCTAAGGAAAATTACTTGCTTTCATAGTTGCAAAAACCACAATTTGATTTGTTTTTAAGAGAGAAAAGTATTTTCTTCCTCATTTCCAGTTACTGTCTAACAATTGCCAGGCAAGGAAAACAGAAGGCAGAGAAACAGCTTCACTTTAGGCAATCACAGCTACAGCAGCATTTTGGTTTGTTTGTTTGTTTGATTGTTTTTGCAAAGGATGCCTCAGCCTTAAATGGCTCATTTTCCTACAAAAGGAGCCACAAAGGAAACCTTTCTCACCATGAGACTTTGCTTACCCTTTCATCCTGTTCTTAAAGGGCTGATGTTTGTTGGTCCACCAGGGCTGGCAGCTTCTGCACTTCGAGAAAAACAACTGCCTGGATGCCTGCCTATTTTCTAAGGCTTTCTTTATATCTGCAGACAGTCCCTTTCCTCCCCACAAAACCTGCAATGTGATTGCCTCCCACATATATTCCTTGTGCTATCTTGACAGTACCTGTTCCCTTGCACAGCTTTCCCCCATCCCAAGACCTCACTGAGATCCAGATCTCAGGTGCCGATGATTTGTGAGGGGTCACATCAAGCTTCTCATGAGAAGCATTTCTTTTCATCAGGGTTCTGACCATGAAGCAAACTTTAGGGTTTCATTTACAAGACCACTGATGCATTGTGCCAGGCAAAGCATAAAGCATTCCTGAACTGGTGGAATCAGCATTAATCACGGGAATTCCTTCATCCTCAAAACTGGTTGGCTCTTCCACCCGTCTCCATAGCACACGTGCATGTGTGACAGGGCACCTAGTGCACCTCATGCATTGCTAGACTGTTGTTCATTAGCTTATTTTGGTGCCAGTTTCAAGCCATGTGGAAGAAGTGAGCAAGACACTGGTACACACCTCCCTGCAGTGGACAGCTATATATGTGCATATATATATATGCATTTAGGGGTACAATGCTCAACAGTGGTATGGATGCTCCCTATATTAAACGTACCAAAAAAATAAAATAAAATTATCTGTGTGCAGCTCATCTTACTGTGACAGCAGAGAGAGATCCTTGCTGCTTCACTGTCATCTCAAGGGCCATCTGACAGAAGGGAACTCACAAATGTAAAAATATTGTAAAAACACAACCTAGTTACACCTACAGCACTATCAACCCAGTCCAACCCATATCTCTCTCCATCAACAGGTTTGAGCTCAGAAATATGTGCAAGGGAAATTTAGCAGCAGGCTTACTGATGATACAGACCATCCCTGCAGGACATCTGCTTAGTCTGTTGGAGGTCTGAAGGGCTGAGACCAAAAGGCAGATGAAGCTCAGGGTGGGACAGCTGGTATGGTTTTGTACCCTTGCTCAAACATGACACTGCAAACCTCCTTTGCTTAACAACCAACATGACGATGTGGGTGTCTGTGCAGCAGGGGCACACCATACAGATGGTGTCCTGGCTCCATCCCCACTCACAGCTGAAGCTTTTCGAGTCAGAGCAAGACTCTGCCAAACCTCATTTGTCTGCAGCCTGCTCCAGTCTCTGCTTCCCCTCTTTGTTTCACTGTCTCAGAACTTTCTCCACTCCTGTTGTCTCATGACAGGTTATCACTGTGCTTTGATCTTCAGCCATAGACTGGCAAGAGGAGGAATATATTTCAGGGACTAGTGTTTGGAAATCCTTCCTTACCTCATCCCACACTGGACAGGACATTATAATATTGTATAGTAATAGCTTTACTATGGTTCCTGAGGAATGTTTTCACTCTTAGAGAGCATTTGCTCCCTATCAAGTCAGTACTCTTAGACCACAGTAAGCATAAACCATCTATATACTTTCAAAATCCTTACTGTGCATTGGTTTGCTCTGCAGCAGTGACCTGATCTACCAACTGATCTGTGAAAAATCTGTTGCTGGGGCAGAGCTGGTAATACTGCATTTTCAGCCTCAAAACCCAGAGGGCAAATAAGAGGAACCCCTGATTTATCGTATTTTACAAGAGAATGAGCTTTGTGCCCATCCTGCAAATTTGGGGCATTGTCTCCTTGAACTCACAAGCTTGGCAGTGCTATGGTAAAAGAAAGTACATCTTAAATATTCAATGGTAGAAAGTCTTTCCAGCATCTGTCACTCATCCTTTCCCCAGAGAGACAGGAAACTGAGATAAATGTCTCTGCTGGAGTCATCCCGCCTGAGTTAGTGAAGCGGGACTTTTCCCCTGTGTGCTGATTGACTTCAATTCACCCTGGCTCTGTTTCAATGAGCCTTATCCAAAGGCAGCTGCCAGCCATGCTCTGGGAAGAAGCAGGGGTAATTAACTGATGCTTTGGGAATAGCCCTAGAATGAAGGTAGAAATAATGAGCCAATGGCAAGGAGACATGGTGCTTTCACAAATGTGTATTTGTGTGTGCATTTTGGCAAGCAAAGTTCAAACAGTGGATACAGTCAGTGCTTTGCAGAATAAGAAAGACAACATCAGTAACAACCTCCAGGAACCAGCTGTCTGACAATCTGTCTTCAGATAAAATTTCTCCCAGGCCTGAGTCCAGTACATACCCAGGCTCCCCATCTGCCTAGTCTTGACTCTTAAATCTGTCAAAAACATGGTAGGAAATAGAAAAACATGTGGTTTCATTCAGATCCCGTAGCAGCAAACTGACTTTTTTAAAAGGTAAAAAAAGGATTACTTAATTTGATATCTGCCACCTTCAGCTTTTGCGCTCTGCTCATCGTTCCCATGCTCTATGGTACAGAACAGGAGCCAGAGCTGATCCCCCAGCTCCACCCTGCTGAAAACTTACTCCAAATTATGTCTGCCTCTGAAATAAAAGCTTCCCATGTTTAGTTCTTTCCTTTTCATTTTGGACGTCTCACTTGCAGCCAAAGGCTGTTGTTTACCTCTGCACAAGAGGTACTAGGTTATATGCATACGTTCAAGACATATGTGCAGTCAGATATGAGAAGAGGCAAAGAATTGACCTTCTGAGCATTAGACTGGGAAAACTTGAGCTGAAGGTAGTAACTGACATGTTCCTCTCTAAAAATTCATGTGGTACACAACATGTGTCAGAGGATGCGGTAAAATCCTTGAGACTTGAGAGGCTGCTGAAGCCGTGGTAGTAACTTTGGTGGGCAGCACTTCTTCACCCAGGTCCCACCATCAGAGGGACAGGTGAAACAGTAGCAACAAGGCTATGTTCAGGAACTTAGCCAAAGCTCCTCTCTGGAAAGCAAGTCAAGGGCAAACCAACCCATATTCCACCTTCCAACAATCTCTTTAGTAACACAGATACCTCTCATCTCAAGGCCCCTGCAGGGTCAGCTGAGCCAGTGCATAGAGTATCATACATGGGTGCTTTTCTGAACCAAAGCACATTAGAAGAATTGGAATTCAGCACTAGAGGGCTGAATTCAATTTAACAAGCCACTGGGCACAGCCCTGCAAAGTGTCCCAGCCATACTGTGTGCATTCATCTATGGCTGGCAGGGAAATGATGGCTGATGGAAAAAAACAACAGATGAGAACAGTGCTGTTAGAGCCACAGTGGAGCTTGTAGAGAAGACACAGAATCAAATATTTCAGTGGTCTTGGTGCAACGAAGCACACTCCTGCAGGTCCTGTGATCTGGCTCCATGTCACTTCAGCACACAGTGCTGAAGGAAGAACACCAATGCCTCCCATAGCTAACTTACAAAGCAGGAGTGAGCATTTCCAGTTGACTCCCAAGCATATCTGACTAGCATTCTACCTTCTCCATCAAAACTGCCTTTCTAAGCTTCATTTCTAAACCTCTTAACTCACAGCAGTTTGTCATTTAATTATCTCCATTAGAAAATTAACCTCTCAAACCTCCAGTTATTTGGAACACTAATGAAGAGAGATCCTTGCCTGATTGTAACATCAGTCCATCTTTTATTCCTTGAAGACCTGACGCACATTTTGTTGTTCTTTTTCTCTAGGAAACCTTAAGTGAACTACAAGAATTTTCTCCCCGGCATTCTCTGTAACAAATCCTGTGAGGCAGGTAAATATTGTCTTATGTAATTTTTTTTGGCAACAGTTCCGATACTCAAGGTCTCTCTTTGGCATTTACCAGCTGGGTTGGTTTTTTTTATGTTGCCCTTGTTCTTATGTACTTATCTGCTGCATATCAACTACAAAAAGCAAGAAGCACTTTCTTGTTAGAAGATCTTGGCAGTGCAGAATTGAAAGGAACAAAATAAGGCTGTCTGGACAACTTTTGTAAGACACGGATGCATTTCCAGATAGATTTTGCCATGAGAGCCATCTGCATATTTTGGCATATCTCCCTAATGACACGACCAAATATCAGAACAAGGTTTATGGCTTTTCTTAAAGCCCGAGGAGACCTCGGGAAATTTATACAACTGGTTCCCGTAACAGATGTTGGACCTGGCCATCAGACTTTGTAGACATCAGACAGGCACTTCAAGCCAAGCACAGCTTCCCAGGACTGTGACTGACTCTCATGAGCAATGCCAAAATCTAGCAGTGCAGATCCACACTCCTACAGCTGGTCACAGGATCAACCACAAGCAGGCCAATGATGTCTCAGCCTGTTCCCACTGAAACAGGCAAAAACTCTTACTGCCAGCCACTGCAGACTGCTCTGTCCTTTGGAAGACCACAAATCAGACTCCTGATGCCCATCTCAAAGTCTTGACCCCAGCAGTGTCACCACTTACAGCAGCATTTCAAACACAAAACTTTTGTGACAGAAAATAAAATTGTGGAAAAAAATGGCTTTTTTTTTTAGTTTAAACATTGCAGCTGTTTCCCTTGAACTTCTTCAGAGCTCCTTTGATTCTCTTCTAGCTTTTATTTCAATATACTGTGCTTATGGCACAAAATATTCTCTTCTGGTCTGGATGAAATGTTTTACTATGGCCAAAATAATTGTATTTGTATGTGGGTACTTTTCAGTTTGCTGAATGCACTGAAGGAAATCAGGTTTATCTGATGTTCTCTCACCCCACACCCATACTCAGTTCTTAACAGCAAAATTATTATCAATAAATAAACAATCACACTAGACTTTGCCTTTGAAGGTTGAAGAAGCCCTCTTCCAAGTGATTTCTTAAGGGATTAATTTATGCTTGAAAACATGAAATATTATTAATATTAAAAAGTGGAATACAACCTAGAAGTCTGAACAAACTGTGGAAATGAAGATATTTCCACTGGAATCGAAGATCCCCCCAGATGTGACTCCATGGTGCCTCCAGCAGGTGTCTGGGACACCCCTGGTCTCTCCAGCAACCAGCTCCACCTGTTGTCTCACTACCATCGATGTGCATACACACTGGGCTCTCAGGCTACTTATCCTACTCACCTCCTGGCCTGCCTCCTCAATGTTCAGAGACACCCCATGCTTCGTGACGGACGTTTTATGCTGAAGGTAGCAGAATCTATAGGCCATTAAGTATTCATGGTTGCAGGCTTCTTGGGTTGTGCTGCTTAGGTTGTCCTGCCCAAATCATCTAGGAGTACCAAGTGGACACCCATTTTGAACATGCGCTACAATTAATTGCAAGCAAGAGAGAAAGACGTATAAATCTTCACAGTCTCCCTGGTACAAGATTTAACAGAAGTTCAGTGCCTTGGCAAAGTATCCTTCAGATGCTTCCACCTGCCAAGACAGCAGAAAAGGAGGAAAACACAAACAAAAACCGCAACATATTTCAAATACATTAACTCTTAAGGGCCCAACCATCTCACAGTTTCCTTAGCAGTTTTTTACCATTTTTAGCAAGGGGGCAAATTCTGTCTCTTCTCCCCATGCTGGATGCTTTTCTTGATGAAAATAAGTGCTAAAAATAAAATGGGGGATTATTAGATAACTTTTAAACACCTAAAAATGACTACATCTAAGAGAAAGCCATGGCAGTGTTCTGTCCCTTAATTGGTTCTGACCTCCACTGAACACTCAATTTGCGGGCTTAGATAGCATGGGGTGATCAGAAGCCAATGTCATTTTTATGTATTTCATTTGTGCTTTATCTAAAACACTTTCAGGCAAGAAGAAAATGCTTATTCAAATGCAGTCACTACAACACTGTTCACAAAACCATCTGGACACCAATTAAATTGCATTGTGAGTGCAAGTTATAACATCTTCTTTTAGCTGGGGACAATCAGAATAATGCCAGGATAAGGTATTCTGAAAGCACACAGCTTCTGGTTACAACTTAAGGCTTTTATTAGGAAAAGATTTCACTTGGCCTTTCACTAGTGCTATTTTCAGCTTTTGCTGGAAATCCTCAAATCATTCCTTCTCCTGCCTAATACCAACAGCTTTTTTTAAAACATGATTGATGGCCCATTGTCAATAGCCATCATGCTCCTTTCAGAGAAGTGGGAGACATGACATAATTTGGTTTTCAATAATTCAAGTGATGTTGCTAAACTTCAGAAAGAGAGACTGGGAAGAATGGAAACAAGACAAAACCTTTATGGGGAAAAACATGAAGGTCTTGTCACCGAGTTTTAGACTAATCAGGAGAACAGTGTCATCAATAGACTTGTACTCCAAACATTGCTCCACTACCAGTTTGAGTGTGGCAAATAGTCACACAAAGAACACATAATCAGTTAAACCTGATACCTTTTCCACAGGAGTTTTAGGCATTTTTGTACTCTAGTTCACTTCTGCTGTTCTTGAGTTCATCTGGGACATCTGGAAGTAGAGCAGACACAGACATCTGACCCAGAACATCATCCCATGAACACATTGGATGAAACAAGTGACCTGCTTTTGCCCACCCATGTCTGTCACTAGGTGGTAGGTGTCAGACTCCTCAGTCTAGCCCTAGGACCCCTTAAATTAGAGGAACACACTTGTACCATATATCAAACCCCTGCCAAGGAAGAGGAAAGACAGGAGTAGGAGCTGTCTGGCCTCCAGCCCTAGCTCTTACAGCTTGCTGCAGTCAGTAAGATGGGGATGCAAAGCTGGCTGCAATTCATTCACAACATTCACCCCAGGGCTGATTCACTCTCTGCACAGACACGTGCTTCTCTAGCTGTGGGGCAATGGAAACAGATTTCATGCTGAAATTCTCTTTCCTGTCCATCAGCAGTATTTTACTTTCCAGCTGGTTCCTGCTGAGTCCTATGCTGCAGGGCCAAGTTCAGCATCTGAACATACTGCTGATAGGTGTTTTAAAATCAGTGAATATATGAAATTAACTTTAACAGATGGAGAAAGACCAAGAAAAAAAATTATCATGTATTCCTCTGCTGGATTTAACAGTCTGTTTGTGGATGACATTGTCTCTCTTGGAGGTAATCGCACACTGTAATCAAGTCATCTCCCTGTGCACCATTCCCAGCAGTCCTCAAGTAATGTTGCTCATCCTTTCCAATACTGCAGAGTCTGTCCCCAACAGAGGACATGGCACCGTACCTGGTGCAAACTTCAACTGAACATGAAGGACCAGAAAGACTATCTCTCTCTCAAAGTATCCCTTGATTTTGAGCATCTAAAGGACCTTGTTCTCCATCTGAGACAGTCACTTTCATCATTGGTGGACGCCTAACCAGATAGTCCCTGCAGTTCAGTGTGTAATCTTTCTGTGCAAATCAACTGCATTGAAGACCTTGTGTTGACTCATTCTTACACAGTCATTCAACTCATGCTTCTGGCATGAGCAACTCAGTGTTGCTGCCAGCCAAGGACTTGATGCACTTGTTCCTCTCTGCATAGCCAATACTGTCTGGTGTCCTTGACTCCAAGAGAACCCTTGGGGACCAACCACTAATAGCACTGATAGTTATGCCTGGAATGAAACTGCTCTGCATAGGCATTGTTGTCCAGACACTTCTACAGCACCATTAATTTTACCCATGAGGAGATAAATTTGGACAGATGAACCACGCTACCACAGAGCACATTTCATTTCATGGATCAAGAAAGAATGCTGGCCTAGATAGCTCCAGTGGAGGAACCAAGAAGACAAATTTTGACCTCAAGGGACAACATCACCAGGTGATGAGACATGAATAAAGCTTCAGACACCAGACTTTACTATTCCTCCCTGTACAGACTAAAAGTCTAGCAATGGGGCTTGTCACATCAGTATTGCTGGACCAATACTCAAGGGACCTTTAAAGGTCCCTTCCAACCCAAAGCATTCTATGACTCTATTTCTAGTCTCAGTCACCTTTTCCAATGGCAAGACGCCTGCAAATTCTTTGTCAAAGGCTGATGACTCATGCTAGCTACTGACAAAAAGAGGGAGAAGCCACCACGCAGGATTAACAGCTTTGGTTTGGAAGCTCCTTCCCATGGTTGCTTCCATAATAGCTCTAGCTTGTGCAATTTCTGTATTCCCCTGTCACAAATTACATCTTTTCCTTCAAATAACATTAGCAGGATTGCTCTTCTTTAACCAAACACTTTGAAACTCTCTATGATTTTGTGAAAATCTACAGAAATTAGGCTAAGAGTTACAGGGCTGAGACACATAGTTCTGCTTGTGCAATTATACACATACATCATTGTGAGCTGACCCTCATTTCATAGGAAACTAAGCTAAAACTCTACTCACTAAAACACCAGAGCTGAGTTTTGTCCTTGGAGGACAGAAGCATACAAGCCTGATCACAGTTTCATTAAGATTATACACATCTAGCTGATGTTCAGGTCTGTAAATTGATACCTTAGGAAGGAACAAGCAATCTCCTGCAGACTGAGTGATGCAGGGTCATCTTAGCAAGAAGCAATCCAAACAGAAACCATATAATTGGAAGAATGCTATCATCCTCTACCAGTGGGAGCCAAGGCAGGTGCAAGATAGCTTTTCCAGTACAGGTCATGCCTCTATATAGGAGGGGAAAAAAAAAAAGGAAAAAAAAAAAAGAAAAAAAAGAAAAATCAATATAAGAAATTTACTCTTCATGGTCTCTGATCCCATTCCACTCTGATGATGGACAGAAGCATCAGCAGAAAAGTGACTGGAATTTTAAGTGGCAACAGGAGAATTAAGCCAGCTGTCCTCTCTTCAGATACCTCTTCTCTCACAACAATTTTCTTCTGCCCCAGTTTTAGAAGTACCCTTCCTAAGAGGATGTTTCTTACGGGCTTGAGACACCTTCAGGCTAGGGTATAGCCTGCTGAGATAGATACAATGGAACTCTTCCAGTGCAGTAACCCCCTTGCAAGCCAGACTAGCACCCTGAAGAACTAGCAGAACCTTCCAGGTGGGCAGCAGGATAGAGTTTAAGTTCAACATGCTCAAAAATGCATGTCTATACAGTACCCCAAAGCACAGTGTAAATATGCCTAATCTCTATTCCCAGCATGCTTGTTAGATCAACTCTTGTGACATATATAAATACAACTTACTGCTTCCAACCTGAGACATAAATGTTGTGTTGTAGACTTTTTTTTTTTTAATTTTGCAGCTGTAACTTGTTTTTTTATAGATAGGAGCTAGCCCTGATAGAATGTTTTGAGTAACCTTGGTTTGTACAGATAAGGAAGACTAACTATGAGCTAAGCGGGAACAGAGGGGAACCTCCAGAGATAAGCCAGATCATGCCAGTTCTGCGTTTGCCGGCTAAGCACAACCTTGCATTTTGAGCTAAAGGTAAAGATACACTGTGAGGAAGACTGTGGGCCTTCCTCCAGAAGACCCCAGCTCACGACCACCAAACAGCAGTGTGCAGGTGTCAGTGGGAGGAAACATGATAATGAGTTCCCAGAAATAATTATAGTAACCACACCTATTTCCAGACTTAATTGTAATAACCTCTCCTTTGCCAATGAATATGTATGTTTCTTATTTTAAATAATTGCTTGCTTGCTCTGAAGTACAGCATGCAAGTTAGGAGGAGTGATCCCCCTTGCGCCCAACGCCATAATAAACATACCTACTTTATAACCTATCTTGGGTTGTAGAGCTTGATTCCGCACGTCAAACCCAAGCTGAATAGGGCAGAGAGTTTGCAATTTTGTGTGCCACATAGAATCAGTACTTCTGTCCATCTATGCAGTCACATTGTACCTGGGAACACTCAGGCACTTCCCTCACAGCAGAGGAGAGATGATGCTCTAAAGGAAGATGTTCTCTGAAACAAACCCTGACAAATCCCCAAAAAACATACATACCTACCTCATGCATTACCCCTCCTGCTGCAAATGAGCAAGCACTAATGGATTTAAACAGATTCCCCTTCATTTCAGTCTTCCTGCTACTGTAGCTCACTTGGTAGTCTCCCCTCTCCTTTGCTCCCCTTTCTTTCCTGTGCAGACACATACCTGAACTCCCAAACAAGCTCTCCTTCCATTTTTGTCTCCCATCTCCCACATTACTTTAAGCTCATTCATTCTACCGCTGGCAGAGCTGCTTCTGCCTTGCAGGGGGGGCTGAATTAGAGAGCTTTACTTTGATTTATTATTGCTCCTAAAGAAACAAATTCCATGGAAAAAAAAAAAGTGATTTTGAGAGAACTGTGACCAACAGATAGTGCCTGGGAGTGACTGGCAAGAGCTTCATCAGTTTTTCCAGGCTCCGACAGCTGTCCATTAGAAGCATGATTTCTGATCTCAGGGAGTTGGGCTGGGTTTAATCTGTGCTCACCACTCTGAGAACATACTTCATTTAATAACCTGGTATTTGCTCCATTCTTCCCATACACAAAGCATACTGATTTGTGTTTGACCTCTTTCAAAAACCATGGGATCGTTCAGGAGAGAACTGCAGATTCCTGTGATGATTTTTTTTATTGATTTTGCAAAAATAAGGGAGAGGGCCTCAGAGATTCATTCAGGAATGGTAGAAGAGGTATGTGATAATGCAGTCAACACCATTGAGCAGTTTTAGCAGGCACAATAACACCTATGTTGCAGAGTCAATATTTTCAGGAGAGGTTGGTGGAGTACATACTACTTTTCTATGGGAAGCTCTCTGCTCAGACCTAAGGGTCAGAAATATTACAAAAAAAAAAAAAAAAGTGTGTGCTCCACTGTTCAGAGAACATGTAATTGCCCCTTGTGCTTGAAACAAAAACTTTCCTACTTTCCAGTTCAATTTGTCCCCAAGATGTGAACACTGAAGGTTTACTGTGAATAATACATGTGTTCACTGGACATTAAGGGACTATGGTGTGTATTAAGGGTTGTTTATTGAGATGCTAGGCCTGCAGCTCCAGTGCATATGTTGATAAATATTACCCCAAAACACACAGGTACAAAGTATTACTGAATGTATAGCATTTGCTGCAATAATTGCCTGTGTGTGGCTAGACGCACAATTTTTGTCCTTCATTGATGGGTATTCACCAAATAGGTCTTTTATCTTTTGACAGAAGCAAAAATTTAGGACAGTTGTCTCTGTGTAGTTGAGTTATACAGATTTAACCAGCTGCCATCAACTGAGTGGCACAACTTCTACCAGGGACACAAATGGTGTGTACTGCAGCATTATGCTTACTAAAGAGCCTGGCTTGGCCTTCATTAGGATTAGTGGCAAGATTGTCAATGACACCTAAATAATTTAGGAGTAGGAGTCCTGGCCAAAGTCAGAGTATCTCTGCTGTGTCCCACGAAGAATATTGTTTTTAGAACTGCGTATATCCGAAGGATATTCGGTAGTACTGTCAAGTCACTTCTCCTTGGCTGCCTGAATGAAGTATTATTTTTTTTTAACAAACCACCTGCTTCCATAACTGTGCATTGCTCCATAAACATGATGATGTGAATAAATACTGGGTAGTCCACAAACACTGTAATTGGTCAGGAGATGTTTTCTAACATATGAACATGTGGTATTATTGAAATGAGTGCTCCATAAACCATCATATCCACCACTGGGAGCCACAGGATGATGGACTTGAATTTCTTGGGCTGCCCAGAGCACAGAAAGAAGTGCAAGTGCACTGAAGAGATGCTAGATCCAGGATCTCCATTCTCTCCTCTTTCAGGGCTCCTAATTTAGAGACAAACAGGCACCATCCTCTTGCTGTCAGAATTCTGTCTCAGGCAGAATAGCTGAGAAAGGACATTTTCTGGCTGTGGGCAACAGTATATCTCCTGGCTTTTGATGTAATTGGGTGCTGCTCAGTCTCCTGCTGGTGCCAATACAGGAAAAGCTCCAGGAAGAATCAATCAGCTGCTTAGCTGAGCATAAAAAGAAATGTTAGTGTGGCCTCGGAGATGTGGAGGAAAATAACCTGATAAAATAATCGCTGCAAAGAAAACAAATCTGCCTGCTGCTAAAACAGCCCTAGTAGCAGAGAGGAGTCTTGCTTAATTCAGGAACTCCTGAACTTCTTCTTGGGGAAGTGATATTTCCACGTGTCTTGCAGCAGTGGTAATAGATGGAAGAAGTGATCTGTGCCAAGCAGAATTAGTTCCTTCCTGCTTGCTTTGCCAAGGCATAAATCTCTTCCCTATTCCCTGGGGTATGGTTCTCCTCATTGAAGCAGGGAGCCCCTCAATTCAACAGCAATGTTTAATTACTTTTCATTTCCATCTGCCTGTGATGCAGGAAGCAGAGTCAGATGGCAGCCACAGAATGCAGGACCCTGCTCCAGCAGCAGTCCCAGGTCATGGCAAGCAGCAATCTGGGTCTGCAGTACCCTCTTTGCAGCAGATTTGGGGCGCAGCCTGTTCTGAAGGCAATGATTGCTGTTCCCCTTTGTAACTTCCCTTCATTAAGCTGAAGGGCTGCTTATCCAGCAGAGGACAGCAGCAGCAGGTGATCAGTCTACAATCTCCATGAAGCACTCACCTTTCCCCACTTCCCTCCGTCTGGTTCCCTGATAAAAGGAAGAAATTCTTTACTGTGGGAGTGGTGAGACAGTGGAAACAGGTTGCCCAGAGAAGTTGTGGATGCTCCATCACTGGAAGTGTTCAAGACCATGTTGGATGGGGCTTTGAGAAACCTAATCTAATGGAAGGTGTCCCTGCCCATGGCAGGGAGGTTAAAACTCAATGATCTTTAAGGTCCCTTCTAACCCAAACCATTCTATGATTCCTTCAGCAAATCCTGCCTACACCTACATAACATCTCCAGTGGTGAAAAATTCCCCCATGAGAAGATGGAGTATGACCCCTGATGATGTCCAAGGAAGAAACAGCATCCTTGGCAGTGATAGGTTCTTTCCTTAGCCTGTCCTTTAAATCCTGGAATGATCATTTGGCTTATGGCCAAGTGACAGTTACCCTTTATGGTCAGGGGTTACTTCTCCCTCCCCACAGCCACAAGCCAAGGGAGTTATTCATTCTCTAGAGTTTGGTTCAGTCTACCCAAGCTAAAGAGACACAAAAAAGACCCAAACCTGGGCTGGAGCACTGCTAGAGGGGAAATCACTTGTGGTGGGTAGCAACCAGTGCAAATTTTGCACAGTTTGAAAACCAGACTCCCTCATAGAAAGAGCACCAGAGGGGTCAATGGACATTTTTTTTTTTTTTTTTTTTTCTGGACAGCCAGTTGATAAATTCAGTGGCAGCCAAAACTTAGTAAGTCATACAGTCCTTTATAAATAAATAATGTCAAAGAGACAAGGCAGGATTCTCAACTGATAAAGCTGTATTAATCTTCTGTTTTCAGGGAGCTGGTCTGCACAACCAAGTGGTTGCCTGCCACTGCAGTGTGTGAGGGTAAAGCATCCTCACCCCACAGCCAGAGATCTGCATTTTCACTTCAGGATTCCTCTTCAACCAGCTCCATGTGTCCTTTTCTGTAGAAATGTCTGCAAAATCCCTGAAACCCTTTGTATATCTGTTTTTAAAAAGATAAAACAATGTAAATTTTATGCAACTTACATTACAGAGTGGTTTCTAACAGCAAAGAAGAATGAAGAGCCTTGGGATAGTGTTTAGTACCTATCACAACTGGCTTTTGAGAGCAAGTTAGCTGGAATAGATGAAAAGAGAGTTGATGCTGTTCAGGGGCAGGGGGACAGTGAGAGGCCTCTTGGATCCCTGCTAATACTTTTCATTATTTATCTACTGGTAATTAGTGCCAATATTAATGGCCATCTGCATGACAGTGATCTCAAAAAAGAGACAGGCAAGGGAAAAAGGGGAGGAAATACAAGTTGTGGTTAAATTGCCACTGAGTCTTTCTTTGCCCTCCTCTGCACATGTGGGAACAGAAGATTTTGACAGGAAGAGTCCTGCCAGATATATCCTTGGCAGATGGGATGTTGAGCCCAGGAAAAGATAATCCCCAGCCAAAAGTGGGAGCTCAGGTCCTAGGTAGATCTAATCTCCTTGAGATGCTTCTTTATTTCCATTGACTCCCAATGTACCCTTCTCCAAATGCAGCCAATGTAGCTTGGTGTCCTGCTTGCAGGTCTCAGGGAGGTGCAGGTCTGAGGGGGTTAAAACCACCACATGATGCTGGTTCCTTTTCCACAGCTGGGTTTGTCCTGCCTATTCTGGAGCACCATCCATCAGTGGTGCTGATGAAGCTGAGCACTTTCTCTGCCAAGATACCCTTCTTCCACATAGAACAAAGGTAACAGCTGGATACATTTTAAATTTCCTACAATAAGTCCCCTGGGAACTGCTCCTACCTTCCAGCCTCCTCACATTTACAGAGTGTTTTCAAGCTAGTGATGAGAGGAAACCAGACCACCTTTGACCACCTTGCCACACCACAAACCATCAGGAGCATGTTCATCATCTTTGGACAGACCCTTTTTCAGACCTGGGGAAGAATGGGAAGGTAAATCTGCTGCAGAAATAGTCTCATTCATGTGAAGGACAGGGATCTCAGGTCCCAGAGGTAGAGTATCCTCCCCTGCACTTCCCATTTCTGAGCACAGGGCAACTGTCTTTTATGAAGTGTGCAAGAACCACTGGTTGCATGAATTACTGCCAAGGTTCTTTTGTTTTGTTTTGTTGTATTTTCCCAGCACCTAGCCTTACTGGTTTTCCAGTTAAGATTAAATTATATTGCTGCCTGGGGATGGATTTTCAAATTATCTGAAAGATGGCAATAGAATACGAAGAAGAAAATCCTCCCCTCCCTCCTACCGTTTTTTATATTTTAGTGCAAGCCTTTCTCATAAAACTGTGTCAGGTGCTTCAGTTGCCCCCAGGGTGAAATCAGCTTCTCTTTTTATAAGACCTTCTAGATTGTCTGTGCAATTTGTTCCAAAGGCATAATGCGCTGAGTGAGGTTTTGTTGCTCATCTGCTTCCCCAGTGATACACTGATTGATCATCCTTTTCATAAACTTACTTCTTGCTTCAAATGAAGTGAAATAACATGGGAAATAAGCTGAGATCTATACATTGTTCATAATTGATTTGATACAAATATTTGACAGTTCTGAAACTCAGTTGTTTGAGCAGATTGCAGAGTACTTCTCAATATTCACACAGAAACTGTTTTTTTTTTTTCCGTGGAATTGTCCCTCTTGAGAGCCTTTATTCCTAAAGTTTCAGCAAATGGACACAAAACTTTCAGAAAGTCATTTAGCTGGGTTGTTTTTTGCCCTTTGTTTTTGTTTTTGGGTTTTTTTTCATCTAGACTGTTTTTCAAAAGTAGAATTTCTTATGAAATTATTTGGGGTTTCTGCCAAGATTTACTTTCTGAAGAAAGGTTGCTCATTTTCTCTGTTCTGTTGAAAGGGTTTTTGTTGTTCGGGGGTGGAGGGAGAATTATATTAAATTAAGACTACAAAATAAATATTTTTGTCAATGGTTTCCCATTAGAAACAATATGACAAGGGAGTCTGACTTATATGGGAAATGAGAGGTATTGTCAAAATGACAACTCCCATGTGCCACTCTGGCAGTTTCACCAAATAACTGTATTTCCATATCCTACCACAAAAATAAAATAAAATAAAATAATTTCATTTTACCATTATTCCTAGTTTCTGTACATTTTTCATTGTAAGAGTTTTTATGATTAAAAAAAAATTATTAAAAAAAAAGGTCAACACTCTCTGTGGGCAAGGCAAACAAGAAATTTTTGAGCAGTGCCTCATCAACACAGCTGACATGTGAAATAGTCATGTGAAAGCTTCCTGTGATAGACAGGAATTATTGTCAGCTCCATGGATCACCCTGTAGGAAGTCACCACCTTATCACTGTTTAAGTCAAACCGAGAAATTATGTCTCTGGGGGACAACACAGTTCCCAGTGACCACATAAATTTGTGAGGTTACAACGATCAAATAGAAAGAATAATAATAATATATCTGTGTTGTAAAAGAACAGAATGGGTGTATATATATAAAACAAACTTTAAATGAACTCTGTTGCTGGGGATTTCCTTCAAATGAAGGGAAGCTAACAATCCATAGACACAGTTAGCAACTGTATTATTACTCCAGAGCCTGGAGTGGCCAGTAGTTGTTGTGAATCTATGAGATGTTTCCTGCTCTGCAGACCTTACAGGCAAACAGGTCATTGAACTAGCAATATTGTATGAAGTGTCATCATTATTTAGAGATAAGAAACCTTGATAAAGGGAGATGAAGTGATGAAACAAGGAGCACACTGAAAGTCAGTTGCAGAATAGTGATGCTGGCCCAGAGACAAAGTTCGATTCTGTGATTCTACTTGCCATAAACATGACTGGGTGTTGTAAGGACTCATGATGTGGCAGGTCACATTCAATTATCAGAAACAGTTCCTTTAACAACGTTGGAAAACTCAGCAAAGCCCAGCAAAGCCTCTGGAAAAAGGAAATTGACTGGTGGAG
>VWZY01010666.1:13475-28129 GCA_013399075.1 Chloroceryle aenea | reverse complement strand
AGAGAAAGGAAAAAAAGAGAAAGGAAAAAAAGAGAAAGGAAAAAAAAGAGAAAGGAAAAAAAAGAGAAAGGAAAAAAAAAACAGAAAGGAAAAAAAAGAGAAAGGAAAAAAAAAGAGAAAGAAAAAAAAGAGAAAGGCTCTGATGGGTTTGTGCTCTGCCTTTCTCTTTTTTTTGGCAATTACAGACAGAAAAATCAAACCAACCTGGCCTTTTCACACAGAAAAGGTGGACAGGGCTCACTCAGGAACATCCCCTAACTGAAGATTTACTCCCTTCAAAGCCTGTGACACATTCTTCCTAATGACACTATTCCCACCTTTCCCATCCAGCAGAGAACAGGGAGCTCAGCAGTTGATCCGTGGGACTCCCATTAAGCAAGAGAGCCATTTGGAGTCTGTTGCTGTTTAACACCCTGCTGAGCTTGGGAATCTAAACCTCACCTTTAGAAAGGAAAGTTCTCAAAATAAAAAGGCAAGCCAAAGTTTGGATGGTTTTCCTGGACTCTCAGCAGATAGCAGCTGGAACTGATCTGGCAGCTATCGAGTGCTTCTTCAGCTGAAACTTGATTGTTGGGGGCAGGACTGGGGAGCTCCATGAAGCCTTTCAGTCATCAGGCATTCACTGAGCACATGATGTTGAAAGGATTAAAAGCAGAACCAACATAAACCCAGCAGCTATACACTATAATTTGAGGCGTGTTATTATGCTTTTAAATTCTTTTTTTGAATGCTTGAGTTATTTCAATTGCCTCTACCACAATGTCTTCTTTAATTACTCTGAAAACCTTTCTTCTTTAACATGATAAATAGCACAGCATCCAGAGACCAGCCTCACGAGCACTACTGTGCTTTTATGCACTATGCACGTGAACCCATGCACAAGTTAAAAATTCTAGCTGATTAAAATGTATTTATTACAACATTGCTGCATTTTTACTGCATGTAACTGAAAGTGTTCCCAGCATGGCTGTCACTGAGTGTGGTGGGCACTTCACCACAGTGCTAGTAGCAGAGGAGGATCCTCTTCCTTCTCTTTGAAGGCACATCAAGTACTGGAAGAGTCTCAGAGATCAAATAAAGCAGCTAAGAGCTGGTAGGAAAGGCTAAAAATGGTCACTCCCCCCAAAATGATTAAAAAAATACTGCTTTTCAAAGGAAAAAATAATAAATATCAAACAAGTCAATTAGCTGTTGACTTTTTAATAAGCAGCTTATAAAGACAGAGCTTCAATTTATTCCTGTGAAAGCCTTCTGCACAGCTTGGGGAATAGAAGCACTTCTGACTCTCCTGCTCCTTCCTATTGACTACTGAGATTCAGGCAATTCACTCAAGACTTGGTTTGTTTATCCCCTGGCATTAGCTCCTAAATGATAAGCTCAAGAATGCATTCCCAGAGGAGCAGGCTTTCATTGGAACTGATTATAATAATTTCAGTGTACAGGTTTCACTGAAAAAACAGCTTGGTAAAATAATGCAGTGGAGTTGACACGGAAAAATCATGTACTACTGTAACAGAAAATGGGCATGAATTGATGGTAATCATGTACATGGGAGCTAAAAATAGAAGTTGAGGTAGAAAAGTAACTATTTATTTTCCAAATGAAAGCCTCTTTCAAAGGCACACTCGTGGAAAAACCCATCTGAGTGAAGCCTCACTTCATTTCCCTACGTGCAGCAATGTGTTTCAACAAAGGAGCTGGCCTCTGATGATGGAAACATTAGCTCCTGGTAAGCAGAATGCAACACTAAACCTCCTTTTATTTTAACCAGTAAGATAAAATACCTTGGCTTATGGAAATTGATAAGGCATTCAAAGCAGAATTTTGACCTTTGGCCTTTGAAATACCCAAACACATTTTGCAGCTCTTGCATTTCAGTCTGGGTAACTTTGAATTGAACCTCAGCACATCTCTCCAGCTCCTGCACTCATCTTACTTATTATGCTTGGGTTTTGTCCTACTCTTTGTATATTTGCTTCATGATTTTAAACTAAATCTGACACTATACACCATGAGAAGTATTATAGCTAGTTGATAAACCTGCACTTCCTCAGGGCCTTGCCAAGGTAAGCCCACTGCTCTAGGTTCCAGGCAGTAGAGATAAACTACCAGACACCTAACTGGGTAACTAACACCAATCTCATCTCAAAAATATGAATGCTGACCACAGAACAGGGAGTTAAATGTTAAAAAAAACCCAACTGTCAAAATTTTACATGCTGAGAAAGCTTAACCTATAGCTTACCTGTCATAGTCTCCATTGCACAGTGCTCGGACAGAGATCTTGAATGCCTGCCACACTGGGTTTAATGTGTTCTTTACAACTTCTGTTTTGTGGCAGATTGTGAAGCTGTAATATAAAAAAAAAAAAAGATCAATTTTGTATTTAATTACCTTTTATTCTGTGTCATCAAACATGGGATGGAAAGAGCTGTAATCAGGATTCACTTACACAATGTCCATACAAAACACAAGAGAAATAAAAAAGAAATGCAGTCAGAGAGGAGAGGAGGAGGAGGGACTGAAGAGGATTGAGCTGTCTGACAGAAATTAGCAGCCTGGGTGCCAAACAACTCTAAACCTGAAATGGTTTTGCCCAAAACTTGGACAAAACTGCCAGCCATGTGGCGAGTTATGTCAGTACTCGTCCCGCTTGTCTGACAGGCCTTGGACAGCCAGCAGTCAGTCAGAGATCCAAGCAGTCTGGTGAGGAGCTGGCTCTGGGTTAGTGATTGATTGAGAAACTGAGCCAAGGCAGTCGTGACTCTCTCATTCTTGCTCCCCATTTTATTATGATTTTTGAACCAGGGCTGTCTCGATGAAACCACAAGAGCCTCTGGGAGATCCCACGATCACCTCCTCTCGGGGGAGTCCAGTGACTTGTTTGAATGCATTCTGCTTTCTCTAAATGATGCAAAACTAAAATACTTCTCTGGAATCCCCATCTTGGCCACTGAACTGTTCAAAGGAGAACAGGAGGCACTGTTAGTGGAGAAATCACTGCTGAAATTCCTCACACGGATGTAGCTGCAGTTGTCCTTTGAGAGAGTGGCTTCCTGATGTTCCAAAGGCCTGTGGTTTTATCCTGAGACAGAAGGAGCATCCTTCACCCCATGGGTGTAGAAGTACTGCCCAAACCTCCTGTTGGATCCAAGGGACCAACCAAGTACCCCTGACCCCACACTTGTCTCCTGAAAGGAGGTGGAGACGCAAGGCCAAGAGCAATGGCTGACCCCAGCACTCACAGTGCAGGCCAGGAACCCCCCCAGTGGCCTTAATGCCCCTCACAAAGGAGCTGTAACCCCCCAGCCTTGCAACGTAAGGGGCTCAGCATTTCCTCAGGAAGCTGCTCCTAGGAGCTGCCTCCAAGAGCAGGGACCACAGACCCTTGGACACACACAGGTTCACGTCAACAACCGCTGCAGTTCAGCTCCTGAACCAGGGAACAGCCTCGTGTCTCAGCCTGTGGTTGGACTGGATGCTATGGGTGAGGACTGACAGTTTCCAAGAAAACTTAACCTGCCAGGAGTGGGCTGAGCACAGGGTACCCCGTTCAACCTCAGCAGCAGAACGGGGGAGATTAACCTGCTTGTCCAGATTAAAGAATGCAACAGCCACTTGTTAAAAAGATTTAAGGTATTTCTGAATTGTATTTCCTAGAACTCTGCCAAGGAGATGAAAGATCTTCCCAAATCTGAGTATAAAATGTCTTTACCTCAATTTCTAAGCATTAGCACATTCTGCAGCTACTGTTTTCTTTGAGAGTTCATTTCATTTAAAGGCATATTGTATCTTAGCAGAAGTAACTCTTTTGAAGACAATTTATTTTTATAGGGCTCCACATTCATCACACCTTTAACCCTTAAAGCCCCGTGTTGCAATCTTTGCTCTGTTACAGTAGTTTTGCTGCATAACATGATATACTTCTACACCACATAGCATCATATGCTTAATTCTTATAAAAAACCAGATTAATCTGCCAAACAGAAAATTCCCAAACTAATTTAGCATCTACAAATAAACACCTAAGAGGCATCTACCTGCCATCTTCGTTGCTTCGATGAAATACGAGGAAAGGATCGGATTTTCCAAAGAAGTCCTTCTTGTCCAGTTTGTTGGCACAAAACTGCATTAAAACTGAATCCTGGAATGGATAACGTAGAAAAATTATATCCAGCATGCAGTCTACTACACTGAAATGAAAAGAATAACAATAACTGAGTGATAACCACACAAACAGAAAACAAAAATGACACCCTCTACATGGCTGATTCCTGCCAGGTCCTCACGGGCACTCTGTCCTGCTGGAACCACGCATGCCTAGCAGGGGGAGGAAGAGGAACCTTCTGTGCTAAATGCCCTGGGATATTCCCAGCATTTTCTGACATCCAAAGTTGCATCCTGAGGGAAGCAGATGTACAGGCAATGAACACAGACTAGGATTAATTGTAAAAACTCCAGGGAGACACAACTAAGCCTCATTCCTTCAGTGTCTTAAAGATGCAGTTGTCTGCCCCTGATGTCTGTAGAGCAACTGGCTTAGCAGGTTGCTGTTAAGGGGCTAGAAACTATCAGAAGATGAGCCTGGGAGGTACCAGATACACCCATTCTGATGACAAAGAAGAACAAAAGTATCTGCTAGTCACACACAGTCACCTCTTTGAGCAGGGTTAAGAGCATGAGAAGACTCAGAAGTGCAAAGATAAATCTGCAGACTTGCCAGCTAAGTGGGGCAGGGTGGACTGTTCCAGAAACAGGTCCAGAGGTGAAACAGCAGCAAGATGAAGACAGGGAAGATGTGGGCTCACCACTGAGCAGGGCAGGGACCAGGTAAGAAAGGACATGGAAAAGTCCATGTTTTCTCATTGCCTTCTATGCCTTGCTCTTTACTGGTGAGATCTGCCTTCTAGAACATTGGGAACCTAAGACTCAGACCTGAGAAAGTCCAGAACAAGGATGACTTGCCCCTGGTAAAGGAAGATAGAATAAGGTGAACACTTAGACTAGACATAGGGAAGTCCATGGGACCTGCTGGGATCCATCTGTGAGTGAGATGAAGTTGGCCAATGTCACGGTGAGCCAGTCATCATGCTTTGGGAAAGTTCTTGAGGGATGGGAGAAAGCAAGTATCACCACTATGGAAAAATTGCCTTTAGCTTCTTCTGAGGTTACCAGAAAATGCCTGGGGTCATGGCAAGCTTCCCAGAAGGGTGGCAGGAGCTTCACTTCTCCATCAAGACAGAATGACAGCTCCTGCAGGAAAGCAGTGCAGCGAGGCACCCCTTTTGGCACCTGTGAGAAGTGTGAACATTTGGATCACGTACCATGGACAAAAGTTTGAGCCCATGTAAAATGGGGGGAAAGAGGCATTTTCCATGACTACATTTTTTCATTCATACTTGTAAGTTGGGAATTTCCTGCTGCTAAATGGCAGTTAAATGAGGCTGAGTTGGTGCACCCCCCATTAACATAGCTGTGCAGGACCAGCAGGATGCCTACATTTAGGTATTTAGGTTTTGGGGTTCATTTTAGGTATTTTTTGTTACAGGTAAGGCTGGACTGTGATGTAGGAGGTCCATTCCAGCCATGAACAGTCTGTGATTCTGTGAAATAAGACGTGAGCCCATGTGATTAACTACCCAGAGAAACAAAAGACAAGACTTAAAGCTCATCGAAGAATCAAAACTTTATGCTTCGTATTGTTTTCTACCTCTTTCACCTTCTCCTCTCAAAAACTAAGAGTAACTGGTAGGAAAAGAAGCATCCTATCTTCCCACAGGTAGCACGAATAGCAAACTGACACATCACCCCTCCGACGAGCTGGCGCGACACACGCCACCAATCCAGTTTTATTTTAGATTTTAACAAGCCAGGAACAGGTACTTACTCGGCAACAGCCCAGCTCCTCTGCTGTTACTATGACTGTCCCACACTTCTTCCCGGGAATTCCTCTGCAACAGAACACAGCTGCATCACCTCAGTCCCTCAGCAGCAGGCACCAAGTTGCGACGGGCGCAGATATGCACAGGTAAGATTCCGTGACACAAAACCACCCAGGTTCTCTTTCTGTGACCTATCCCAGCTGAAATTTTGGTTTATGCTCAGTGAATTGGTACAGAAGGTGGCTATTTATCCCAGCTAGCAAGAAACGAATCGTTGCTGTTTTAGAGGAAAAGGTATAAAGAGCTGGAATGGGATGAAGGGACAGCATCAGAATTCTATTTTCCACCTGCCCGTGTTATTTAGCGATGACTCTACAACTTACAGATCTGTCAAGTGTCCTTTTGCAATTCTCCTCTAAACCAAAATATCTATTTAAAAACATACACCAGCCTTCTTTCACCCCATTTCTTTGGAAGTGTTGATGAAGAGACATCATGTCAGCACGTTATCAAATACAGGAGTGGCAAAATGAGCTGCAGCTCTGCCAGACGCCGGTTAAAACCACACCAGAGCACACAAAGCCACCCCGAGTGTGAAGAGCCACGCACCATCCGACAGCATCACCCCACAGCATCCAGTGCAGCAGCCCCCAGCCCACGTGGGGGGAGTACAACCAGCAGGATGTTGGTTTTTGCAGGCTGGGAAGTTCTACAATATCCCTGTGCCTGTTGCTGTGTCCATCAGTACACACAGGAGCAATTCATTCTAGAGGGTTTTTCCAAACTAATGCTACTCCTTCTGTTCATTTTATTTCTAGTTCTTTATTTTCTTTATTTACATCCATCTTGAAAATAATTATTTGAATCAAATTCCTTTCCAAGAAGGCATGAAGATAAAATTCTACTTTCAAATTGATGGTGTTTTTTTTTTCCTAAGAGAACTAGAGGGCACTGCTGTTCTCCACTTAGGACAAAACATTAATTAATTAACCCTTTGCCACTGCTCTTATGCCACTTATTAGTTTCCTAAATACTTCTGAAATCGTTTTCAATGCTCCACAACTTTAACCAAGTTTAGCAACGCTGTGGTGTAATAAAGAACTGGCAGGAAAATAGTTCTTGGGGGCAGAGCAAAGTTTAGAAAGAATGAATAGGGGAGTGAATACTGATGGGAATCTATGCAAGCTGCCTGGAACTCTTGTTTAGAGGTTGATGTTGAAGGGGATAAGGAATCCCTCGGGGAATTCTGCCAGGAATCTGAGCTGATACATGACTGCTTTCCTGCATCTCCTCAGAGCTACCTGCTTCAGGCTGAATTCCACAAAGAAAACAGGGCAACTATTCAGGTTGGTGTGAAATTTTCAATGATGGCTGAAATCTGTCTAAAACCTATGGCACTCTTCCATTTTATGTGGTAGGACTTAGACAAGTATGGCACTTTAAATGGGAGAATTTTCTTTCAATAACAGAAAAAGGAATAATCTCCTCCTTCCACATGTTACACAGGACAATTTAAATTAATGGTCTGAAATCTTTCACCCTTCACCAGCTCTAGACCAAAGGTTACCCCCTTTGGCCTCTGTAGCAATGGGATTTTGAAACTGAAACCTCAGGTTTTCAAGAGATGAAAAAGCTGTGTTTTTTCTTTTAAACACTGCTTCTCCAACATTTAAAAACTTCTGGAGTTTGGCAGCAACAGCAGCAGTAGAGATGACAGCTATCAGGATGATATTGACCTTGTATGGTAAAATATTTCAAGGAGTAAATGACCATGTTCTCAGCTTTGACAAGGAAGGAAGAAATAGAAATCTCAGAACTTTAGCTAAAAAAACCCAGGAGTTCCCAGAACCTCAATTCTGTAGGTTATGCCAAGTTGACTAAAAAGCACTGTTAGCAGAGTTATCACCAGCTAAACCAGAACTCCCACTGAGGTATCTGATTCCAGTTAGCTGTGCCCTCGGGGACGGAGCTGGGACACAGTCTGAGCAGCAACAGCACTTTGAAGAAAGAGTAACACACTTCTCCTTTGATATGAAAGGTCAGATTGATTTCCCCAAGATTACTCTGTCAGATGCTAGACTGTGAAAAATAAAACTCTGATCACCTCCTGAAGAGCTGGAGGCCTGAAGTCCCTGCTGGGGCAGGGGGCTTGGACTCGCTGATCTCCAGAGCTCCCTCCCAACCCCTGCCAGAGGGATTCTCTGATGTTCTCAGACAAACCCCTTACAGTCACAGGGACAACAGGACAGTGCACTACCACACTGGGAGCAAAAACCTCCACAAGAACTCCTGTTCAAAAGATATTGCCATCACATGAAACATCCAGCTGTGCCTTTCAATATTTGCTTTGAATGTCACATGTGAATTTTTAGTGTACATTTTGATTACATTGTAAAATGATTTCAATCACTCAAACATTATTCAGGAGTAGAAAATGAAGATTGTTCACATAATTTGTATTTTAAATATTGGAATATTCCTAAAAAAACCAGTCTGCAAATACCAAAATTCACTCAATGGGAGAAAAAAAGTTTGTTGATCATGAGAATGTCTTGATAAATATAGTAGGAAAAATAGAGAATATTTGATATTGATTGCCAGATTGTATGGGAATTGTATTATCTGGAACACCAGAGATACAAGTAGAAATATTTGGATTTGAAACAGTGAGGGCTTGAACAAAAGGCCCAAATTAACATTAAATTAAATTACCATTTTTAGGATTAATCCACTCAAACCATTTCTAATGCAAGGTGCTAGGACGTTGACAAAAAATTGGGGTGAGGGAATTCCTTTTCTAATTGTCCAAGCAGAAAACTGAAGTTTTGATAGCCTGTAAAGCCTTCCAGCACTCCTAACACTCTGCTCTCTCAGCAGCCAAGTCTGTCAGCTCTGTGTATCAAAGCAAGCCCCAGCTCTCACCTCAGCAAGCAGCTCGCATCCGTGCCCCGCTCTGAAGGACATACTTACACAATTGTCTTCTCCAGTCTGCTCCCCTGTGATCCAACTATTTCTCCCAGTGTACAAAACATCTGTCCCAAAAAATCCTGAAAAGCAGTAACACAAAATGGCAGAATTCACATTTCAGATGGAAACAGATTTGCTTTCCCCTTTACCCGGGCTGTTACTGTTGTAGAACACGTTCTGCTGAACACCACATAATGATTCTTCATAATGATAACGAGTCATAAACCAGACTCATTGTCAGGTATTTTACACAACATTGTGCTACATTTACACCAGTGACTCGAATGCCCTTCCCTCACTCTTGTTCTATTGCCTTTTTCATCAACAAAATAGTTTAAATCCTTGGGAGCAGAACTCTTCCCTTACCTTTTCTAACTGGAGGATTTGAATATGTTTCTATTTTATTAAGAGATTCTACACCCAGTCTGTTAGTCTCTTGGAAGTTATANGTTTAAATCCTTGGGAGCAGAACTTGGAAGTCTCTTGGAAGTTATGCTGGCAGGAATTCCAGCCTGTGCAGGATCTGTGTGAGTCCTGGATCAAGGGTTATACACATGCATTGCTTTAATGATGGGTAGAATTTTATTTTCTTTTTTTTTTAATTATTATTTGCACGTTTCATGTTTTAATTATTATTATTTTCCTTTTTTTTTCCTTTTCATGTTTTCTAATTTACCTTTGTCACTAAAAATCAGCTAACTCTCAGAATCTCTCTCTCTGTAACATAAGTAGTACAAAAATACAAATTGATTTTCAGACTGTTGTATTGATACTGAAACCAGAAATTATACTGCCATCCAACTCTTCATCTTGGAGCTGGAAGGAGCTTGCTAGCTCTGTTCTTCCCAGCAGCACTGGCAGCAGAGGTGATGGCAGCTTGTGAGCCTTGCTGACCAGCAGGAATGAGAATCAAGATGCTCTCACTGCCATTCAGAAACCCCAAACTGTCTGATACTCCCTAAGAGTTCTGACTCCTCTCAGCCCTGAGCTCTGTTAGTTCTGGGCCCATACAGCAAACTGGATCTGAGCTCTAATCCCACTGAGGAGGAAAATAACCCTGCAAAACTCAATGTGGGAATTGTCTCCCCTAACGGATCTGACACTACAACACTGCTTCCATAAAGGCTTTTTGAGTGGCTAAAACTCATCTGCAAATACTCTGCTCTGCCATCCAGCATGATGTATTCTGAACTAACACCATTTCTACACCAAAACCACATCCCCCACAACTGCATTCTCTCTTTTGTCAGTGGAGTTTCTATAACCAATTCCTATTAGCCCAAGTCTGTTGTTGATGAAAATTGTTCATTACTCCGTGGGGTTTTGTCTTCAATCAGGAAGTTTCCAGGAGCATAAAAGACTGATTTCAGGCAGCCAGTGTTATAAACACCACTACAGACAGCTGCTGCCTGCTCTGGTTGCTGCAGACATCCATCCATCCATCACAGAACCTGCTTCATTTGCTCCTCATTTTGCCAAAACCAAGTCACTGACATCAAAATTCTTCAGGCTGACCCTTTTTTCATCCCCCAACCTGCTCAACTCTTAAATGCCACTGCCAACTCTTCCAAAGTGATGGCTCCACAGCTGGTTTTGGGAATGGGGAAGATCTTCCTCCACACAACACTGCCTTGCTCCCTCCTCACTGCCCACATTCTTAAGAGCTTTGGGATGAGCAGCAGGAAGCTGGCAGCAGCATGAAGAGTCCAGACCAACCTCGAGCACTTGGGGAGGTTGGAGCACATGGAAAAGCCTTGCTGCAGTTAAGGAACACCTTTCTAGCTACCATCTTTCTCCAGCTTCTCAGAGCCATCTTCTCTCTATGCATATCATGCACTTTGGATGTCTTCAGCATGGACACAGAGGTCCACACCAACCTGCACTGATGTCCTCTGAAGGACAACAGAGGGAATGTCAGGCATTTCTGACATTCCTGTTGATGTCTAAAGAATAGTTCCCCCCACAGCTGGAGATTCCAGGACATTGGCACTGTTTAAAAACCAGGGCCTGATGCACCTGCCTGTGCATAGCCTGCATGGATTAGAAGGTAACAGGCACGTGTGGGACTCAAAATCTACCTGAAAAATCTTCAGAAGAAACTTGGTTTGTTTCCTCACTGCTTCTCCATGGGCTCAGCAAGATCCTCAAACCTTCCACTCCTTGTGCAATANTGGAGATTCCAGGACATTGGCACTGTTTAAAAACCAGGGCCTGATGCACCTGCCTGTGCATAGCCTGCATGGATTAGAAGGTAACAGGCACGTGTGGGACTCAAAATCTACCTGAAAAATCTTCAGAAGAAACTTGGTTTGTTTCCTCACTGCTTCTCCATGGGCTCAGCAAGATCCTCAAACCTTCCACTCCTGTTCCAGTAGCCAAGCAATGAAAAGGAGGCTCTACATCTGCATATGTATTTGTCTGCACTTCCACAGTGACTAGACTATCTTATGGAGTGTCTTTCTTCTTGGAACTTAATTACCAGTATTTATTGTACCAAAAAAAAAGGGTATGTTTCAGAAAAGAAAAAAAAACCAAATAATTTAATAAACTAATTACTACAGAAGTAATTACTTCTGTAAGTAAATTACTATTGTAAGTAAAAACTACCTTGGGCAGAAGCCCAGGCTGATCATTTTATATGCTATTTTACACCAGCACAAGCACTGCATTTGTCTCTCTGCATCTGGCATTAGACAGTCACAGGAAAAGAAATGTATTTAGGAAAACACAAGATAGAAAAGTGAGGAAAAGACACGGAAAAAACTTACATGTTTGGATAGGTTAGGACTCTTTGAGTCAACATCGTAGCTTAAAAAAGAAAGAGAAAGACATGTTACATTGGAGGTGCTAGATGGTAGGTTTGAGGACAACGTAAATAATCCAACAACCAGCTCACCCATTCAATCTATGGAAGTTACACAAACAGCTACAGGGATGGAAGTCTCAGCAGTAAGGAAAGCAAATGGAATCATCACAGATTATAGTGTTATGGTTTACTAGCTGTTTGAAATGAAACAGAGTGCAGGCTGCTAACAGAAATCATCCTCATATTCCTGTCAAGCCATGAAAGCTGCCAAAAAACAGCATCGAAATTACACAGAAAACAAACTTGTGGATTATTTTCTTAGGTCATTTTTTTTAGTCTTTTGAATAATTAAATAGAAATAACTGACAATAAACTAAATTGCTCTGAGCAAGACTTTGACTTGTTCTTTTCAGCTTGTCATAAACTTGTTCTCCCTCCAGCTAGAAAATGTCATTGTCTCCCTTCCACTATCGAGTCCGAGCTAAGAAAAAATTACTCTGTAAATTCAAGCTAGATTCAGAAAAATTCCTATAAGAAATTCTTGGGGGGACTACTGATCTCTGCACTTTCGTTGTCTTCTGCCTTTATGGCATAATCCAGAGCCACATTTTTATCAGATCTCATGTGGAGATTCAAGAGCAGGATCTGAAGTGCAGAAATATCCCTTACTGTCCAGGGACACTGAAGAGAAAACCCAACTGCAAGAAGGAATTACTGCACGGGCAAAAGCAGTAATAATAATGCTTGAAAAAATAATTCTTGAAAAAGAATGCTTTGGCCAAGAGTGGCTGACAGTTCTGCTGGGGAATTTAAAAAGGGCAGCTTTCTAATGCTTCTTTCCTGATACAAATCAGCAGTTCAATCCATAAAAAGCTGTATGAGATGCACACTTTGAACTCAGAGTTGGACAATATCTCATTTCTCATCTACCTTTGTCATAGGGCTCAAGTAAATCCAGAGACTCTGGCTACATGGTCACTTGCAGGCAGGCATTAAAGAGCTCTACAGCTTTACACATCCCTCCAACACTCCCTGTTAACTTGGGAAGCATTCTGAGTATAAAGAGACATTTACAGCCCCAACAAAATTAGGCGTGGGTTTGTTTTTGTTTCCATTCCAGAGCATTTCAGTACACCCTGGTGGTAACTAAGTCAGCAAAACTGGACATAACTTTATTAACCTAGCATGCATCGTCCTTTCCCTTCCACTGCGATGGGAAGAATGGTCTCCAAGGTGATCATTGCCCTCTTATTTTATGCCCTGCTTAATGTGCAGATTGATGTGCACTCCAGAAACTGGGGGGAGAGGGTGAAAAGAAGAAGAGAGCTTCAGAGCCCCCACTCCTACGATCACCAGTGGAGTGGGGTTTGTCCCAGTTATATGGCACATGCTTTAGCATGAGAAAGCACAGAAGGCAGACTGTGCTGTGTCCTTCTTGATACACTTATCCAGCAAGTCACTTAGCAGATGATTCTCCTCAATCTTTCTCAAGAACAGGTAAGAGAAATACACACGAAGGCAGAGATGTTACAAACAAGACAGAAGAATTGCCAAAACTCGAGCTCAAGTGCATCTTGCAAAGGGAACACAAAGAAACAGGAAAGGGTTATCAGCTAAAAACAGCAGGGAAAGAAGAACTGTGCTCACAGTGCATACTACCCTGCAACACTGAGGGAGGGGCTTCCCCTTAATTATCTACCAGGGTTAGTCAAGTGCTCTCCCACAGGACAAGGTTAGGAGAAACTGCTAGCAAAATATGAGGATGAGAATTCACAATAAAAGCAAGGCAAGTTTGATTATCACAAAGACTGAAATAGTAAGCGTGGGGTAAAACGTGACAGATGACATGCAAAGTGACCTGGTGATTGGACTCTCATTTCTGTTTTCCAGAGAGTAAAGTGAAAATCAAACCAATTTCACCAGCAGAATGAAATGAGCACATCAGGGATACCATACCAACACCCATCTGCTTTCCACACAACTGCTTTTGCTATAAAATCTGACAATTTCCCATCCTTAGACACCTCCTCTTAGGACAGAAAACTGTGAACAACTCGTGCAATAACTTCTTTCTGGCCTGTATGCCCATGCCTGTTTTACTGGCTGTGCTGCAAGAATATCTCAACATGCTGAGGTTTGTAGCTTTCCAGCCACCTTCTACAAGCAGTGACCGCGTGAGTACCACAGCACTGCCATCAGTTACCACCTGCCAACTCAGGCATCATGACTTTACATGTTTACTTCTGAGGAAGCAATGCTAAGTGATTTATTATTAACATATTCCATGCCAGAACATCTCTTCTCGAGTCAAAAAGGACAAAAGGGAGCAGGTTCAGAGGCTGCAGTGTTACAGGAAAAGGCTGTTAACTTACAAATCAAATCGCAGGTTCTCTCTTTCTTCAAAGAAGTAGTCCATTATAAATTTTCTTACAAAGTCAGGGTTTAAAGTGTTATCAATTACTTCTGTTCTTCCAAACTGTAAAAGAAAAGGAGAAGTTGCAGCCACACGTTAGAATGAAGGAGAATTCCGCAGACTGTCGGACTGGATTTCCTGAGATGGAGTCTTTGTCACCTCATAATGCAAGCTGTCCTGTAGAAGGGGATCTTAAAATTCATTCAGCAATTTGAATTTTTAGTGTCTCAATCTAGTGATCCAGCCTAAGGGGCTTTGGGGTTACTGGAAAATCATCATCTTCATTAGACATCCAGGTTATAAAAGACCAGGAGGTGGGAAAGTCCTGCATCAAAGGTACAGAGCACCCATGAGGGTCTGAGACAATCCTCTGCTAACCACCTTCTGTATGAATTCTCTGAATTATTCCTTGCTTCAATTTTATGGCCAGGAGTAAATTTCACAGAATCACAGAATCATTTTGGTTGGAAAAGCCCCTTGGGATCATCATGTCCAACCTTTCACCCTACTCTACACGTTCTCCCCTAGACCATATCCCCCAACACCACATCCAAGCAATGCTTAAACAGCTCCAGGGATGGTGACT
>VWZY01010666.1:324-13404 GCA_013399075.1 Chloroceryle aenea | reverse complement strand
TTCTTTCCCAGTGTCCAGTCTAAGCCGGCCTTGTTCCAGCTTGAGGCCATTCCCTCTGGTTCTGTCACTAATGACCTGAGAGAGCAGACCAGCACCAGCCTCTCTCCAGTGTGCTTTCAGGGAGTTGTAGAGAGTGATGAGGCCTCCCCTCAGCCTCCTCTTCCTCAAACTAAACAGACCCAGCTCCTTCAAACGGTCCTCACATGATTTGTTCTCCAGTCCTTGACCAGCTTCATTGCCCTCAATTCTCAGTTTGAGAATTATTCTCAATTTGAGAATAAAATCCAGTAAGCTCTCTTTTCTTGAGGGTTTTTTTTGTCCTTTTTTGTTTTGGTTTTGCTGTTAATGTTTTACCCCAACTGCAATGAAGACATTCCAGTAACTATTCACACCCATTCTGAACCCAAATAAAGTTCTTGTTTCTTACCTGATCTTTATTTCACTTCCATTTCCACCTTAGGGATCTTTCCACACATTTGTTCAATATCAGTGTTTTACATTATGAAATTTATATTCTTAGTGTTGATATTTATAGCTGATTAAAATTATCCTTAATTCACACTCGCATTAAGAAAATAATTTGAGCTTAAGCTTCTCAGAGCTGCTATGTTGTTAATATTTTAATAATTCATTACTTTTCTGTCTAGCTTTTTTTTTTTCTTTTAAGCATCTTTCTGGAAATGGGAAAAGTCGGAACCTGGAGCTTTAAATAATTGGAATTACAGATACTACAAGGAAACCAACAAAAAACTGACAGCTGCCAACCCCACTCTAGCAAAAGCCTGGTGATAAAACGCTCTGCGGTGTGTTTGTCCCAAAGGAAGAGGGATGTTTAACATAAAACCTGACAGATTATCAGAAAAGCCACACCATTGCTCTGACACGTGGGAAGTCACTCGTACAAGACCTGGCAACTGAATGTACCCTGGAACCCTTCTCAGCTGGAGGTGAAACAATTGGAAGAATATAAAACCTCGGAGGGATTACTCACTGCTCTGCTTTGGCTTTTCTCCACCGTTTCCTCTGAAAGGAAACATGACTCGTCTGAAAAGGGGATGTGATTTTATTCCAACTGTCTTAATTCCCTCAAACAGTTGATTCTTGTGAGAAATCTGCCAGGGAAAGCTTTCCAGAGACTGGATGATTGTAACACAACGGCAAAAGTTGTTCTTTCTTCACAGCTTGGCCAGTGTAGGCCCCTTCCATACCCTCCAGCCTTCGCTTCCTCATACTGAAACTTCCTCTACTCATCTGCCACAACCAACATCCCTATTTATGCCGTGTCCCTCTGCTAAGTAAGATACCACCTGCTAAAGTTCTAAAGAAACTTCACTCTGAATCTAAATATGGAGAGAATCACAGAATCATTTAGGTTGGGAAAGACTTTTAAGACCATCAAGCCCAACCATAAACCTAACACTGCCACGTCCACAACCAAACCCTGTCCCTAAGTGCCACTTCTACCCAACCTTCCCAGGGCAGCCTGTTCCAGTACTTTGACAACCCTTCTGGTGAGTAAATTTTTCCTCCTAGCCAATGTAAACCTCCTCTGGTGCAACCTGAGGCCATTTGCTCTCATCCTATCCCTTGTTACCTGGGAGAAGAGACCAAGCCCAACCTCGCTCTCACCTCCTTTCAGGGTGTTGTAGAGAGCAAGCTTTCCCCCATCATCCTTTTTTCCAGGCTAAACAACCTCAGTGCCCTCAGTTGTTCCTCATAGACTNCTTCCCAGGGCAGCCTGTTCCAGTACTTTGACAACCCTTCTGGTGAGTAAATTTTTCCTCCTAGCCAATGTAAACCTCCTCTGGTGCAACCTGAGGCCATTTGCTCTCATCCTATCCCTTGTTACCTGGGAGAAGAGACCAAGCCCAACCTCGCTCTCACCTCCTTTCAGGGCGTTGTAGAGAGCGAGGTTTCCCCTGATCATCCTTTTTTCCAGGTTAAACAACCTCAGTGCCCTCAGTTGTTCCTCATAGACTTGTACTCTAGGTTCTTCACCAGCATTGTTCACTTCTTTGGACACGCTCCAGCACCTCAGTATCTCTTGTAGTGAGAGTCCCCAAAACTGAACCCAGCATTTGAGGTGCAGCCTCCCCAGTGCCGAGCACAGGGGCCCCCTCCCCTCCCTGCTCCTGCTGGCCACACTGTTCCTGACCCAGGCCAGGATGCCCTTGGCCTTCTTGGCCCCTGGGCACACTGCTGGCTGCCAACTGTCAACCAGCACCCCCAGGGCCCCTTCCACCAGGCAGCTCTTCCAGCCAAGCCCGGTGTCACCTGCAGATGNCCATATGGATGAATGGGAGACTACAAACACATGAGGGAAAGAAAGTAACAGCTAAGTTAATACAGAAGTTAGGATGGTTGAATAAGCAATGGAAGGACATAAGAGGAGAAGTCTTTCTGTTGATAGACTGTGCAGTGTATGGACTAGGCACAGCTCACCACAGTATTCCTTCATTTCCCTGCACACCGGTCACCTTTGCTATCCTGGGATTCCACTACAAGCTTGCCTAACTGCCCTCTCTCAATTTGATGTTCAGTCAAAAAAGCTCTTGCTTGTGCCCAGCATGCTCACTCCAGACTGAAACAAAACGTGCAGCAGAGTAATGAACAGGAAGGCCTGAAGAATGGCAAGCCAGGAACAATTCTAGAAGACACGATGGAAGTTTACTGAGGATATAAAATAACATTTGGCAGCTCCTGAATCTGTAAAGGCAGAAAAGATCAGAGATTACCCATCTAACACATATATCAACTAATCTTCTACCCACTACCTTCCTTGTTACTGCTGGGATAAATATAAACTGCAAGCCCTGCTCGGCCATTCCCTGACTCCAACCTCTGAATTCCGACTGTCGGAACAGCGAACAGGAGTGGGATTCTGCTCACCCAACTTTACATCTGACATCTTCAAAAGTGTAGCCTTTTGATCATCACCTGGAGGCATTTCTAAAGAATGATTCATCTGGTCTAGTGCAGACATCTCTGCTGGCTCTGGTGACCTGTCCTCGGGACGTTCTCTTTTTCCATGAACTATAAATAGATTAAACACTCAACGGAGCTGTAAATACCTAGACCTTCTCCTGATAGACAAGAGAGATAATTATGTTTTAAAAGAAAAAAAGCCCTAAGATTTTCCACTAACGGGCATGTTAAATGTATGTTTTAACTCCTGTAGTTTCTAAAGTGGCATATGACACCATAAGCACGTGCCAAAAGTGCATCACCTGGCCAAGGCACCTTCTCAGCAGGGGCAAGATGCAATACAAGCAGTAAGGTTGCACAGTGCCCTGCTTGGGTGGCTTTGCTTTGGTTAAGGAGATAAAATGGCAGAAGACAAGGCAGATCTGTAAGGTGGGGACACACTGCAACCATTACAAACTGGGATCTGGTAAAATCAAGAGCAGATGGAATCCTTCCACTGACAGCCTCCTGAATCACCTCCAAACATGGGATATATTCCAAAGTGGTAATGCTATAATTTTACCATCAGGGCAATTCTGATACTAAAAATGGTTCATATTTCTTTCAACAGTTACAGCAGAAAAGTATGAAAAATCCACAACACAGACAACAAAGAGGCAGAATTCTGACAAAGTCCTCTGAACCCTATACCAGCAATACTTTGGTGGTGACCTAGACTTGATTACCAAGCTGCACCAAGCCACCCCGTCAGATGAATGCCTGAGCTCCTCTTTTTCACAGTTACATTCAGAACTCTGTGTGTGGCCACTGCTGCTGCCAGTTTAAAGGAGAGAGTTCCTATTTAGGGTCTTCAAGCTGCCATTTCCTCACACAGACCACCCGAGGGATGGGATCCAGTGGGTATACTGAGGATGTCTAGTACGGAGATCAGAACTGAGCATCTATTTCCTCTAATTTTCGTTTCCCTTTTGATGGAAATGGGATACAAAGATGGAAACTGGGATTAATGTGACTGGGTTTTAAGTGTTTACTAGTAGGTGGGGTTAACGTGGCATTCAAGGGTCTATGAGCTGGCCCTTTCTGGTAGGGCAAACAAGCAGCCTTAATATACTCCAAAGGTTTATGCATCTCGGAAGATATGAATATGTATCTTACCTCTCTCCATTCCTTGTTTCCAATGGCTTGTGTGTACAGAACACAGACTGTGAAAAGAAAAAAAAAATAAAGCAAGTTTGGTCATTTTGGTCATTTTCAGCATTCAGCATCTTCTTAAATTAAGTGAACCAATGTTGCAGTTTGTGGTGTCTTGTCTGTGATGGTCCTCGTCACATCACAATCCACAACATCAAATCACAACAGATCTCCCCTCTGTTCTCAGTGTGCCTAGCCAGACAGGTGACAACATGGTCTAGCTGTTGCAGCAAGGAACTCATAAATAGGGTGGCTCTCAAGTGGGAGGCAATGCTCGACCTGCAGCAGATCACTTGATGACCCTCAGCAGTAAAACTGGGAAAGAGAAAGGCTTCATCAGGTGTGGGTGGGCTGGCTACTTAGGCAGGTAGCCTGCTGCAGAATTACCCTGAACTGCACTTCCTTCAAGGAGAGCAGAGAATTCAAGTAAAAACAGACAAGGACCCTGCTGGAAACAGAGACAGGGGACATAAAAGTGGAAGAAGACAAAAAAAAAGAAAACCTCTCAGGTTTTCTACCTAATTCTGCTTCAAGTTATTTCTATATGAGTATCGTGCATATGCATCCTTTAAAAAAATAAATCAATTAAAACCTAATAAAAAAATGGTACCAGTTAAGTTTGCCAACTTGAGCTGCTTTTGAAAGACCAAGCAGCACAATCCCATGGGCATCACTCTCCTTGCAGACCCCTGCTCCCAGTGCAGAACCCACTGCACACTGATCTGCAGCTGCCATCGCAGGCACTGGTGACAGAGGCACAAGGATTTTTATCAGCTCCTCTGAATGCTGCTACAAATGATTTGCACCAAAGGAGTATGATAAGCTGGGCTTCCTGTAGTCCTCAAACACCTGCAGTTAACAACCATAAAGCAATTTTTACCTGAAACTCCACTACAAACCTGCTCTGAACAATGGAAGTACAGATATTTGAACACTTTTTTCCCCTGACAAATTATTTTCCTATGCCAATCATTAATTTTCAGCAGAAGGTTAAAAATAATATTGGTTTGGGCTGCAGCCTTGAACCATAAAGGTTTTGTTCTCAGTGAGGTCAGAATCAGCAGCAGAAATAAAGTCAAGCTTGAAACTGTATTTTCTTCTTACTTGAAAGGTATTTGCTCCACACCAAAACTAAAAGATCTCATTAGTCAGTAGCAAATAAGAAGAAAAACAGGAAAAAAAGCAAGTTAAATTGTTATAGCTCACAGAGAAGTTAAAAGTTAACACAATTCAATGTATTTTTCCAAGAAAATATTGTGTAGAAGAAAAAAAATAAAATACATCTTTTACAAAAAAAACCAACCAAAATCTCTCTCTGGAGATGTCTGTCCTTCTCTACTTACTTTAAATGAAACCTTGGGCACTCATGCCCCCAGCTTTCCCTCCTGCCTATTGTCAGATGATACCAACAAGCCTCTGGAGCAGGCTGCTGAAGGACATGACAGGAAGAATTGAGTTAAATGGGAAAATGTGAGAAAACAGAGTGAGGTGGAAGCTATGAAATCAGCTACACAAGTCTCTGAAGGTTAGGGAACTTCTGCCTAACCTTTGCATCTAGTAAGATCTGTGCCAAGGTGAGCTTGAGAGAAGAAGGAAGTGGTGTCAAATAGTTTCCATAGATAAAAAAAATAAAAATAATAATAAAAAATAATCTGGAAATAGCCCTACTGCTAACATAGAACCAGGCAGGCTCTCACAAACATTGCTTTCAGTCTCCCCACTAGAAAATCATCTTTAAGCTAATGTTACCAGGTCTACAATTCAAATTTCCAACGGTGGTTTCCAAGAATGCAAATGCCCTAATTTGAAAAGCAGATACAACTGTGGATTTTGTCTGTTTTCCAAAAGCTAATGTCCAAGTCTTAACTAGACATTTCCCACACCTAAACCCCAGCTGAGAAGAGAACTGAAATTCACTGAGAGGAAAACTCACTCCTTACAGATAATGTGCACTTTTGCTATTTCTATTTAGATTTTTTTGACCATGGTAATTTTCAACTATCGATTTGCTGCTTTATTTTGGACTCTATCCTGCCCCGTGTGTTGGTGTTGTTACAGCAAATCAGCTAACAATAGTGCAGGAACAGAGAGATTATTAAAGAATGAGATATTTCATACCGAGGAGAAGCCAGCAACAGTACAGCTGCAACATCCAGTACCAGCAGGTTTTCCAAAGAGAACCATTCTGGCACCACTTCATCTCCCTGGTTTAGGAAGCCAATAAAAGAACAGCTAGGAGCAAAAAGACTGGGAGATTACCAGAGGGTAACTTTAGTCTCCGGCCATGGTTGATGAGATGGGAGTCGCACAATATAAAAGGGTTAAAAATCAGGTGTAAAGCTCTAGTCCTACTCTTTGGAAGGCTGCTCACACTTATTTGTCTCTTGGAAGTTTCATTTCCACATCTGTGGCCAGTTTAGTATCATTTGGGTTCATTTTCTTTGGAGGCCTTATGCCATCATTCTCACCTTTTCATTGCTGAGGCATTAGCAGACTTCTCCCCTCCACTACCAGTGACTCCCCAGTGCTTACAGAGGTATATCCTGGGAGTGAGGCCACCTCTCTGCTTCAAGAATAATGGAGATAAAACCTTAAATGAGGAGAAAAGAGCTAAGAATCTATAGTATGACTAGCAAGTTTCTGATAGGAGCATAGAATGTTAGGGGTTGGAAGGGGCCTAGGCTGCAGATGTGGTGGGTACTTTACAGATAATGAAGATCTAGAGCAATAACCATCTTATGTAATCTTTACTTGGAGTAAAGGAGAAAGTTTGACAAGGACACCTATTTGGGCATCTCAAGCTGACATTTCAAAAAGATTCAGTCCGAATGAAAGCTCAAGAGAAGAGACACACTCCAGGCTCTCAGAGAAGACACCCACTCCAGGCTCTCTAGAGAAGACACCCATTCCAGGCTCTCAGAGAAGACACCCACTCCAGGCTCTGCTAAATACTGCTAATATCATCTCCCACTTTTCCTCTACAACCCACTCTGGACATCTTCAAGAAACTGTCCATGATACTGCTCTCCACTGGTGTCAAGATTCACGATCCTGAAAGGCTCTCAGAAAGAGAGTTTCATAAACATCCTGATATTAAACTAATTACAATAATCCCTCAAAATTTTCTACTGAAGCCACATCCAACTGGAGACTGCAGATAAATATGTTGAAGTTGATCTAAAGCAGTTAAACCGTTCAAACCAGAGATCTAAGGTTTCATGAAGCAAGCAATTTATTTCCCCCCGAGCAGAAAATACTTAATAGCATTGTCATGAGGGAGGGGAAGAAATAAAGTAGGATAACCAGGGAATTATTGTTTCAAGAGCCACCACACCATGCAACCATATCCTAAAACGGAGCTGAACAACCAGTTCCTCTCTCATAATCTGGAAAACTGAGGGAGCAACAAGGAAGCTCAGAGCAGAACACTGATGAAAAGTAACAGACCTCACAAGGAAGGTGGCTGAGAAACCCTCTTGGAAGGCTTTGCCACATGAGCTCTTCCAAGGGAAGATACATCCATGCCTACAGTCAGAAATATTATCAAGTGGTAAGTTTTAACTCGTATATCAGTGTCCAATCCAAGGTAAGTTTGATGAAATCTTGCAATGAAGAAGAGGGTGGAAGTGTCACCAGTTACCACTCAGCTGTAGATGAGGTTCCCAAAATACAATAGTCTGCACCTTCTCATTTTCCCAGACAGTTTGGGCCTCCCTTACTCTGGCCCATTCCCATTCCATGCATACGTGCTTATCCTTTAGCCTGGCAACTGCCTTTGGAGCCAAACTGCCTGCCTTGGCTTTTCCCAACACACGACCAAATCTACCCCCTTTCAAGAGGGTCTAAGCCACAATAAAGTTGGCCTTTTCCCCATGCTACTTAAATCTTCCCATGACCCTGCACCTAGTTCTAGCAGAGGTTCCCTGTTGCTCTCCAAGGGAAGGGTTTTTACCACTCCTGCCTTTCCTATCGGACTCTCCATACTCAAGAGTCAGGGGACTCCCCAGGAGGATGTTCAATCCCACCCCTGCTGCTGCCTTCGCAGCTGCACAGCGGCTCAGTTTGGCTACCCAGGGCATGGGAAGAAAATGATTGTGCCTAACTGTCCCGAGACAAAGAAACATGCCAAACTCATTAATCTGAGTTTGCTCTGCAGGTCTTACCCCCGCCTCATCACGGGAGCACTGCTTCAGCTCATTCTCTCCAAGAAATGTAAAAGAATCAAGGGTTTTCTCAAAAATATCCCTAGAAAAAAAGGGACTCCAAACTGGAAGAACAGAATGGTCTGCAGTAAATCAATATAATGACTGGCTTTGGCTCCTCTGAGGAGAAAGCGTTTGTCAGTAAGAGACTTCAGTGTTGTTCAAAATACTTCACAGACAAGGGCTCTTCCAGCCTGTCCAACCTTTTATCTAACATCTCCACAGCACTTCTGTAACCTGCCTCGAGGGAGGCAAAGTGCCAGCTTCCTCTTGGCATGGATACACTGGACCGACTGCAGGGAAGCGGTCAGGACTGGAATAAAAACTGAGTAGCAATGACAGTATCAAAAAAATTAAATAAAAAAGGCTAAGCAAACCTCCTGGGTGAACAAGTCAAAAACAGAAGTTTGTTTTCAATTTCAGAAGACTGTTTATGTAGACACGAGAGTCAACATACTCATGTGCATCCCTCCCTGAGAAAAAGGCCAAGAGGAGAAAAATCAGCTTTTCCTTATCAGTGGGATCCCCAGCTACCTGCACTGTAGTGTGAGTCAAATCCAACGAGACCTCAACACACAGAGCAACTCAATGTGGTTCTATCCCATACAAGATCTAATGGCTGCAATTCGGTGGGCCTAAGAGTGGATTTTGGGAAGTGGTACGATGCTGGTTCTGGCATCTTTTTGACTAACAGGATACAGTTACTGTACACAGACCGGCCTCAGAGTGGCCTTTGTCCAAGCAGATGCTAAGGGAAGCTCTCCTGCCATACCTCCAGCTACAAAGAGGAACAGCATTTTATACACTGCACCCTCACCCCTCTCACTTTTACAGTAGGGCCACATCCCTGCGCTCCCCTAAAGGACAGTGGGAGCAAAGAGAAAAACTGGCCAATAACCCCCCTGCAGAACACTAACACTAAAGGTACGCTGTCTGGAGAGGACACGCAACCAAAGCTGCTCTGCCAAGAGTGCAGATGCAGGGCGAGCACTTCCAGAGCCAGCAGTTTCCCCTCTCTCTTTACTGAGGACAGTGTTACCACATGGCACGTTTCTGAGCTGCTGACCTCTGACAGATGGCCCTGAGTGGCAGTGTAACTTTGGTACTCACAACCCGGCCAGGTCTCTAAAGCACACCACCAGTTGCAGGGTTTAAGATAAGCCAGTCACCAGAAACAAGCAAGCAGTATGTTTTGAAGTGACAGGCAAGGCTGTAGCACTTAAAAACTATTTCCATTTATGGATCCCATTAAAAATACCACCAGTTTGCCTCAGAATATTTTAAAAACCGGTATTGAGATTTCCTTACATTTCCCCACCGCTCTGTTTCCTCGTGTCCCTTCCCCAGCACGGGTCACCCACCAGCCACGGTGGCTCGGGTTTGCCCACCTGCCCCTGCTCGGGCTGCCCACAGACCCCTCAGAGGTGCGCTGCCTTTTGCACGGGGTGTCTGCTTTCTCCAGTGCATCTCCAGCAGCATCCCTGGCCGCTGTGGCTCCAGCTCCTGGCTGCTGATGCTTTATTTCTAACACACACGGGGCACCACGTGCTCCCTGGGCCGGCAGAAGCTCTGGCAGGCCCTGGTGGCTCAGATGGATTTCAGAGCTGGCTGGAAGCAGCTGTGACAGCCACTGGGTGGTTCATGGCCTCCTCCCACACAGGTCACACTGCTGTCCCCTGCTACTTGATACCTGCATTTTAGGCTTAATACAGTTCCCTAGCTGATAAAAACTTGAAGCTCTTGTCCGTAATATTTGAGCTTAACACCCAGACACCTCATCACTTCTGCTGAAAGGTGCCTTGGCTCAGTGAAGAGATCTCTGGATTCAATCTGTCAGGGACAGTAGGTCGCTGGCCACTCTTCAGAGCTGCTCACCTTAGAGAACCGAGTTTTTTTTAACCAATTTAAACCAGTTAGTAATATCCAAGACTCCCCATTCTGCTTCTGCATGACCTCCCTACACCAGAAGAATAGTATTGCCTAGGTCTCCTTTTTTTAAAGAAAGATTTTATACATTAGGAATGTCAAAGCTACTTCCAACTTCATACAGCTTGTCCTCAGGAAGGAGCTTTTCCCATCCAAAGCCTGTTGTAGAATCTCTCTCAAGAACCTTGTTGTTAAGGATGGACAAACATATCCTCACAAGAATACTCAAACGTTCCGTACCGTCACACAATTGGTATTCAAGTACATCCCATCGGGGTGTGCTTACACATCCAGACACTGGATGGAAGGATATGTGGTTATTTCCAATGTCAGTAAGCACACTACGTGGTATTTTAAGGAAGAATGGCTCAGACATAAAGAAAAGAAAATGAACTTACAGATAAAATGAGATGGAGAGTGGTAGGGGAGATGACATGACCCAAGACACCATAATCTAAGGACTAGCCTATTGACACTAGAGAATTACTCTGATTAAACACTATCAGATTTTAAAAAAATGAAATATTTTGTGGTCTCGGTTCCTTGATAGAAGTTTTTATAAAGTGTCCAATACAGGACATGGATTTTAAATCAAAACTCCTATCGTATCTGAATTTGTACAGCTTTTGGGGATCCAGTCACAGAGGAATGAAACTTCTGGGGAAAGGGGGTGTCACTATCTCGCATACCCAAAACCATTCCTTCATAAAACACAGTACTATTTTTGACCAGGAGAGGTCACGGTTTCCAGACACAAATAATGTCATTTTATTTTTCAGCGTTTGACCCACCAACCCCTACCAACCTCCCAACCCCAATGCACTTTTCTTTAATTAATTTTAGGAAAATGGAGGTTGACTGCTAAATAAGGGCCCATGTAGCTGAGGAAAGCAACCCTGGATACAGAGTCTTCACATAACAGAAAATGCGAATGTAACTTATTTAAGTGTGGCTCATTTACTTCAAATAATTATCAAGAAGACAACATGAACCTAACTGACACTGAAGAAAATCCCCTACTTCATCATTAACCCACAGCGGAATGCATGATGAAAAGAAACAATAAAATGCTGCATACTTACTCGGATCAGATTTAGAAAATGTATCTCTGTCCAAAAGATTTCTGTTAAAAAAAAAAAAAAAAATTACAATGGTGAAAGTTAGAAATCGTATACCAACACCTATGTGCTTTAAAAAGTTTTAATTGAAAATTAGCTACATTTTCTGCCCTCCTAATACATGGGATTTACTCAAAGTCAGCACTTAACACTTAGAGTCGTCTTACAATTTATTTTACTACGCATTTTGGACTAGAACAAACTGTGGCTCACATACTCCAACACCCTGAAGTGAAAAGCAACACATGACGAGCATATTAAACGTATTAATAGACATCAGGAACAGAAATACCTTTAAAGCACAAACGTCTACGGGGTTGAACTTGGTAGTTGAACCTAAAAACTTTACACTTAATTTAAAAGAAAGGCTTTGAGAGCTCAGGGCCATCAGGAAATAGCTGAAAGAATCTGTCATGGATGAGTAAGGTAAAGAAAACTAAAGCACACATGGGACACATACCAAAATTAGGAATTCTCTAAATAGCTACAAAATACCTAAGAATAAGTAGTAAGAACTAATTTCTTTTTTTATGCAATGCCAGTCCAAGATAGTAGCCACACTTTGGCTGACTAAGAACTATCCAAAGGTGAGGAGACTTGAGTCTGGAGAATCAGGACTGACCAGAAAACCATTCTCAGAATAGTCACCATCATTTTTCATAAGAAAAAATTAACATGAAATTAATTAATTATCTTGAGAAACTCTAAGAATGGTCTAAAATCAGGGTACTGTGAAACAGGGACAAGAGTGAGCTATTAAACTGAGGCAGGTAGCTGAAGTTAGGAATTAAGTTTAATCAACAGGAAAAACGCAGCAGAGCTGGATACACAGCAGCTGTGGCAAAAATGGTTCCAGACATCACAGAAGACCACAGATGGCATGGAAGTCAGGAATCCCGTGCCTGTGGGAAAGGGGTATACTGGAATACATACACAACGTGCCACTTTAGAGCCACTGGCTTCTCTTCACTATACTGGTAAGCACCCTATCCAAGCAATATCCAAATTGGGCATTCCCAGTTTCTTGCAATCTAAGACAGACATGGAGCCACCAGAGTCCAGTGGAAGCAGAAATAACCATAGGTCTACAGAATGTATCTGTGAGGAAAACACTGCTGATCTTCAGGGGTTGGACTAGATGACCTTTAAAGGTCCCTTCTAGCCCAAACCATTCTGTGATCTCCATGTGGACAGAGCAAGTAGGAGCAGGTTTAACCTTAAACTGAATCTTCTGCACTGCAGGCACAGAAATTGAACTTTACTCCATTGGGTTTGGAACCTGAACTTTATTTCGTCTCCCACGGCCTTCTCCTGGTGAAAGTGGCTGCTCATGGCTTGGGTGGGCATATGCTTCACTGGATAAAAACTGAGCTTGATGGCCAAGCCCAAAGAGTGGGAGTAAAGGGAGTAAAATCCACGGCCAGTCACGAGTGGTGTCCCCAGGGCTCAGTACCGGGGCCAGTTCTGTTTAATGTCTTCATCAATGACCTGAAGGGGGGATTCAAGGGCACCCTCGGTGAGTCTGCAGATGACAGCAGGCTGGGTGGATGTGTCGATCTGCTCAAAGGCAGGGAGGCTCTGCAGAGATCTAGACAGACTAGCTTCACGGGCCAAGGACAATGCCATGAATTTCAGTAAGGCCAACTGCCAGGTCCTGCACTTGGGCCACAACAACCCCCAGCAGTGCTACAGGCTTGGGGAGGGGGGGCAGGGGAGCG
>VWZY01010665.1:28197-48307 GCA_013399075.1 Chloroceryle aenea | reverse complement strand
AAATGTTACAAAAGAATTCCCGAGGCTGTGGGATCTCTCCACTGTTGCTGCCCTATCAGAGCGATTAGCAGGGCTGGCCCCTTCCTGTATTCCTGGGACGTGGAGGGACTCTCTGGCAGCTGCAGGCTCCTGCCTCCCGCGTGGCTGACGCTGGTTTTCCTTTCTCCCAGCTGCCAGGATGTCCACGGATGGAGGGTTCGGCACGGCCGGCAACAGCGACGCCCAGCAAAGCCTCCAGTCCTTCTGGCCCCGGGTGATGGAGGAGATCCGCAACCTGACCGTGGTGAGTGCTGCTCTGCACCCTCCTCCTTAGGAGCCCGTGGGGAAAAGTGCCCGGGAGCAGCTGGCAGCGGGATAAACCTGGCTGTTCACACGCTGCCAGAGCTGAGGAGTAACCGTTCGGCCGCGCTCCGGCTGCCAGGGGGTGAGGTAGAAACTGAAGGCAGCCTGATGAGATCTGATGACACCTTCAGCTCTTCCTGAGCTGAACACGGTGGCCAAGTTGATTTGAAGCTCCTTTCAACAGGCTGGAGGATGACTCTGGCTGCTTTCCTGAGAACTGCAGGGGAATCATCTCCTGTTTAGAGGGGGGAGGGATTTTCAAACAGCCGCAGGTCTCAGGGGAGCCTCCATAGCCTGGTTTAGCAACAGAAGGTTGAGGGGTTGGAGAACACACCTCACACGAGCTGCTGGTCAGTTCTGGGGGGTAAAATGTGTGACCAGCATAGGGGGGAACCCAAACCCACACCCAGGCTGGGCCACATCAGCACGCCCCGGGAGATGTCACTGCTTAAAATCCAGCCCAGTCCGCGTCCCCTCCTTAGATCAAAGACCTCCCTGCTGGCTGTTCCACTTCTGTGGCTGCACCTTGGGGTTTAGACTTCTGGGTAGAACTCTTCTGCTCTCTCTGAGCCATCTCCTTCACCAAGCCTGAGATTCTGAAAAGCACTTGAATGCCAAGTGTGTTGTTATCAGATGCTTTATTAATTTAAAGACATTTGATTAAAAACCAAAACAAAAACTCCTGTATAGGCTGAGACACAAGAATTGGACTAAGGAGCTTTTTTTTTTCCCCTCCTGTTCCCAAAAGAGATGTGCCTGAGAACAAGGGCATATAATAAAAATGACTTTCCAGGAGAGATTGATCGATCACCACGATACAGTGCTCCTGAAAGCACATTCCTGCACTTTTATTGGAGCTGAAAACAAAAGAACTCCAGTTCTTCAGGGCTGTTCAAAGAGAAACCCCCACTCCACTAGGCTGAAGATAAGCTGCTTTTTTTTCTGTTTTTTTTTTCCTCCAGCCTGTGTGCAGATAGTTGATTAAAGAAACAGATGTAGAAATTTGTATGCATAACCAGAATTAATTACTTTCCTCTTTCAGTGCAGTGAATTCTTGTGTTCAAGAGCTGTAGTTTGGCTTCATCTCCACATGAAAGGAGTTTATTATGCAGCTTATCAAGTACGGGCAGCTTAATTTTTAACTGTCGTAGGAATCTATTTATTGCATTGCAAGCTAGTAAGTCATTGAACGTTTCACTGAGGACACTGAAGGGGAGGGGGAAAGGAAAAGGGACAACTGCAGAACATTCCTGGGCAGTGTGGCCCTGGTGTAACCAAATCCTGTTGTGCTGGGGGGGAAAAAACAACCAAACAACAAAAGAGAGCAGGGAGCTGCTGTGGGAGAACAAACCAGAGCTCCCTCTTCTCTGCCCCATACCCTGGCAAGGACTGTAGAGAAATGGGACTAGGCTGAGGTGAGCATTTCAGCTCCATGATGAGTTCAGAGAGGCCTGGGAAAGCACCAAGACCTAATTTGGGGGGAAAAAAAAAAAGGAAAAGATGAAGAATTGGTGTCTAAAGTTTGTTCTGCTGGGTGGTAGCCAGAAGTGCTCATGCTTCCCTTCTCCGTGGGTCTTGTGTATTCATTCTGGTTCAGGTGACGTTTGCTTGTCTGCCTTAAAGGAATAAAGGAGCCTTGGATTGGTTTTTCTGTTCCTCTCACTGTTTCTCTCCTGGGAAGGTTTGAACAGCATTGTACCTGTGCACACCTCCTTGCAGATCACTGAAGTTAATCCACCTCAGCCCATTAAGAGTTTCACAAATCAGAAATTTTGCCCTTGTCTTTCTTTGAAGCTTGCTTAAAGCTCACGAGGCTCTTTAAAAAGGAAAGAGCTTTAAAAATATCTATATATATAATTAATTAAAACACCACAACCCTCAAAAAAAACCCAAACCAAACAAAAAAACCCAAAGGCAACACAACTTTTGGATGTTTTTCCAAGCTCTGGCCACCCCTTCCTTTGTTTGTGGAGCAGTTGCTGGTTGAAAATGCCACCCTGAGCAGGCCACGTGTTGAAGCAGAGGTCCCAGCCCTGGCTGCCCCCTTCCCCGTGCCCCAGATCCTGCCAAAGCAGGGCATTTGCTCACGGGGGGCAGCAGCCCCTCACCCCAATTTACCCCTTGATTTCCAGGGTCTTACCAGGACCACTGACTTCACCTTTCTCTGCAGAAGGAAGGCACAAAATGCTGGTTTCGTGTGGACACTTATAAAATCATGTCTATAAATAGACATTTCTAGAAATAAATGAAATAAAATCCACCCCCAGCTGGAGCTCTGGCCGGACCATGCACTGCTTCCTTGGTTTACTTCAAGAGAAAGCAGCATTTTCAGCATTTCCCCCCTCTTTTGGTTCACTAACATGTCTCACAGGGCTTTCTTCCCTAGAGAAATGAGTTCCCTTTTCTCTTTTCTGTTGAAGAAGGGAAGATGTTTTTCTGGAAGCCCTTTGTGGGCAGGGATGCTGCGTTCCTGATGCGATGGGACATCCCCTCAGCCTTTGCCTTTCTCCCCCTAGCTGTGGATTTCTTGGGGTTTTTGATTCCCCTTTATGTTTTCAGAGAAGGGAGAGCTGTGTTTGCAGGAAAACTCAGCAGCTTCCCTAGCTCCAAGAGCTCTTTGGAGAGAGGATCTCTCCAAGCTTTTCTGTTGAACCTCCTCACATGGCTGTGAGCATCGGGGTCGTGTTGGGTACCAGCAGCACCTGCTCTCTGCCTCTGAAACCACCAGATTGAGTCAGTGGTTCCCTTTGCTGGAAAACAGTGAGAAATCCATCTCTCAACAGGACTAGAAGAGATGAAATTTATTTCTTTTTCTTTAAAGGAGATTCTCCCAAGATTTTTAACACCAAAATTGGTACTGGGCAGCCGGGAGGAACAAATAGAGAAGGATTCATCCCGTGGCCTCGCGTAGCTCTTGTTTGCCTTCGTTTTCTCTTGTGACTTTCTGTAAATTCCAAAGCTTTCTGGGTCCCAAGACACCTAATTCAATTACTTGCTTCACATATAAATAGAGGCAGAAATGATGTGTAACTTTAGAAACATTCTGTCCTGCAGAATGACTTTGACTCGGAGGTGAAGCAGGAGATCCAGGCGTGCTGACAGGAGATGCCATAAACCACAGACACATGGATGAGAATTGTTGGGCCTCCAAGAAAATCAGTTCTTCTCTATACTGAACTTTAGTTCCAGAACCCAAGACTTGTTACAACATTTCTTCTCTTGCCTTTGCTTTCAGTTAAGTATCACTAAAGAGTCTCTCAACTGTGCATCTCTCTGCAGAAAGACTTCAGAGTTCAGGAGCTGCCTCTGGCTCGCATTAAGAAGATAATGAAACTAGATGAAGATGTGAAGGTACATTCGTGGGGGGTTTTCTTCTGTATTTATGATCCCTTTGGTAGCTATTGTAGCTGGAATTCCTTGCAATTTGTTACTATCATCATTTATTATTATTTTTAAAGCATGTTTTAACAGTTGCCATGAACTGGGCTTGTGGAATTAAACTGAGCTGGGAAAGCAAAGTCAGTTGGGATCTTTGCTGAAGACTTCAGCAGTTTTGCTTTCCTCAGTGCCAGGCTACTGTAGGATCAGGGTATTTCCCAGTGCTTGGCTGTCTTTCTGATGTTCCCTCCTCCTTCCTTCCTTTCACAAAGCTGTAGGGGGTTTAGTATGAAGAGCAAAGTCACTTAAATCTGTGCTACCCTGGTTCAAGCTTAAGGAAAACCAAGGAATCATTTGGGTGGATAGCACAGGTTTGATACCAGTATCTGAGTTTTTAAGTTGGAAAACCATCAGACACTTAACTCCTAAGAAAAAAAGAGAATACTTTGCACTTTGCTTTTTGTTTTCTCACTGTGCCACCACCCCTCTGGGAGCACAACCTGTGAGGTTTCGGCGAGCCCCCGAGAACGGTGCGTGTTGTCCTCCTGGACAAGGGAGCTATTCATCCTGCTGCCAGAGGGGATGAGCCCAGGCCTCTGAGGTCCAGGGTCAGTGGCTGAGCTGGACGAGAGCCAACTGTGTGATGCTAATAAAGGGGAAGATGAGATTTTATGGGTTTTTTAGGGCAGGGTAGTGAGGGAAGTAATTTATGGAACATAATTGAAGGAGAAGGCTGTACTAGGGAGTGAGTGTTAATGCCAAGGCAGCTAATAATGAAACTGCTTAATTGGAGTAAAACTTGAGTGAGATACTTTTTAAGGACAAGGCATTTGGTGAGGCAGAGTCTGCCCAGGCCTCCGACCTCCTTTGCAATTCCCACATTCATTTCAAATCATATAAATGCTACAGCTCTGAACTAAGGGCCACCTTTTAAAAAGAGCCCTCAACATCTCCTCTTCAGTTCCCAAGAGGAGTTTCTGAGTGAGTTTTTGGAAGTATTTTCTGCCAGGGGGAGCTGCTGGGTGGGTGACACCCTCTCGGTGACCGTGCACTGGTGCCGTTTGCTGGCCCACCCCACTCCAGCCCACTGTGGGGCTGACACAGACTGGCCATGAAGGAAGCAGATTTTTGAGGCAGATTTTAGACACCCCATGCTTTTCACTCTGCATTTAACTCGAGGCTGGTAATTCTGTCAGAGCCACAGATGCTCCTCTGTGGAAAATCCCCCAGCTTCACACGACGCGACCTTTCGGATTTGACTGGCATGATGAAGTTCCTCTGTGCACCCTTAAAGTACTAACAGGAAACTTCAGAACTCTTCAAAATTCAATTGCAGATGATCAGTGCAGAAGCTCCTGTGTTGTTTGCCAAGGCAGCTCAGATATTCATCACAGAACTGACTCTGCGAGCCTGGATACACACAGAAGACAACAAGAGGAGGACTCTGCAGGTAACGGAGCTGCTCCTACAGCTCCTCCAGCTGCTTCACCAGCTCGTTTCCAGCCCATTGTTTCCATAACAGGAGGCATGTTTTGTAGACAGTATCTTTAGTCCTTGTGTTTAGTGCTACAAACCTGTGTAGCAAGCGCAGCGCGTGCGACTGAAATGCTTTTTTTTCTTCCTTTGTTTTCCCCAAAAATCCCCTACAATTAAAAAACCCACCCCAAAAGCCAGAGCTGCAGCTGCCAGCTGCTTGTGACCTGCAGCAGGGACTCGGGATCTCTGGAGCTGTTGGGCTTCTCTCTGATTTGGTTTTCAGTAGTAGCTCCAGTGTAAACTTGTAGATAATTTTAGTGTCAATATTTAGTTTGTGTTGATAAACGTGTAGAGATGAAAACAAAAATGCCCTCCTCCAGAACAAAACCAGGTTACTGTTGAATTGAGAGGCCCTCAACAATCATCATTTTTTTGTGGTTCAAGAGTAAACTGTAACTTTTTAGGGTCTTTATTTCTGGAGAGCACTTTTAGTCTTACATGGAACTATAACAAGCATTGGTTCAGGCTCTCAGATCAGAGGGGAGAGAACAGCAACTTTAGGTCCATGTAGCTCTCCCATAGCCTGGTGCAGAGCTATCTGTGGTGGCCAGGAGACCTCTGATTTCAGTCCAAAGCTCTCCTCTTGGCTGGCCATCCAGTCCCCCCTAGCCTGGACTAAAGCTACTTGCTTAGCCCAGGTTTTAATGCGCTCGCCGTGGGAAGGATGCATTTGATGCTCCCTCCCTGAGCAAGATCCTTCCCAAGTACAAGTGCTGACCCAAGCATGTTCTCCTGACAGTTTTCAAGCTTGGATGGATCCGTTTATTTCAGAATCCCATTGAAATCCCAAGCCTAATGTCAAAGACCTGGAATTGGCTCAGGTTGTATTTGTGGCTGCCTTGCCTTCCGCAGCAGCTGCCGGCCAGGAGCGTGCAGCCGGAGGAACGCGCTCCCTGCTCCGCCAGTGGTGGGGAAGGAGGATTAGAGTGGAGGGACCTGAGTTAGGGGAATTCTGTTCCTGAGGAAATGGATTGAGCATAGTCCTCAGCCTGGAGACTGAAGCAGCAGATACTGTTCAGGGAGAGGTTTCTTCTCGGTCAGGATCCCTTTATGCTCTCTGCTGCCTGCAGCAGTGGCTCTTGTGCTTTCCCCACGATTGCTGTTTGGCAGCTAAATGCCAGGAGAGGGTAAGGTTTAGAAATGTCAGTTGGCCCCAAATCAGAAGCTTGGTGATAGGGTCTTTCTACCTCCACGTTAGGCAGCACAGGCACCTTGTCTCAGTTCTTGGTCGTAGCTACACTTTGCCAGTTTATCTTCAGCTAATGAGAGAAGACTTCTGATAGCTTCTTGAATTAGCTCAATTAAAGTTGGCTTGCAAGAAATTTGAAATGACAGAGGACATCTTCTTTTCTTTTTTTTGTTGTTTCATTGGTTTGTTGGGTTTTGTTAAGAAATGCAGTGTTTTTTATCTTGGGGCTTGTTTCAGATCTTAAGCAAATACATTTAAATTACTTATTGCTGGGTAACTCTTTATTCAGGTTTTTAATGCCTTGACCTCCTGCTAACTGGGTTTCTCTTTCAGACAAGGTAAAGGCCTAAGCCATGTTAAGAAGCTCCTTCCCTTGCCAGTTTTTCATAGAAACTCGTTGGCTCTTGCACATCCTTTTTCTTAGACATGCTTGGCCAGTTTGCTGAGTGTGTTTTCATCTTGGTGCTTTCTTTTAACCATTCTGCACTCCTGCAAGCTGAAGCCTGTTCTCTCAGCACCTCTTGGGATTCCCCTGCCCTGGATAAGACACTGTAATTCTTGATTTTTTTCCTTGCTGGTAATCCCATCCTCAGCTCATAGATTGTGCCTGTGGTGTTACTAAGACATGGAGCAGTCACCCTGCAGAGCTTCTTGTCAGATATCATTGGGGTTTTTTAATTCTTTTTATGTTTATTTGTTTGTTTATAGAAAAATCCCCCTCCCTGCACCTTTGTTTTGGTGATTTTTTGGTTTATTTTCATCTGCTGAAAGGCTTATGGTGGTTGTCAGGAGTAGTGAATGGCAGCAGAACCACTGTGGAGGGCCAGCTCAGGCCTCGTGGGTGAGGAGGAGCCTGTAAAAGCCTGAGTTTGGTGACACCTCCTCACTGCACCTCTTGGAGGCCTCCTCAGCACGAGGCAGCACTGTTGGTGCTGAGACAAAAGCTCTCCCCACCCATCTTGACCACTTGGGATCCAGGGAAGGCATTCTCCCTTGACTCAATGAATTGAATGTAATTAATGAAAGCTCTACCTTTATTTATCCAGTGACAAAGCAGACTCCTCAAGCTGAAGACTCTCTTTTCTCTGTGTTGCTACAGAGGAACGACATCGCCGTGGCCATTACCAAGTTTGATCAGTTTGACTTTCTGATTGATATTGTTCCCAGAGATGAACTGAAGCCTACGAAGCGGCAGGTGAGACAGAAAACAGTTGCTGGGCTCTCTGGCCTTTCCTTGGAGGGATTTCTGTCTCTGTTTAATGACAGAGCAATGCAGAATCTGCTTCAAACATGAGGTTTGTGCCTTTCCCTTGTACAGTAGTTTTCAGGTTCTTGGTTGGTTTCTGTTTTTTAATGAATGTAGAGCTTGAGTGAAGAGCTACAGAAGCCTGACTTGGGGATTTATTAAAACTTATTTAGTAAAACTGATCCCAAATATTGCCAGAGTTAAAAATTTAACTTCAAAAAGCCTGCTGAGGCTGCACCCTTTGCTTTGTAAAGGGAGGAAGGGGATTCTCTGCTTAAAGGTACCACCTCCTGCAGCCTTTGGGGCAGTCGTTGCTACTGTAAACATCCTTGACTGGAAGCTGTGAGGTGTTGGAAGGAGCTTTCAGTCGGATGTTTACAGCAGCAGGCTGCTGCAGTCATCTGAGCACGAGACCATGGAAACTTCACTTGGAGTCCTGTTGTCCAAAGCACTTGAACCTCTGGGTTGGAGACGGTGCTGAAGACGCAGTGAGGTGGGGTCAGACCTCAGCCTTGCCACTTCAACTGAGCACAGAAACAGATCCAGCTCCTGGTAGACTAACTCATCTCCTTCACCTAAAAGCTTAGTGTTTTGCTGCTAAAAGTTCCACCAGGTCAGTAATTGCTCATCTTGCTTGGTAGCAAGTTGCCTGGTAGATGAAATGGCTGGGCTGTCGTTGGCACAGCCCTTCTAGGGAACAGCTCGGCTCAGTCAGTGCTGCACCTTCTTCAGCAGCTCCTGGAATCATTGCCCAGGACTCAGCTGGAGCAGTTTCTTCTCTGAACAGCAAATTGCAGCAGTTCAGAACAATTAATAACAATTCCTTCAACTGTTTTTCTCATACTTTGGAAGGTTTGCAGTGTCTTAGCCTTTGAAAAAAATCCAAGGTGGTCCTTAAAACACCTTCTCCAGTGAGCACTGCTGGAGAGGCTGGCACACTGTGAAACATCTTTCTGGCAAGTGTTTTCCTTGGAAGTTTGTCTCTGATGGGCTTTCCTCTATTCCAATCTAAATCCTGGATAAGGTGCAAGAAGAAGCCTCCTCTGAGCACAGAGAGCAGCGGTTCCATCGTGGACTGGGATTCCTTCCGTGGTGCCCCGCTCTGTCCCTGCAGCAGCAGCACGGAGGGGATGGTTTATCCAAAGATCACTAGTTCAGCACTGAAGAAAAAGGCAGAGCAGCCACCTGCACTCGTTTAACTGGGGAAAGAAAAGCCCCAGGTCGGTCGGCTCCGCTCGCTAAGCCGAAAGGCGCTGGCTGAATCCTGAAGTGTCCCAGGTTAATAATCCTGGCCTTGCAAATTCCATTCTTTTTCTTTTAGGTGCCTCGTTCAGCTACTCTGCTTTCTAGTGCTATTTTTAGAAGTGCTCCATGTTTGGGAGGGAGAACATTGCTCCTTGCTGGAGCCTTTTGATTCACTTCAGGATGGTTTGATGACAGAGCAATCAAGTGAATGCCTGAAGGATTTTAATAGCGTGGGTCATGGCTACAGCTTAAGGTGTCCTGGTGATCCAGCACCCCAGAGCTGTGTCTCTCGGGTCACACGCTGTCAGCAGTGAAACCCAGTCAGTTTTTGGTTTGAAATGAGGCTTTGGAGTTCTGTTCCCACTGCCTGTGAACGCTGCTGAATCACTACAAGCACTGCTTATGGCAGGAGAAGTTTTAACAGAGAAATAGCCCACGGATAGAAATGTAGCTTAGTGGAAAATACTCCTTTGGTTCAACAGGGTCGAGAAGTGGCTGCCTGTAGGATGACAGCCACTGCTCTTTGGCCCCAGGTACAATCTGTATTTTATCTCCACCGTGGAAAAGACTGTTTGACAAGTCAGCATTGGTTACGTGGAGGAGCTGGGAATGAAACCATGCCTGTTATGTTGCTCCGGTAACTGAAGCTAAGGCTTGAAAATACAAGATGGCAAACGATGCGATACAACCTAGTTGGAGCAGATTTGGACTTAAAACCATTTCTGCCTGTAGCAAACGCAGCTTCACCTGGAAGAGACACTTCCAGAAGTACCTGGCTGCCTTAATTATGTTCAGGATTCAGCCAGGAATTGCAGTGCTCGAGAAATAACTTACCTAAGCACTGGGCTTCACAGAAAGAGCTGCAGCTCCTCTGTGGTTTTCTGGTTAACTGGAGACGGGCCCTGCTGAACATATATATTTTAAATGTTGTCATTAATCCCTCCCCCAAAGGCTTTGATGAACAGAGTAGGACTAAGGGGTGCAGTACCACGTGTGGGCAGTGCTGGGGGGGTTCAACTGCAGCACTTCACAGCACCATGGGGTAACCCACCAGTGTTTGCTCGGAGCGCCGGGCTCCAGAGGTGCTTCTTGATTGGGACCAACTGGGAACAGCTTCATCTTTGGGGGGCAGTTTTCTGTTAGGCTGTTGAGTAACCTCCTGATAGTCCTGTCTTCAGTTGCTGTCCCTCTGAGACTGGCAGCTAAGCAGATGGGCTCTTCAGCTCGAGCCTGCCGCCCGTCTGGACAGCACGCGTTGGTCTGGTTTCCTGGGAATTCTTTTCCTGTCCAGTTGTGCGCACTGAAGGAATCCACGAGCAAGCCTCGGTCGGTGCAGGGGAGTCGAGCAGACTGGTCTGAGTTGGAATGTACCATGCTGTAGCACGTGTAAACATCCTACACTCTCAGCTGTGAACTCGAGGTGGCTGGGAGAGGATTGTTTACGCCTTCTGCCATGGAGTGAACGCCTGCGGTGCAGGATCCGACTTTAAGGATTTTGATTCTTGAGTGCTAATGGCTTGCCACTCAACATAATCACTGGAAATCTACTTCTTTGCCTAAAATATCGTTAATCACAAGGGGCTTTCCTCTCCTAAAGAGATGCTTAGATAAAACAAACCAGCAGTGTTACAGCCTGTGCTTCTACAGCGAGCTGCAGCAGAGTCTTGTGCTTCTTCACGCCGTTGAGATTCTCCTGCTAGCAGCATGGTCAGGCTGTTAAGCCCCGGTACAAGCTGAACTTGTTACCCTTCTGGAAAAGCTGGATTTAAATCAATAAATAAAGGCACGACAGTATCCATCAAGTGGGTGACTTTTAGTCCCCGGGGTTTCACACCGGAGCTGGAGTGAGATGTGCGTTGGGCACGTAGGCTAAGGAGAGGGCTTTGTGAGTCTTCCTGGTGCATTTGCAATTCATCCTGCGTGAAGATAACAGGTGGTGATGGAATTTACTGGAGAGGAGCTGCCTGGATTTCAGCTATGGTAATTTTACTCATTTGCTTCTCATAACGAGACTGGTGAGTGAATGATGATACCTAGGATATTGGAAACGGGTTTGATTTCCATACAGCTGAACAAATGATTTACCATTTCAGATTTACTTCAACTGGTACGAACGAGGGATTAGAGATCTTTCCCATGGAGCATGCCTGGGGGAGGCAGGGGGTTGGCAGTCCCCCTCTTCCCTCCCCATTTACCTGTCTGTCACCTGTGCTGCAGGAAGAGGTGCGTCAGGCCGTGACCCCCGCCGAGCCCGTCCAGTACTACTTCACTCTGGCTCAGCAGCCCGCTGCCGTGCAGGTTCAGGGGCAGCAGCAGGGCCAGCAGACCACCACCTCGACAACTACGATCCAGCCGGGACAGATCATCATCGCCCAGCCTCAGCAAGGGCAGGTGAGCAGCCAGAGCAGCCTTCAGGGGCTCTGCAGGGTGGTGAAGCCAGCAAACCCCTCAACTCGTGGTGTTTATTGTAGCATCTTGTCCTCAGGGGTCGGTAGCAGTACAGAAATGTGTTTTCTGGTCATGATACCACAGTAAGAAGGGGTGTCTGGGTCTGGGGTTCCCTTGGTGGTGACTGAAGCATCATCAAGTAGCAGTGGGTGTAGGAAGCAGCAGCGTTTGTATGGCGTGGCTGCTGGAGCCGTGCTGAGCTCTTGCTTGGTCCTTCTCCCCCTTCGGAACGCAGAGCACGCCCGTGACGATGCAGGTCGGAGAAGGGCAGCAGGTACAGATCGTGCAGGCTCAGCCCCAAGGCCAGACCCAGCAGGCGCAGAGCGGAACTGGGCAGACCATGCAAGTCATGCAGCAGATCATCACCAACACCGGGGAAATCCAGCAGATACCGGTAAGCCTTCCCCAGCAGACAGCTCCACCAGGCTGGTGAGCACAGTGTCCGCTGCTCTTCTGGCATGAGACTCTCTACGTATGCTTTTCACTGTTTGGATGGAGTGCTGTGGTTCCTGCCCTTAGAGAGGGAAACTAACCCCCTGTGACACCAAGGAGGAAATAAATCGAACCCAACCAGCTCGGACTCACTGCTCACCCTCAGTGCTTCCCCCTGAGTGAAATAGTTATGATTAGGAAGCAATAACTAAAATATTTCTGGGATAGACCTCAGTTCTTTACTACAACACGGCTGCAATCAAGCAGAATAAACTTCTTTTGCCTTGACTTGGTTCTGCCGCCGCGTTCTGAAGTCATGACCTGGCAGGCTGAGTGGGAAAGGTGCCATCTGTGAGTTATTAATAAACTCTTATTTTAAAAAGAAAATATTTCTACAAAATCCTTGGAGCTCTTTGAAGGAATGGCTTTGCAGAACCAGAAAATATCTCCTTGCTTTCCCATCAATACAGACCTGCTGTGGCCTGAAGAATGGGATTTTGAGTGCACAGCATCAGCAGGAACATTCTGGCCCGTGTCCTAGGTAAACAGTGGGTCAAAAATATGTCACCCTTTCCCCCTCTCTCTGTAACTTATCATCACAACAAAGCTGGGTCTTTTAGCTCCCATCTGGAAAATCTCACACCTCTTGAAGAAAAAAAAAAGGAAAAAAAACCTGTCCAGTTGTGTGTATTTAACCAGCAACCCACAGCTCAGACCGAGTCCCCAAGACAAGTGTTGCTCTTTGTCTAAGCAGCGTCCCCACGGCCGTGGCAAAGCTGAGCTGTCAGCCAGGTCTTGCTTTTTGAGGTTTGCTGAGCTGCCTTCTGTACGTCCGGGCCGTGCTCGTGCTTTGATGTAGCATCTTGACAAAGGTTGAGGCTGTGGGTGCTGCCAGACCTTTCCAACTCGCTTCCAAATTCTTTTCATCTCTCATCAGCTGATTCCTAGTGCCTGGCTTAAGGTGTTGGTCAGGAAGGAGGTGGATTGCTTGCCTAATATGGTGGTTTACTGCAAATAACCTTTGTTCTCCTCTGCATTCTCATTCTTTCCCATTTTTTTTTTTTTTCCTCCTTTCCTTAAGAAAGTCTCTCCAAGATACTTGTTCTTCAAAGCATTTTGGAAGGAGTTCTCCACCTCCAGCCTCAGTGACTCTTACAGAAGCACCAAACAGTGCAGCATCCTCCTTTGGTTCAGCAATCACAGAACAGTTCGGGGTTGTGTGCCACTTGTCTGCAGTGAATGCTGTAGCTCCCTCCAAGAAGTATGCTTGGAGATCAGCAAGGAGAAGGGATTCTTTCTAAAGTAGCTGTCAGGGGGTTGTAGCCTTTACAGAAAGTCCTGTTCTCCACAGAGGTGGGTCCTGTGGTGAGCAGTCCTGTGTTTTAGGAGTGTGAGGCTGGAGGCTTTTTAATCAGGCTCTGCTTTTGGCAAAGCACGTGCTTCTGCCACCTTCTTGCCCAGGAGCATCTCAGAACAGGCAGCTACGAGTGGTCCTCAGAAGCTTCTTGTGCTGCAGAGGTGAGACAGGAGCTACTGAGTGCCAGAGGGAGGTGTCTTTTGTCTTTGGGAGCGCTCGGGTCTCTGACAGCTGTAAGATTGCAAAGCAGAGCAACGTGGGAGCAGCATTCTGATCAGACAGTCACAACTCGCCCTTCTGCATCCAGCAGAGATACTGATTGGACTGTAAGTAAGAAGATTCTTAATCACAGTGTGCTGAAGCATCACAGTTTGTGTTGGAGAATCACAGTTTGTGCTGAAGGAAGCATCTCTCCCCTTGCTCACCCCCAGCAAGCACAGTGAGACAGAACACGGAGCCGTGCGCTGGCTGCGAGGGCTTTTTAGTGCCCCAGCCTGGAAAGGTCTTTGTTTGGTCTCACAGAATCTCCCTCCTCGTGCTCTCCAGTGCTGCTGGCCCTGCTGCTCCCTGTGCCGTGCTTGCCTCACTTCTCCCTCGAGTTTCCTTTCTCTCTTGATGAGTTAACTCTCTCTTCTGGTAGTTCCTTTGCACTCTGGTATCTGTTTGGGTTCAGCAAAGAATCCTTCATGAGGCAAAGTCTGACAGCTGGAAGCCCTCTCCGAAAGCTGCTCGTGCCCCTGGCCACTGCAGGAGCACTGAGGGCATCTTGCTGATGCTCTCTGCTGGGCTTCTCCGTGCTCCTGACTCCGTGCACTACTGCGATTTCCCACCTGCTCTATGACCAGGGGCTGCCTGTGGAAAGGTGACTTCTTTTCTTATAAACTGAGGAAACCTGGAAGGGAGAGGACACATGGATTCAATAGTAATTGCTTGTTTGGCCACGTTAATTTTGTGTTCCATTTAATCTCTGTCTTCACCTGCTGGACAGGTTCTTTGGGGCTCACCCTCACTTCTGGACACTCTTTCTAAATCACTTTCACCCCCTCAACAGAGTTGAAAGCCTGAGCAGGAAACCCACAGTGTGGAAAACATGGTCTGCTGCAGATCTCGGTGCAGAAGCCAATTCTTGGTTGAAATGTTTATGCTCATGTAGAGTTACTTGCTCTTGAAATGATATCAGAGCTTTTAAGGCACAACTGGTGAAGTCAGCAGCGTTTCTGTCAATGCCAAGACAACGTTTTAGGCACTTGACCCTTTCTCAGGGAGCAGTTTCTAAACTATTTCTACGTCCTCTTTTCCAAAAAGAAGAAAACTCCAAGCATCTTTTATATATATAATGAACCTTAAACCCACGAATCTAAATATTCTGAAGTGAAATAACACCAAATGAAGAATTGCAGCAGTAACATCAATCACGGGGTGACCCTTTTGTTGCTTCTCAGATGCTTAGCTGTGGATTGACATCAGATGTATAACCTGGTTACATCGCAGGCCATGAGGATGCCACTGTCTGCGTATCCCACCCCTGGGCATCTGACCCTGCAAGCTCAGGGTGGTAGGAAATAAATTTGCATTTGACTGGTAGACAGAAAATATCGACACGGAAAGTATCGGGCCGTGCCAGGTGGGAGTTGACAGAGTATTGGCAGAGAGTCACATTAAAAGCTTCCAAACATATCCTTGGGTTTTGTCATCTTTAATATTTTGTGGCAGGATATAATAGAAGTGTCATTATGCCCAGCGAGCTCCTAACAGTTTTCTTTAAGTGAAACAATGCATCAAAGCAGGAACTTGACTCTCAGAACCAAAAGGAAACACTAAGTGTCCTCCGAGCTCTCCCTGTGCTTCAGCTGCTAGGGGAGCACCCCCTGTCTGGGGAAGGATTAATGTTGGCCTTCCTCGGGGTTTTACTTCAAGAATGGCAAGAGTTCTGTGGACTCAGTTCTTGCTCTGCCAGGGTCTGTGGTAGTTGCTCATCCCAACTGTTAATCAGCTGAAGCTTCCCGGTGTCATCTATTACTCCTGGCTTCTGCTGTGGAAACAAGAAGGCAAGTTTGTGTGTTTCAGGTTACACCGTTATCTGTTTAATTTTCTTTCCCTGCCCCCTCCGCTTGTCTCCAGGTTCAGTTGAATGCTGGCCAGCTGCAGTATATCCGCTTAGCCCAGCCTGTGTCAGGCACCCAGGTAGTCCAGGGGCAGATCCAGACGCTTGCAACCAATGCGCAGCAGGTACGCACTCTAACGCCAGGGCTGACCTTAACTGGTAAAGTGTTGTTCCCTAGCTCCTGAAACTGCAAATTCCAGTCCCGATTTCCCACCTCTTGGGCTAGGGTTCCTGCGTTTCTTTTCTTCCTGTTACTTTCATCAGAATCATAAAGTCAAGGAGCGTAGCGGAAGCCTCCTTTACCTGTCGGTGAAAGGTGCATGCATACATGTACGTGTGGCTGTGTCTCGCTGTATAAAGCTCATGCTGCTTCTGAGCTGATTGCAGGTAAAACTTCATCAACCTTCTCTTTACTTCTGCTCCTTCTGGCTGGGTGAGGGAGGAGCAGCCGTGCAGCCTCTCAGGAAAGCTGCGGTGAAGCGTCGAGACCGGCCTTGCTCATGTCCTCGCTGAGACTGGTCGCTAAGGGATTCTCCTCCGCCTTCAGAGGACAGGGAGGCTGCTGCTTTTCTCTGGTCCTGGAGGCCACGTTCTCCTCCTGGAAGTCGGGGAGGACGGGCTTGTGTTTGGTTGGGAACGGCCGGCTCTCCTGTCCTTTGCTCTTGACTTGTGGTTAGCGGCAGCATGGCTGCGGCCGGCGGCATGAGCCGTGTCTCGCCGCCCGCCGGGCTCATGACCTTTGAAGAAGTCTAAAAGCTCTTGAAAGGCAGCAGCAGAATATTGTTAGTGGGGTGCTGCCCCTCTCCGAAGTGCCATGGGTGATTGTCCTTCTCTTATCCTTGTAGATCACGCAGACAGAAGTCCAGCAAGGACAGCAGCAGTTCAGTCAGTTCACAGATGGACAGGTAAGGACCTGGAGTTCATCGGTGCTACATCCCTAGGGGCTGGAAAGGCTGCCCTGAAGTCCACGTGTTGTCACAAATTGACTCCATTGGGTCATAAGGGTGGGGACAGACTCTGGTCAGTGGTGCCCAGGGACTGGACAAGGGGCAGTGGGCACCAATTGGAACCTGGAAGGTTCCACCTGAGCAGGAGGAGCAAGATCTCTGGTGTGAGGGGGTGGGAGCCTGTGCCAGGCTGCCCAGAGAGGCTGTGGAGTCTCCTGCTCTGGAGAGATTCCCACCCCCCCTGGACCCTGCGCTGCTGGGCCCCCTGCTCTGGGTGCCCCTGCTGGGTGGAGCAGGGGGGTGGCACCAGAGCATCCCCAGAGCTCCCTTCCAGCCCCACCACGCTGGGGTTCTGGGATGCTGACTGGGTGTGAGGAGAGCTGACAGTCGCTTCTTTCCCGTTCTGTCTCCACCAGCAACTGTACCAGATCCAGCAAGTGACCATGCCTGCAGGCCAGGACATCACCCAGCCCATGTTCATCCAGTCCACCAACCAGACCTCAGATGGCCAAGCCACGCAGGTGACAGGGGACTGAATGGGGACGTTGGAGGCAGTTTCCTCTGCGTGGAAACAGCCCAGCCTGACATCTGCAGCACCAGCCTGCTCCAATGACTACATCTGCTTCTGTCTCTCTGTACTGGGTAGCAAGCCTAGAGCAGGCTGTGATCTCGGGTGCACTCTAGACCCTCCTCTGGCAGGTGTGAGGGAATCTCCAGCAGACACTGACAAGAATGCAATATTTTTATTTTTAAGACATCACTATTTCAGTGCATTCAGCTGCTTGTCCCAACCCCTAAAACTGAAAGTGAACTAATGAAAGGAGTTTGTAGCATCTCGTCGAAGGATGTGTAAAAAAACCTTTTTATCTCGTCCAGTTATTAAAGGGTACTGCACCTGGTTTGTTCTAAGAGCTTTTCTTCCTCGTGTTCTGTTGGTATTTTATTTTTTTTCCTGACTAGAGCTAGATTGAGTCCTCCCACCTCAGCGGTTTCTTAGAGGGGTCGGGGGGAGCCTGTGTGTGTTAGATTTTATTTTGTATTATTATTTCCAATTCTGCCTCTGTTTTTGGCAAGCAGGAGCAGTGGCTCTCTGCAGCTCGAGGGCAGGGAGCAGGGGAGGAGTAAATAAAGTGAAACCAACCAACCCCACACATTCCTTGTATGATAACTGTATTTTCAGAGGGGCAAAAGATTCTTTGAATTCGACCTGCTTTGTTCCAGAAACACTAATGGAAGTCTGGACAAACCCCAGCCCTGCTGTTAACTGTTGTACTGCCTTCAGTCGATGCATGTAATATAAGCTTCCTAACCTGAAATAAATCTCCTTTGTAAGACACCGTGTGCTCCTCCTTTGAGCTCCAGCGCCCGGGCTCAGCCTGCCCAGGGAAGAGGCAGCCTGAAGCCCTGGCAGATACGGCACCTGAAGGGGGGAAACCAGCAACAGGGTCTAAGGGGGGGCTGGAGGAGGGGTTGGACTGGGGCTCAGGTGACCTGAGAGGTGACACTGGAGGGCTGTGGCTGCCTCCCCCAGCAAGGGGGTCTCTGTGCAGATGTCTCACGGTGATCAGTGATGAATTCCCCAGAGTGCAGCCCTTCAGCTGCGGGTACCAAGACTCCACCACCTCTCCCTGCAGCTTCTGTCTCCGGGATCCGGCTGAACCAGCGGGGAGGAGGTTGGGGCTGGTTTGAGCCACTTCCAGAGGTCAGGTTTAGTTGCTCCCGGCAACTTTAGGCCAAGTTGGGGTCTTAGCTAAAACTGGGGTGCGAGTCTGCAACCGAGAACCTTTGTGCATCCCACACAAAGCGGGTGGGGACTTGGTCCAGGGGAGGCTCCGTGGCTTTGTGCCACGCTTGGCAGAGCCAGGGGACGATGCCAGCCCTGCCACTTGTTTGTCACTGGCAGAAGCACAGAGTTTGCCATGCTTTTGGGGTGATTTGAGGCTGGCAGCTCCCGTGTGTGGCACGGAAGGTGCTGCCCAGGCTGCCTGGACCCTGTGGGCACTTTCCCTGGCAGGGCCGTGCGGGCTGCGGGGTGGGAAGCGCAGCGGGGGAGCCGCTGCTGCTGGGGGAGGAAAACTCCACTTCAGCACTTGGCTGGTGCCAACCTAAATCTGGGCCAGGTTGTTCCAGTCAGACAAGGGAGCTTTCTGCATTACCTGGACTTTTTAAATGTCAATTTTCCTTTTTTATTTTTCCTTTTTTTCCTTTTTTTTTTAACTAATTTTCCCAGTCCTGCAGTGCCTGGGAGCCAGCCGCGCACTGCGCAGGGGAGCGATGCAGCCCAGCAGCTTCCTGGGCATCAGCCCCTTCCTGGGCATCAGCCCCTTCCTGGGCATCAGCCCTTGGCTACTGCAGCCCTGTGCAGGCAGAGTGCAGGGCCATGGGCACAGCTCCTGGAGGAGCAGCCTTATTGTTCTCCACAGCTCCTGACAGGAGGCTGGAGCCAGGGGGGTCGGGCTCTGCTCCCAAGGAACAAGGGACAGGACAAGAGGAACCGGCCTCCAGCTGCCCCAGGGGAGGTTGAGGTTGGAGCTGAGGAACAATTTCTTCCCCTGGAAGGGTGTCCAGGGCTGTCCCAGGCTGCCCAGGGCAGGGGGGGAATCCCTGGGACCCTTGGAGGGGTTTCCAAGCCCCCCATGGAGCTGTGGTGCTGAGGGCCCTGGGTTAGTTAATGTTTGGAATTGATCTTAAAGATCTCTTCCAATGAAAACGATCCAATGATTCTGTCTCCTGTACTTGGAAACCATGAAGCTGGGGGGAAAAAAAGCACTTTGTGTGAAAGCTCCATGGGTGGAACCAGCCACGAGAGGGCTCCCGTGGGTGACTGCTGCGAGTGGGGCTGGGGGCTCAGAGGTGCCTTCCCCCTGGAGAGAGGCCATCACATGGCCAGTAGCTCTGGTCCTCCACAGGTCCAAGGTCCATCGGTCCCAACAGCCCGATCCCACCCCAGCAAAGGTGCGTAGCCCACCCGGTGCTTCCCACCAGCCCTCCACGGCGAGGCAAGGAGAAATGAGTTTCCTCCCAAGCAGCTCTGTTGGCAAAAGCACCTTTTTGCCCGCGCCAGGAAGCGGAGCCGGGGAATCGGCTTGGGAGGACGCGTGGTCCTGGGAGCGCGCAGGCGGCTGCCTCTTATCGGCCGCTGGCAGGGGCAGCCAGCGAGGCTCTTCTGGAGGAAAGCTCTTTACCCAAAGCAGTCGTGTTTGCTTGAAATGGTTTAGATTTGAATGGGAATAAATTGTTTACAGGGCAGAAAATGGGAGTGAGATGCTGCTCTCAAAAGGAGAAGAGTTTCTAGTAAAAGCCTCTACTTCTAGTTGAAGGGGATGCTGGTTTTGACATGCCCAGTACTGTCCTGGTGGTCACCCAAAGTCTGTTCTCATCCAGGAGTGGGGGAACCTAAGGGACACTTAATACTGAAGCTGACAGGACAAGAGGAACCGGCCTCAAGCTGCCCCAGGGGAGGTTCAGGTCGGAGCTGAGGAACAATTTCTTCCCCCAGAGGGGTGTCCAGGGCTGTCCCAGGCTGCCCAGGGCAGGGGGGGAGTCCCCGTGACCTCTGGAGGGGTTTCCAATCCCCCCGTGGAGCTGTGGTGCTGAGGGCCAGGGGTCGGTGGTGCCTTGGTGGTTCTGGGGGAACAGTTGGACTTGATCTAAAAGGTCTCTGCCAACAAAACCAACTCTCTGATCATGTTATCGTTCAGTTTGTAATGCAGATTTGTCTGCGCTCCCCGTGGAGAGCCCTGCCTGGCCCCACAGAAAGGTGTTTTGAAGAGAGCTGACACCACCAGCCTGTCACACATCCTATGAACCTCAGACCTTCATAAAAACCAAACCTTCCACCTGAGGACCCACACCTTCGACTGCTCTCCCGAGGCAGCGCGGTGAC
>VWZY01010664.1:36024-96543 GCA_013399075.1 Chloroceryle aenea | reverse complement strand
CCTCTGCAAGGGCCATATCCAGCCCAGAGCAATCCTGGGCAGCACTTTTGGAGTATGCCCACGTACAGTTTTGGCCATGGCTTTTGTCCATGCACCCTCTGTTATGGGGGAGCCCACCCAGCAGAACTTCTTGACTCCCTCTGCACCCAGACAGCCCTGGTATGGGTCAGTGGGCCATTGCCAGCGGCTGTTCCCAGCGGCACAGCCAGTGGAATGCACCAACAGGCCAGGGCTTGTCTTACAGTGGGGGAGCACCATCGGCTGCTTGCCCGAGCCACAATGCAACAGCCCCTGTGTAAATGAAATTACGAGGATACGCTCGGCATGCTGCCCTCCCTTCTCCTCATCCCTGCCAGCCCCTCAACACATGCCTGGGCAGGGGGCTGCAGCTTCAGACTGCTCCTGCTCCTCCAGCCCAACCTATGTCATGGAAAGTGGCCCCCATGGGCGGGGCAGGGGGCCACATCCAACCCCCACAGTGGAGGGGCTGAACTGTTGGAGCCATGCCTGCATTGCCTCCTTCTTTGGGAAATCACATCATGCTGAGGTTGAAACTTGGCCAGTGTGCAAACAAGCACTGGGATTTCTTTACAAAGGCTATTTTTTCAGGTGATTTATTTTGAGGTTTGGAACGTTAGGGCCATCCCATGTCCTGCAGTTTGTTGCTTGTTTGGTTTGTTTTTTTTTTCCACTGCCAGCATGACAATGAGAAACTTGCTTTAGAAATGCAAAGCAAACACCCTCCTTTGGTTTCTGACTCCGGGGGATGGGTCTTAAAACTCCCCAGAAAAGATGTGAGCAGGATTTGCAGATGCAGCTCACCTGTGGGTACTGGCAGCAAAGGCAGAACAAGGATGACCAAGCGCATTTTGGGAATGGGCCAAGGTGGGCATAAACCCCAAAAATCCGGGCACTGGAGATGGAGCCAGCCAGGCTAAGCAGCATGGGGAGTTCGGGTGCAGATCTCCTGGGATGGTCCCACCCTGTGCACGGTGCGGGAAGCAGGAGGGCTCAGGGGCATTACAAGAGGCAAGTGTTGACCTAGAAATTGCAAAGAATTTGGCCTGGCATTGTGCTGATTGGCGGTGTGCCAGACTGGCAGCCAAGGGAAGCATGGCTCCGTTCCAAAATGGTGCTCCTTTTCCTAGTGTCTGGCTGGGAGAGGTGACTGATGGCTGCCCTGGGAATGCTGTGGGCATTCTAGGCTCACTGGTGGGAAGGGGTGGAAGGTTCATCACTCCTAGCAGCAATCATGCTGCCTGAGCACAAGCTGGGGATCTGGTTTTGCTCCTTTGGGAGCTCACACACAGCTTGGGGTGGGAGCCAATTCCCAGCTAGGGAACAGGGGAGCAGAGCCTCTGTTGCTCCCTGTAGTGGGGGGACTAATGCTCTGTCCTGACAGATCAGCAATGTGCAAACATCTAGAGGTCAGAGCTGTGCAGTGGGAAGGACGCTCCAGCCCCTGGGAGTGCAGTAGGTGAAGGCACCCCTATGTCCTGCTGTGGGCAGAGAGGGATGGCAGAGGAGAGACCTCTCTGCATGGGACTCATTGGACCTGGACCCCTTGGTGGACCCCATGGCCTTATCAGGTGGCTCCTTGCCAAACACGTTCCTGCCGAGGGGATGGGGTCAGCCACAGCTGCTAGAGTTCTGTCTCCTTAAATCACTGGATTAGGATGCTGGAATAGCATGGTGATGAGCAACAGGCTAACAATTCATATTTACATTATTTTAAAGCATGTGACTGAGAAAGAATGTGCACTAATCCTGCTGGCTGTTGCATTTGAAAACCCTTAGTTTCTCAGTGAAGAGGTAAGATGCTGGCTGAAATTGCTGATACTGAATAAAAATAATGTTTCAAAACTAGTTTTCTATGAACCTATTATTCTCAGGTGGTGAGAAGAGTTATTGAGAATTACAGGCAGTTCAATCATCAGATAAAATGGAATCAGAACAAGTGAAATGAACCATATTGCCTTACAAATGCTGAAACTTTGATGGAGTTGAATAATAGAATGAATGACCTGCTATGAAAATTTCAGTTTCTCAGTAACAACAAAGGTACCCTAACAGAACTGCACAGAGGTTCAAACATCATATCTGTCTTCAGAAAATAGAAACAACAATATTACTTATAAGCATCTCTTTATTGTGGTACTGTGAAAATTGCTCATGTCAATGAAATAGGGATGTCTACCTATTTATCTGCAACTTTTTTCCCCATTGTTTCTCCCCCTGACAATAACCAATGGTGAGATCTTGCGGAGATAAATCAGGTGAGAACTGTATTCTCCAACAGAATGCATTGCAGACACATTTTCTAAAATACATTCAATCTATTTTATGTTCTGATTCTGGTTTGTTATGTATTTACAATCAGAGCATGAATCCCATGAGAGAGAACCTAGATGTACAAAATAAGTGAAGAGTGATAAATAGTAAAGCAATAAAATACAGAAGGTTAAAATCTGAAGAAGTATCAAAGGACAATGCAGATACGTTAAGGTCACACAGCCCTGCAAATACATAAATAAATAACAAAATGTTGATAATTTGCAATTTACGCATATTCTGTTGCAGGAAGCTTTGTCTACAACAATGTCCTGGGACTTTGAGGAAGGTTGAATGTGGAGCAACAAGGGAAGACGCGGTCAATCAATGTGATCGGTAGGCAAAACTCTGTTTATTAGCTATCAACGCAGTACTTTTATATGGTCACCTCATTAATAGTCACACTTGTCCATCCTCTATTGGTTCAATCCACAGGGTCTACTTAGCATAATCCAACCCCTCTCGCGGTAACAGAAACCTGTTAGACCCTCATTCCACAATATTCTATTATTGTACAACTTATCAGCTCAAGGTCATGCTGTGTCTGTTCCTTGCAAGGTTTGCTGCTGAGCCTAACAGCTTGCTTCAGATGATACTTCTCTTAAAGGTACATGACCCTTTCTTTTAGCCATTCTACAACAGTTGAAGGGCTTTCTAGGAATGTCATGGTGTTGGTTCATTGGAGGGTTTTTGGCTTTTTTTTAGGGAAACCCAAAAGCCAATGTACTTCAGATACTGTTACATGCCATTTTTCGCTTGGGACTCTTGTCTCTACATTTTTCAAGTAAGCATTAGCTCATCAGAGCTATTTATAGTACCTTTTATTTGCAAGAATAAACAGTTCCTCTGTTCTTCCTAATTGTGGGGCAGAAGAATAAAGCATCTCTAAAAAAAAAAATGAGTACTTGTATATTCATAATACTGTGTCAGCTGCTATTACTTCACCATTTTGAAATCCTGAGGTCTTTGCTCTGGAGTCACCCCCTGCAAATCTTTTGTGTTAAACATTTTGTTAACCATGCTAACAGAATTAAGAGGTGTTTGGTTTTTTTTTTCCATTTCAGAACACTGAAGGTATGAAGAAGCCAATCATTTTGCAACCAGATGGACTTACAAGCAGTTCTCCTTAACCACAATGTATCTAGAGGATTTTAACTTGTTACAAACTATTCTTCAGGAGTACTCCTAACTAAATTGAAATCCAGCTTATAAAGATAGTATCTGGAGTCTTTTCTGCTTCTCAACTGATGTAGTATGTCAATATATATCAGTTTTCTAAACCATACGTTTTTACTCTTCGTACAACATGCAATACATAAAGAAGGGCTTCAAGAAGTAATTCATCTTTCCCCTGGCAATCTTGGTGCTATTTTTTGTGAAGCTCTCAGTTTTGGGAAAAAAATCCAGTTTTAGAGGATCCTGTTATGTTTTACAAAAATAAATCAAACAAGGAATGTTGGATTTTTTTAAAGTATTTTAAAATGAATTATGCACCTTTTAAATTGGATTTGGATGAAAATACATTGAAAAAAACATGTTTCCCTGCTAATAACTTAATAAGAATAATGTTTCTTGAAACAGCTATCCACAAAATCAATCAACCAATCAATCAATCAGTGCTTTCTTTGGCAGCTAGAGAGCTGAGAAAAATTATATTCCACATGACCATTGATACTGATCTTTCTTAGAAATTAATTACATTCTTTTCAAACACACCTTTTGGCATGTAATTATGGAAAATAAAAAAAGCTTCTTGACATTTTAAAAATTAGCTAACACTAGTTACTTGTTTCTGAATATGTGTATATGCTCTTTTAATTTTCATGCTGAAGTAAAACACAGAAACAGGTTTCAATTATATCAATATGTATATCTTGGAAAAGAATGATTATAAAGGTGAAAAAATCTGTGTGAATCAGACACATTTTTTTTGTTATAATTATACATATAAATAGATAATTCTGAAGGACAAATACTGTCTTCTCTGTCTTTTTTTTTTTCAGAGAAGAAAATGGTCTTTAAAAAAATCTTTTCATGGTCTTTAAAAAACATTTTGCATGTGTTTCCCAGTCCTGACAAAGCTTGCATTGAAAGAGCAGAAAACTTAAGGGAGCAACTTTACTTTTATGAGATTTTATTTTCCAATTAAGGTAACAGAATCTCACAGCTTCAGCTAATCTTTATCAAGTACTACCACTTGAGCACATAATCTAGAAATATCTGCCTGGATATGATAGCAGCATGAGTCTGAACAAAACCCTTAGGCCAGCTTCAGACTTGAAGAGGAATACAATAGAGAAGCAAAACGTAATCCAGAACTAAACTGTGAATATTTTTGTTTACCATGTGCAATTCTCCAAAACCAAACCCATTAGGAATAGCTTTTCACTTTATGTCCTTAAATAGACATCTTTTTTTTCTGGATTCACACAAATACCTCTGCCTACCAAGGTACCGTTACTCAATTAATCTATTACTTTGCCTAGTTAGGGACTTAAAACTAAGCACAGGTGAAGGGGCATATATGAGAGGCAGAAAGATCATAAACTTCTATGAAAGATCATGGAATTCACAAGTCTAGGATACAGTGAAATAAGAATATTGATATATGCTATTATTGGTATTTATTCTAACCGGTGGCATTTAGAGTTAGAAGTACACTGCATTCTCAAATATTTATTTAATGCAAAAAAGGATTGTAATTTTATAAAAATCAAAACCAGCTGTTAAATCGGTTACAGTGAGCAACAAATGAGCTTCTCTGCCAAAACCAAGAAGACCCAAGGGAATGACTTTCTGGACTAAGCCTTAGAAAAGACAAATGTTTCTCTAAGGCAAAAATACCAGTGGGAAAAGAAAAGCCTAGAAAGCTGCTCTGAAAAAAGTCATCCCAGAGAAGGAGATGAGATTTTCTCCAGCTTTATCAAAATGTGAAGTTTCTGCAGTTTTGAGAAGACAAATAGTCCTTGATGAATTTTATCTCCTATTAGTCCTCCCAGAAAGAAGTTCAAAAGGATCTTTTGTGTGAGTGGATGTAGCTCCATTCAAGCTGTAAGCCAATAATCAGTTCATTTGGTGTTAAGACTGTTAATATGGTATGGGAAACATGCTAAAGCTGAGGATTTGTCATTTAATTGCAGTGAAGCTTTTTACACAAATATTTAAAAATATTTAATAGATAGCATAAAAGTAAATCAACCATTTTTGTACCTTCTGCACTCCCATGCTCTTACATCTGAGAAAGAATTAATTTTCAAGCAGTTGGAACAAAGTAGAATCAGGTGAGAGTTACCACATATAAACAAAAAGTTTATTAAATATACAGAGCACTGTGTTTAGAATTCAGGCTCATAAACAGCAAAACTGAAAAGCTGACATGCAATAAAGCATCATCAGCCTACTTTTCCACAGAAACATAGTGGCCTTATTTCACTTAGAGAAGGCACAGAGCTTTAGCTTTTGTTGTCCCATTCCAGGACAATCCAAGAACATTTATACTGTGCATGCCATCCACAGTCCAACAGAGCTGCTGGAAGGAAGAATTCTGATTTTAAAAATCAGCTAGAAAAAAAATGGTGTCAACAATGGCCTTAAATGGACACGCACTTTACTGTTGGTCCTAATATATACCAAGAGCACTTTCAGTGAAAAAACACAGACCATCCCTGTATGAAATTCTAATGGGTGGACACAATGTTACCGAATACCCTACCTAAGCCTCTTCATCAGTCCAATTCACAGATGATGGCAGGTCAATTATTGCAAGGCTCTAATGAAATCATAGAATCAGAATCACCAAGATTGGAAAAGACCTTTAAGACCATCAAGTCCAACCATTAGCCTTACTCTACCAAGTCCACCACTAAGCTACATCCCCAAGCACCACATCTGTATGGCTTTTCATACATCCAGGGATGGTAATCCAACCACCTCCCTGGACAGCCTGTTCCAATGCCTGACAACCCTTTCAGTGATTTTTTTTTTCCCTAATGTCCAGTTTAAATCTCCCCTGGTGCAGCTTGAGGCCACCCCCTCTTGTTCTGTCAGTAGTTACTTGTGAGAAGAGATCAGCACCTACCTCTCTAGAACATCCTTTCAGGTAGGTTGTAGAGAGTGGTAAAGTCTCCACTCAGCCTTGTTTTCCTCAGACTACTTAGCACCAGTTCCCTCAGCCGCTCCTCATAAGACTTGTTCTTCAGGCCCTTCACCAGCTTAGGTGCTCTTCTCTGGACCCACATCAACACCTTGATGTCTTTCTTGTAGTGAGATGCCCAAAGCTGAAAACAGTACTTGAGGTGTGGCCTCACCAATAAAGGGTTAGCAAAAGAAATTAGAAACTTTTTGTCCTGAAATTCATTTGTGGACAAGCAACAATTCAAGTAGCAATAAAATAATTTGTACTTAAAATATGCTATGGTCTTATGAGTCATCAAGCAAATGAAAAGCATTTCACCTGAATTTTCTAACAGTCTGTATCCTTATAGAGGAAATATTTTTCTACTATGAAAATGCTGAAATGCTAACAAATCTTTTAAGCTGTTGTACAACCATTACAAGTGGTTAGTTTAACAGCTCAATACCTCAAAATTTAAAGTACCATGTAAATTGCCTATTGAGTTACTGTCTGATGGTTAAAAAGACATTGTAATTCTTCAAGAGTCTAGTTTCTCATAGCTGGCCTTTGTAATCTTGGTGAATTTCAAGTAATTTGAAGTCTTTCTATAATTTGTTTTTAAATTGTCAGTAACTGCTGCTACTGCGGAGTACTTCTACTTTAGGCAAACTATGTTCTCTTCTGCACTCATTTATTTCCCATCGATTTTAGTGAATATAAAGCATGATCAAAAGTCAGTCTTCAACTGATTCACGTGACTTCAATTCACCACAGCAATAGTTTTGTACAGTGATCAGATTCTGTGAACATAAGCTTTAGCATAAAGGAAATTTTTCTAACTCTTCTTGCAGGATGTAACATTTATCCTATCTGTGCTGACACAGATTAGAAGATTAGCCAAACAAGGACAGGAAAATAAGCTACAATATTTGTTGATAAAAGGTATTGATAGACTTTGATATCTTCACAATGAATTCTATCTTTAAATACAGCAAGAAACTGATGAAAGGGAAAAGTTTTGGAAAAATTTCTCATATTTGAAATACTTATTTTGACGACACTGATATTTTGCTTGTAGTGAGAAAACACGCATAGAATACTGCTAATTCTCAAATGCTTTCCTTCATAGAAATGTTTGTGCTAAACCAGTTGGTTATGCATCAGGTCAGTTTTACTATTCATCTAAGAAGTATGTATTTCATTTTGCAGACACAAAATCACATTTAATTATTGTTGAGTAGTTTAATACCACTACTTATATTGTTTGCATCATTTAACAAAACAGCACTTTAAGAACTTTGCAAGCAGAGAAGAGCACGGCAAGGAGCTGAAGAACTGTACATAATTTTCTGAATAATTTAAAAACATATTACAAGCCACTTAAATTTCTAAAACACCAAAAGAAAAGTGTAAAAATATCACAAAAAAAAGTATATTTTTTTCCTCCTGTTGCATCATGCTTCCAGAAGAAAGCGAACATGAATGTGCAAAAAGTTTCAGAACATGAAGTCTAATGGTATGCAAAAACTTGGCCTCTGCTACCCAAAATAGGCATTGCTTACTGTTGACTGGCTTAGGCAACACACAGGACATTACAGACAGTATTTCCAGTTTGCTTTCAATGCCATTTTACAGAAGCAAAATCAAAAGTTTGTTTTGGTATAACCAATATATTCCATACAGCAATCTTCACTTAAAATTGATATTTTCTCATTACATGTATTCAATAAACTTTGAGTGCTAATCATAGAATTGTCAGGGTTGGAAGGGACCTTAAAGATCATGTAGTTCCAAGCCCCTGCCAATGGCAGGGACACCACCCACTAGAGCAGGTTGCTGAGAGCCCCGTCCAGCCTGGTCTTAAAAATCTCTGAGGATTTTTTTTTTTTTAATTTAATTTTATTTTTTGTTTGTTTGTTTGTTTGTTTTCCCAAATCAGTGGGGACTTCACTGGACTGCCATGACTTTTGGAATATAATAGATAGTGGTTTAGCAACCTCATTCGGCATTTCCCTTGGCACCCATGGGTGTATCCTGTCAGGTCCCATGGACTTGTGCACTTTCAGGTTCATCAGACGGTCATGAACCTGCAGTTCTTTCATCCAACCCCTACCATTATCTTCTGTGACTCTGGGGGTGTGTCTGGAGCCCTTGCCAGTGAAGACTGAGGAAAAGAAATCATTGAGAACCTCAGCCTTCTCAGTATCACTTGTCACCAGTTCTCCCGTATCCTTTCTGAAGGGGCCTACACCTTCCCTAGTCTTTTTCTTGCCAATAATATACCTATAGAAATTCTTGGCATTTCCCTTGATCTCTCTGGCTAGATTTAATTCTAACTGAGCTTTAGATTTTCTAACCAGGTCTCTCACTGCTCGGACAGCTTCCTTGTCCCCCATTCTAGTTGTCCCTCTTTCCACTCCTTGTAGTTTCTTTTTGCGTGACAGCATGTCCAGGAGCTCGTTATTCATCCAGGCAGGTCTCCTAGCATTCTTTCCTGCCTTTCTCTTTGACAGTATAGTTTGCTCCTGGAAACAGAGAAGGTGATACTTGAATACTGACCAGCTGTCCTGGGCCCCCCTACCCTCTAGGGCTTTGTCCCATGGCACTTTGGCCAGTAGATCCCTGAAGCGATCAAAGTCTTCGTGCTTAAAGTCCAGGGTCGTAAGCTTGGAGTACATCCTCCTAGCTGCTCTGAGGATCTTAAATTATATTGCTTTGTGATTACTGCAGCCTAGGTGGTCCCCAAATTTCACATCAGTCACCAGGTCTTCCCTGTTGGTCAGAATAAGCTCCAGCATAGCACGTTTTCTTGTGGGTTCCTCTACCATTTGGAGAAGGAAGTTGTCATTTACACATTCCAGGAACATCCTGGATTGACGGTGCCTTGCTGTGTTCTCTCCAGCAGATGTCAGGGTGGCTAAAATCCCCCACAAGGACCAAGGCCTGTGAAAACGAAACCATTTCTATCTGCCTGTGGAGGGCCTCATCCGCTTGACTCTGCTGGTCAGGTGGCCTGTAGCAGACCCCTGTCGTAACATCACCTTCCCCTATATTCCCTTTAATCTTAACCCATACACTCTCAACCAGTTCATAATTTTCTTCCAATATGTAACTCCATGGATTCTAGCTGATCACTGACATAGAGGGTGACACCTCCTCCTGCCTGTCCTTTCTGAAGAGTTTATATCCATCTACCTCTACATTCCAGTCATGGGAATCATTCCACCGAGTTTCAGTAATAGCCACTCTATCAGGGCTTTCCAGCAGCACAGTGGCCCTTAATTCATCCTGTTTATTGCCCAAGCTGCATGCATTTGCATAGAGCCACTTTAGCTGGGCTGTCTGTATCACCCTCTTGTGTGAATCTCCTTTGACTCCTATGGGGTGTCTCAGTGCATCATCAGTCAGGGCAATAAGTTGGGACCCCTTACTAGGACCCCATCCCTCACTCCCTGATGTGCTGCCTTACTATTTTTCACAGGCAAGCATGAAATTATTGACCCCTTACCCCTTCAAATCTAGTCTAAAGCCCTATCAATGAGCCCTGCCAACTCCTGCTGCAGAATCCTTTTCTCTCTTTGTGAGAAGTGCATACCATTAGCTGCTCACAGCTCCAATGCTTCATATACTGAGCCGTGAAGTGACCTGTTGGCTCCTCCTATATATTCCCTTGTCCATAGCTGATGTCAGAGGGATGGAGAAAAAAACTTGAGCTCCTGATCCCTTTACCAGCCATTCCAAGGCCCTGAAATATAATGACAGTTTCCTCTTACAGCAAATATAAACACTATTAAGGTATCACTTCAGAATCACTTTTAAATAATGACTTCAGTTATGTGATTAAATGCTATAAGCATAAAAAGTAATTATAATAATTTTTCATAGAAACATAGAATTGTTTCGGTTAGAAAAGACCTTTAAGAGCATCAGGTCCAACTGTCAATGTTAACTCTTCAATTTTTATGTTGAAGACAGTGTCCTAGCATCAGAGTCTGTCATATGTTAAATTTAATTATGAGCATAATTAATCATCTTCCTGAAAATCAAGTTGACAGGAAATTACCTGCTTCAGCTGAGCTTGAATTGCCTTCAAAGATATGACCAGCTTAGCCATGCTTTTCTTCTAATTATGTTTTACATCATTCTTATTATCATTGCTTAAAGCAGAGATTGAAGTCCTATTTATGTCAGCACAAGAGTGAGCAATGAAGGAAAAGAGGATAAAAGACAGAGAAGTTAGTCTATATCTGATGATAGAATCATAGAATCATTTTGGTTGGAAGAGATCTTCAAGATCATCCAGTGCAACTGTTAACCCAGCACTGCCAAGTCCACCACTAAACCACATCCCTCAGCACCACACCACATCTATATGTCCTTTAGATACCTCCAGGGATGGTGACTCCACCGCTTTCCTGGGCAGCCTGTTCCAGTGCTTGACAAGAATATCAGTGAAGAAATTTTTCCTAATATCTAACCTAAACCACAAATCCAGAAAACAGTAATCCCCTGAAAGAATATAGTACTGGGGAAAAAAAAATAAAAACCAATGCCATTGATTAATTTCACTGGGAAATGGAAAAAAGAATAAATCCACAATTCACTATGATATGGATACTCTTACTATCCATCCCTAACTTACTAGGATTGGCTTTCCTGTTTAAAAGGTATGTATTATATAGTCTGTCTTTTATATAAACTGAGCTACAATTTTAGAAAAGCAATGGGTATGGGAACTGGGTAGTTACCTAGTGTTTTGTCAAGGGATGTTACATTAGACCCCATTCTCCTGGAAAGATTCAGAGAAGCTTTACTGAAGGCTACAATATCTGTATAAACAGAGTATTTTAAAAATGATAGTTTTTAAGTTTATGATGAATACATAAGGAAAACAGATATTGCCTATTGCCTGTAAGAAAAAACATTACGAGGGTGCCTAAGCTCATTCAATGCAAGACAATTTTGTTTGTGGTATTACCATACATTAAGCACACATGAAGACAAATAGCCTGAAAAAATTCAAATCCTTGATAGCAATCAGAAATGAAGGGAATATTTGTTGGTCTGTCATCTTTGGGTATAAAACATATTAAATGTTTGAAAAAATAATTGTCATGGTTCCTAAAAACTCATTGCCCAAAATGCTTTGATACAATGCTTTTGGGTGTGATTTTTTAGGTAAGTTTTGTAACCTGAAAGAAAGTAAATCCAGCACATCTTATCTAAAGAAACAAACCAAATTTCCCTTCTTAAATAATATTAAAGTTTATTACATTCTAGCCCTTATAAAAGTGTTTTCAAACTTCTATCATGATTGGCAGGCTGGCTTGGACAACAGGCAACAACAGGCAACAGTTAGATACTTCTACCTGTCATCTGTTATTCCAAACCTTTAAAATTTATGCTCATTTATTTTCCCACAATTACAGAAAAAGTAATCAAATGTTATTTTGTGAAAAAATAGATAAAAACCAAACCAGTACTGAGGACCTTCAAAAGATGTAATTGCTCTGCATGAAACCAATAGTAACTTCCTTCCATACAGAGACATCCACTGAATGGAGCAGAAGAGAGATGCATTTCATTTGATAGGATTAGAGAACTTCTGACATTAGCCATAGAGAAATTCTGACATTAGCCATACGCTCTCTTCCACTGAAATGAGGAGCCTAGTAGTCTGGGATAAGAAGGGCTGAATAGTCATACGTGCAAATGATTTACTGGTGTACTTATAAACGTAGAAACTTCAATGACCTCCTTGATAAAAATCACTGAGAGATTCAGCAGGATCTCCATAGTGGATTAACTTTAATAAGTTAGAGATAAGGCATTGTGGATTTGTATTATCTCAAGAGTGTCCATACATTATGTGATTAAGTTATCTTCAGAACAGGTAACAGAATAATGATGTAAAACAAGAGTAATAATATAAAAACCCCTGGAGCACTGAGGAAGCTCATGGGATAGACTTGGAATCAGTCTAGACTGTTGTCAAGGAAGACCAAGTAAACTTTTTTTCCATAACTAATTGCTTGACCTTTATAAGAAGTCTCTCAAAAAAAAGTTATAGTGTCTTAAAATATGATACACAAGGGTAATTCCAGAGGAAGAAATATGTCAGAATAAAAGACCTTAATTTGCTTTTGGGAAGATCATTTCATAAGATCAGACAATGTTACGGCAAAATGACATAAATTTAAATTAATATTTTTTAAAGGGGAATGTTTTCACTGAAGTCATTATCTCTTAAAAGACATTATGATAGTTATCAAAACTTTTTAAAAAATTAATTATAATTAAGAATATTTTTCTCACCTGTTCAATCCAGATTTAATTACCTATTTTAGTTAAAAATCATGTACTGAGGGCTTTAAGAGCTTGATTTCTTTTCAGGTTCTTATTTAAAATTCTACTTTCATTGCTGTCATGGTTTAACCCCAGACAGCAACAACACACCCAGTGGGATGTAGGGGAGAATCAGAAGGGTAAAACTGAGAAAACTAGAGCATTGAGGTAAATACAGATTAATAGATAAAGCAAAAGCTGCATGAAGGAATTCATTCAGTACTTCTCACCATCAGGCAGGTGTTCAGCTACCTCCAGGACAGCTGGGATCCATCACGCATAACTGTTAACTTGGGAAGATAGATGCTGTCACTCCAAATGTTCCTCCTTTCCTTCTTCTTCCTCCAGCTTTATATGCTGAGCACAGTCTCATATGTTACGGGATAATATGTTACGGGATATCCTTCGGTCATCTGGATTCAGCTCTCCCAGATGTGTCCCCTCCCAACTTCTTGTGCACCTCCGGCCTACTCTGTGTAAGCGCTGCTCAGCAATAATGAAAACAACCCCGAATTATCAACACCGTTTCCAGCACAAATCCAAGCCAGCCCCATACCAGATACTATGAAGAAAATTAACTCTACCCCAGACAAGACCAGCACAATTTCTCACAGGACCATACAATCCAGAAACTGCCTACATTTTTGTGAACTTAATAAAGTTGTTTCATGATAAGCTCAGTCAACACCAAGGTGTGCTCATATTCCTTTTCTTTCTTGGCTGTCCTGCGAAATCCTTTTCAGGAGTACTAGGTCAGATCAGACCAAAAAAAAAAAAAAAAAAATCAAGGAATGGGACAGGGGGGGGGATTTTTGCTTTTTGNTGTTACGGCAAAATGACATAAATTTAAATTAATATTTTTTAAAGGGGAATGTTTTCACTGAAGTCATTATCTCTTAAAAGACATTATGATAGTTATCAAAACTTTTTAAAAAATTAATTATAATTAAGAATATTTTTCTCACCTGTTCAATCCAGATTTAATTACCTATTTTAGTTAAAAATCATGTACTGAGGGCTTTAAGAGCTTGATTTCTTTTCAGGTTCTTATTTAAAATTCTACTTTCATTGCTGTCATGGTTTAACCCCAGACAGCAACAACACACCCAGTGGGATGTAGGGGAGAATCAGAAGGGTAAAACTGAGAAAACTAGAGCATTGAGGTAAATACAGATTAATAGATAAAGCAAAAGCTGCATGAAGGAATTCATTCAGTACTTCTCACCATCAGGCAGGTGTTCAGCTACCTCCAGGACAGCTGGGATCCATCACGCATAACTGTTAACTTGGGAAGATAGATGCTGTCACTCCAAATGTTCCTCCTTTCCTTCTTCTTCCTCCAGCTTTATATGCTGAGCACAGTCTCATATGTTACGGGATAATATGTTACGGGATATCCTTCGGTCATCTGGATTCAGCTCTCCCAGATGTGTCCCCTCCCAACTTCTTGTGCACCTCCGGCCTACTCTGTGTAAGCGCTGCTCAGCAATAATGAAAACAACCCCGAATTATCAACACCGTTTCCAGCACAAATCCAAGCCAGCCCCATACCAGATACTATGAAGAAAATTAACTCTACCCCAGACAAGACCAGCACAATTTCTCACAGGACCATACAATCCAGAAACTGCCTACATTTTTGTGAACTTAATAAAGTTGTTTCATGATAAGCTCAGTCAACACCAAGGTGTGCTCATATTCCTTTTCTTTCTTGGCTGTCCTGCGAAATCCTTTTCAGGAGTACTAGGTCAGATCAGACCAAAAAAAAAAAAAAAAAAAAATCAAGGTATGTGACAGAGGGATGGATTTTTGCCTTTTGAAGTAACAGCTCGACATGAAACTGCACCCTCTTTGACAAGAATTTTACTCTCCCTTTAAGGGGACCAGAATTTTATATGGAAAGTCTATCTTTGAACCATGGTCACTGCTTTGAACCTTGTGGTAAATAGGTGTGACTACAGANACCTCCAGGACAGCTGGGATCCATCACGCATAACTGTTAACTTGGGAAGATAGATGCTGTCACTCCAAATGTTCCTCCTTTCCTTCTTCTTCCTCCAGCTTTATATGCTGAGCACAGTCTCATATGTTACGGGATAATATGTTACGGGATATCCTTCGGTCATCTGGATTCAGCTCTCCCAGATGTGTCCCCTCCCAACTTCTTGTGCACCTCCGGCCTACTCTGTGTAAGCGCTGCTCAGCAATAATGAAAACAACCCCGAATTATCAACACCGTTTCCAGCACAAATCCAAGCCAGCCCCATACCAGATACTATGAAGAAAATTAACTCTACCCCAGACAAGACCAGCACAATTTCTCACAGGACCATACAATCCAGAAACTGCCTACATTTTTGTGAACTTAATAAAGTTGTTTCATGATAAGCTCAGTCAACACCAAGGTGTGCTCATATTCCTTTTCTTTCTTGGCTGTCCTGCGAAATCCTTTTCAGGAGTACTAGGTCAGATCAGACCAAAAAAAAAAAAAAAAAAAAATCAAGGTATGTGACAGAGGGATGGATTTTTGCCTTTTGAAGTAACAGCTCGACATGAAACTGCACCCTCTTTGACAAGAATTTTACTCTCCCTTTAAGGGGACCAGAATTTTATATGGAAAGTCTATCTTTGAACCATGGTCACTGCTTTGAACCTTGTGGTAAATAGGTGTGACTACAGAAAATAGAGGAGGGGAAAAAAAAAATCAAAGGGGCAAAACTAATTTCCCAGCTAGATGAAGCTAGATTATTTTCATATATATAAACTGAAATAAATTACTTTAGTTTTCCATAACTGTAAAACATTTTCTATGTGATACGGAAAAATGCAGTAAATTCTACTGCATAACAGGTTATTAGAGGAATGAGTTACTTTTATATGCTCACACATCATTTACTTTTGAATAATTCCCAAAAATGTAATTTGCCTCCACTTAGAGTGTATGACACAGTTTTTTTTCAGTGTTCTAGAAAGCTCATCGTTTATGAGTCAGAGTAAAACATGATAAGAAGCAGGTCTAAAAGATTAAATTTGAGTAATTAAATTAATGCAGTGTAATTACAAATCTGAACTTAAAAATCTAGCAAATTATTCAAACTCTTCAGTTTTTATGTTGAAGACAGTGTCCTAGAGTCAGACTCTGTCATATATTAACTTTAATTATAAGCATAATTAATCATATTTTGATATTTCATATAATTAATCATATATTTCAGTTGACAGGAAATTGCCTGCTTCAGCTGAGCTTGAATTGCCTTCAAAGATATGACCAGCTTAGCCATGCTTTTCTTCTAATTATGTTTTACATCATTCTTATTATCATTGCTTAAAGCAGAGATTGAAGTCCTATTTATGTCAGCACAAGAGTGAGCAATGAAGGAAAAGAGGATAAAAGACAGAGAAGTTAGTCTATATCTGATGATAGAATCATAGAACTATTTTGGTTGGAAGAGATCTTTAAGATCATCCAGTGCAACTGTTAACCCAGCACTGCCAAGTCCACCACTAAACCACATCCCTCAGCACCACACCACATCTATATGTCCTTTAGATACCTCCAGGGATGGTGACTCCACTGCTTCCCTGGGCAGACTGTTCCCACTGAAAGTAACCTCTTTAGTGACTTTGAAAAAATGCCTACTATATGATTGATGCACTTAAATATGAGGAACACTTATGGAAATCTGGACCTCAAAATATTATAGGAATTCTCATGTGCGCATTTTTGATTAGAAAAGGAAAGAAAGATTTGACATACTTAAGGTCACAGAAACGAATCAATATACTGCAGGAAAAAATCATTCTTCCCACATCTTTTAGTGCTTGAAGGAATACAGTTTGGAGTGGGGCAGTAGGACCACTCTTCAATGCAGCTGATATCTGTCAAAAAGATCAGGTTTGCTCCCACTGCCTAAGAAATGAGAACAGGCTGCATAGCCTTAGAAGGCACGTTGAGAATTTCTTTAAAGGCAAGAATGTCTGATATTCAAGAGAAAATCCGTCACCACTCAAAAGATTATTTCATATAAGAGGTACTGGACTACATTCATCTCTGTTGTAGCTCCATTTTAATCAGTAAGTTACCCCAGATGAGAATAAGCTACCCCTAAATAAAGACACAAACCACCAGACCAGGATCAATTGAGTCAATCTTACTAAATTTTTTTTTTTTAAATTAAAGAATGACAAAAATAGACTATTTCCTTTAATGAGCTGATATTTTGTAATGGCTATGGTTGCAGTTAGAGTAATAAGTAAAATCTGAATAGGATTTTTGGTTTGCTTTAATTTAAAAATTAGAATCTGTTATCATCATTGCTTAGTTTACAGCCACGAGTGAAAATAAGAAATCCCTAAAAAATTGAATTACTTACTTGCTATTTATATTAATTAGAAGAAAACACTTTAAAGGAATTACACTTTAGTCAATAAATTAGTCCCAAATGTAATTGGAAACAGGACACATGAAAACATTGAATTAAGAGAAATCTGAACTGCTTACAGCCACCCAAATGCTAGTCCTATAACAGCAACTGCACCATGCTGTGGTTATAAGAAAAACCCCAAACTATGACTGTCCATGAAATAATAATAACTTGACTATGATAAAACAGATCCTGGTAAATACTCCATTGATGAAAAATATTTACAAGATTGTAAAATCATTCAAGGAAAGAGATATATTTAACCTGTAGCCTGTCAGTTCCTGAAAGAATAAGGAAGCAAAAGATTTTGTGTGTCTATATATATTCATGACCAAAGAAATACTGGCAGAAACAGCCCAGCCTTTCAAAATTTGGGTGCATAGTTAAGAGTAAAGACATCTGGAGACAGTGTCATGAAGCTCTCATGTGGAGTTCTCATTCAATAAAGGCAAAACAAATACGGACCATACAGTTGGTTGATTTGCTTATGGTGTGAGGAAGGAGGGTAAAGGAAGTGAAGAGAAATGGGCTCTTAAGCCAAAGAGGCTGAAAACTGTTTCTGCCTCCCTCATCACTGTCAGAGTTTCCTGAGTAGCTCCTGCCTCAGAAGCCAAGACAGGCCTTCAGAAAGGCTAATGGAGGCAAAGGAGATCCATTCTTGAGACTATTCATAACTTTCTCAGCCCTTTCAGTTCTCACAAAAATTACCATGGAATTTTCTTTTTCCTCCTTCATAACTTTTCTCATATAGTTGGAAAAAGATGATTTTTTTTTTTTTTTCAGTAGAAAGTATCAGAAGCCCTTTCCTGCCACTGTTTTATTTCTGCCTGTTCATATGTCACATTATTGAGGAATTCCTTACAAGTCCTGGGAGGTACCAGATCTAGTCTTCAAAGAATAAAGGAGATTTTTCACTTTTCCAAAGAGTGAGAAACAAAATGGAAGTAGAACTAGCCTGCTAATTTGTCAGGCTTACTCAATGCAGCAAGTAGCACATATACTCTCTTTCTAATTTTAGAACCACAAGATGCAGTTTCATCTGTAACAGGTGCAGGGGTAAGAACTTGTCCTGAAAAATGTTCCCTGCTGTGGTACTTGCTACATGCTTATTATTACCAGCAGCAGTAATGACTTCTGTGGGGTACTTCATAATTACAGAGTTTTAGTTGTACTTAATCTGGTCCTCAAGAGGGACTGATGATGTTGCGTGTGCAGTTCTAGACAGAATTTCCCCGATGTTTTCCCACTGTAGTAGTTTAGAGAGTACCTGCTAGTTTAGAAACAAGTAGCACTGTAAGCCAACCTCGAGTTGTAGTGAACTCAGATTGTATACCCACAGTGCCTTTATAAATGCATGGGAAAATATTTAAATATTTGGACTGATATACATATTACTTTTTTCTAGTCTAAGTTGCATATTTTTAACCAGAGAAAATAATGCAAAATGCATATAGCATTAAACAATTTTAAGTGCTTCTCTTGTAACTCTTCCATCCAAGTCATGGTTTTATTATTCAAGGGAAGTAGCACCGACTTTCTTGGGATAGGAACATAAAGACAAAATAGATGGAAAGCATAGACTACAGACACATACATGCATAGACATTTACACTTTTCTCGAAATGAAGCTGAAAGCCCCAGTTTTGTCAAAACCTATCCTTGATGCTCAAGATACATTTCTAAGAAAGGATCTTTTTTCTGGAACAAGACAGAGACACAGATAAACAGACAGACAGGGATGCTTCTTCAGCAAGAGCTAATGAGACCATTTGTTTCACGAGGACCTATTCTTTTACATGAGCATCACTTAGCCCATGAAGTAAATCACAGTAGAAAAATAGTATTACAGTGAAAAGAGTATTGAGAAATTTGTTTTGAAGGCTTTCAATAAAAAGGTTTTGCTATTTATGCACACAAGATTTGATTACATTTACTTAATCAATGGCTATGCAAAAATGTTGTGTTTTAATGGCAAATCACCTGCAATGGGCAAGAAAGATTGTTGAAGTAAAATATATCATCAGACTAATACAGATATATTGCAATTCATGTTGCTCATCAAAGCTCTTCTATAAAAGGATGAATATTTTCCATTCCTTTCCAGTGATGATATTCAGTTTCACTGACCTATTTATTCAGTCAGTAGAAAGGAAAGGAGGGCAGAAAATCTGACATACATTCATTTTATATTTGTAAACATTTACAAATAATTAAAGCTAGCATTCTATAATGGCACTACTCTAATAAAATTTCAAATAGTCAGACATATTTTCCACTGTCCCAGTAGAATATTTTTTTTTTTAATAAGAATTAATCTATCTATAATTTTCAGTGGAAAACAAACAAACAAAAAAAACCACAGGTTTTTTTTTTTTTTATTTATCAGACCAGCTTTTGTTACATATAGGTTTTGTAGTTTAACCCAGCAGGCAGCTAAACATCACATGACTGCTCACTTACTTTCCCTTCAGTGGGATGGGGGAGAGAACTGGGAAAAAAACAAACAACAAAAAAAAGGGAAATTCATGGGCTGAGATAAAGACAGTTTAATAGGACAGAAAAGAAAGGGAACATAATAATACTACTACTAACAATAGGAGTATACAAAACAAGCGATGCACAATGTACTTGCTTACCACCCACTGACTGATGGCCAGCCAGTTCCCGAGCAGCAGCCCCCAGCCAGCTTTCCCCCTAGCTTCTACACCAAGCATGACATCAGCTGGAATGGAACGTCCCTTTGGCCAGTTTGGGTCCGTTGTCCTGGCTGTGTCTCCACCCAGCTTCTTGTGCACTCCAGTCCACTTGCTGGTGGGATGGTGTAAGAAGCTGAAAGGTCCTTGACTTGGGTGAACAGTGCTTTAGAAACTAAAACATCAGTGTGTCACCATCATTACTGTCACACTAAATCAAAAACCACAGCACTGCATCAGCTACTAGGAAGAAAATAAACTCTCTCCCAGCTGAAACAAGGACAATTGGTATGATTATCAACCTCTACCCATTTAGAGGACAGAAAGAGGAACATTAGGACACAATTTATCTAATTGTGATGAATGCAGTAGAACAGCCCAGTTTTCCTCCTCTGGGTACAAAGGGAGCGCAGCACACCTAATTCAAGTGAGTAAGCATGTGTTGTAGTTTCTGAACTCAATATGGTGTATACCACAGCAGGTGTTCTTGGTTGTATTAATACTCCCTCAGTTTCTCCATCAGGATCTAATCCTAAGGGTGTTTTGTACTGCAACTCCAAATTAATTCAAGGGTTTTTTTACTCTTATATAGTTCCACAGAGACATAGAGTAGTATTTAATAAATAAGACCACACTGTCAAAAAAGTGGCTAGTGTTCATCTAGCATCGCAAAGGAAATAAGTTCTTCATTTCTATTTGAATATTCACTTGAATGCTTGATAGAATATATGTATCTCATTATACATGTCTTTGGATCCAAATCAAATGTCATTCATAATGAAAGCGTTGTGGAGAGAGTGCAGCAAAATAGTTCTGGTGAATTAATTGAGCTCACACATTTCTTTGAAAAGCCCGTAATTAAGGAATACTCCTGAAAGAGTTTATTGATCATGCATTTTATGCATATTATTATTATCCTTTATTTTCAGGACATAAAATCTTTTATACAGTATACAGAATACATTTGGCATTTAAAGGTTCAAACTGTTGGCTTTGGAAAAAATATCAAACAAGAATTAATTGCAGAATGAGAAAACAACCTTGGAAGATAATGATTAAAAAATAATTTTCAACAAATCACACAAGATACTGCTCTTGTTCAAATCTTATCAGCTCATTTTCAATTTATCATGGATTGTACAAGATGGATAGAATAACTTGACATTATGCAATTTTATGTCATGATACTGCATGTATTTTGCTTTTGACTGTATGAATGACCTACTACAACCAATCTGCTAAGTCCCCTCTCAGGGGAGTAACAAGCAGCAAGGTTCTGAGAATACTTTTGCACCTGTTGAAAGACCCTGTGATATACCAGGCTACCATGAAGATAGGCTAAACTTAGGGAATGACAATACCTTGTCCTACAGTGAGTGAACTAGATGGGCAAGCTGCAAAGGTTCCCCTGCATTGAGAAGAAGCACACCTAATTCTTGCTTTCCTTCCATAGATGCTGAAGTACCATAACTAACTGACAGCTCAACAATAGCTGAGCTGGTGTGACAATCATCACTGATTTTAATCATCCTTCACAGTGCAAACATACTACAGATATTTGCACTTGTGGGCTTCCTGTAAACTAAAGAGAATAATAAGTTGGGAAAAGGATGTTAGAGTAACTTGAGTTGCATAGTTGCAAAGTGCAGGAATGTCAAGCTTGCACGCACAAGGAGAAAAATACAGTAATGGCGAGTTCTCTTCTTTCTGTAAAAGAGCTTTCCAATAAATTTTCTATGAAACAAGGTTAACATTCAAGGAGCAGTCCAGTAGTGAGAGTATAGCTTGATAGTGTTATGTCATGCAGTGTCGATCTCAGCAGGTTGTCTCTTGTTAGAGTATGTGTTTTGAATCAAAATGTTTATCGTGTTTCCCAGATGTATGCCATTTTGTCCAAGAAGTAATTTCAGCATCAAGACTTTCAGATGCATGCATCCAGAACACTTCATCACCTTAAAAATAGAAATAATTCATTTTTTAGCATGAGTTTGATAACCATCATAACAAATAGCATAAGAGGCACTAGGCATTTTAGTAGTATTGACTTTAAAGACATCGGTTTATTCTTGCTAGGAAGAAATCCCACTACATGTGCAATTTTGCCAGGAAAAACAATTTCAAATTATCATGAAGTGATGATCTCTATTCAGTTGACTCTAACCAGCAGCATCCAATAAAAACATTTTCTGCCACTGTCAAAGTTTCTGAATGTTTCCATTTGTCCCTAAGGTATTATCAATGTGGATTATGTATATATAAATAATATAGTTCCTGAAATTCTAAAAACTGTATATCGAATTTTTATAGAGAGATGCAATACCTACCTATACATCATTAAAACTGCTTCTATCCTTTATGCAATATCAATTGCTTCTATGAACAATAGCATTTTATTTTCTTCTTACACTAAATTCAGAGTTTATACTTTTATTTCCCACATTTCCTCTCTTGAGAGTTTACCTGTCAGTCTCCCTATTATTGTGCCTATCACTGTCTAGACATCACTGTGGTAAAACCTTTTCCCACGTCAACACGTCTGATTTTTTTTTTTCATTCCTACAAATCCCTCTTCTGTGGCTTCCAAAAATGCCAGATCTCCAGACCCTAATACATGCAGAAAAGTTCAGTCCTTCCTTTCATTTCTCTACTGCCTCAAATCATATAAAATCATCTTGTTGAAAAGTCTGCTAGGAATTACAATTAAAATGATTCTATAATGAAAATCATCAAAAAGACTAGATATTTGTGTGCTTGGCATAAACCTGGAAGATGAGTTCAAGCTCTTACTTTATTACAGCTCCCACATATCACAGTGAACATGTCAAATGCTGCCATATCCTTTAAGAGACAGAGGCACACATTTTATTCTAAGAAACGCTTAATGGTAGTAAAATTATCAGCAAATTGTCACCTGTGAAAATAATTTCTGACCCATTACTTAGATAAAAATAGGACTCTGAGCAACCTGCCCTAGGCAGAGTTGTCCCTGCTTGTGTAGAGAGGTTGGACCAGATGACCTCTAGAGGTCCCTTCCAGCCTAAAACATTCTGTGATTCTATGATTCTAATAAGGTGGTCAGAGCCCATTTTATGTCAAAGAGAGATTTTGAGACTGAGGAGTAGACATCAGTCCCACAGCAAGTCATAGTGCACACCAGTTCTTTATAATTTATATACTCTCACTAAAGACAAAGCCTTCTTCAGAAGTGATTTCATAGAAAGGAAATTGGAAGGCATAGCAAAATCTGGACAAGCATCAAACAGTTACTGACTCTGAGACAAGATACATCTTTCCCTGTGTATACTGGGATGAGTAAGTAATTTGGCAAGACTGGTTCAAGGACCATCAGAAAAAGTACTGCTTCTTTGCTTTTGTTCCCAATTTTTTTTTTTTTCTGCCCCCAGAGGAAAGTCTCTGAGAGGCTTCTAAGACACCTAAGAGTGACATAATCACCGGATGGTAGCATCACCACAGCAGCACATAGAAGCAGCCAGCTGAGCATGGAGCCCCATTCCACCCCTGCTTCCCAGTCTCTCCAAGACACCATAGCATTGCCAGATCCTTTCATCTTCTCCCAAGTAATTTCAAAAATTATCCTCAGACTTACAAATTACTTACTGATGTCTCCATCACCCTATCATTAGGGATGTGTCACATTTGAAACAGCTCTAGCTAACTGTGTGAGAAAAGCTATGTTGTTGCTATCCTAACACCCTGTCTATGCAGATGAATCTGTTAATTGGCATGTAGTTACATTTTAGTTTTTCCATTTTAGTTTTTTAGTTTTAGTTTGTGTGAATTCCATGTCTTGATATAGATGGTAAGAGAAACAGCATATGACATAAAATGATATGGCACCGCTGTTAGGGTCTCCTTTGTCACCATCTCTTATTTGTCTTTACACTGAATGGTGTTCAGTATCCCTCTCAATTTGCAAAGCCTATGAACAAGTCCATTCATCAGATTATTTTTTAATAAGGAGCTTTGTTGGAGAAGTCATAATATTTTTTCAAGCATGTTTTGTGTTAGTAGTCTGAAAGCTGCCATTACCAAACTTATTCATAGAAAAAGCTTGCCAAATGCCAATTTACAAGGATCTCTATTTAATTGCAATATCTTATTACATGTAGATGGCACTGTCCTTTGTCCAGAGAGAAAGCTCTGAGGCTAGCTCTGGAGAAGGGTCACGCTTAATGAGCTTCTGCTTTTGCCACTTCGTCGTGTATGATTTCTCCATTAAAGAAAGCAATAGCATAAATATGTATTTCTCTTTTAAGAGCAGGGAAAATAAGTTACCACGCTAGTTATGGCTGGCTTAGTTTACTTATTTCTTTGCTTTGGACTCAACAGGACTTTGAACTTCTTCTCACAGACATTTACTGGAGAAAGAGAAATTGCCAGATGGGCCACAATTACTAGAAATGGGAAGATGATTTTGTACAGAAGTAGAACTGGTTAGATTTACCTCTAGATTTACCTCTGCAGTTTCATGAGCACTCTGATAACTATCCTGATTTAACCTAGAGTATTTCCTAAAGGCTGAGACTGACAGGGAGATAACAGTTTCAGGAAAAGGTTTTTAATTCAACTGAGTGTTGATTGCATGGAGCAGTAGGTATGCGTGGGAAATGACACAGCAGTTGCATAGAAAGTAATCTGTAAGTAGGCACCTGAACAGCTGTGCCTGATGGCTATTCAGCACTTAGTGCCATAGCCTCCTTCCCTTGATTATCATCAGACTGGGGAGGGGGCAAAGCTGATTTTGTGTTACCTGTGTGCCTCCTGCATCATAGCTCCAGTCCTGGCTCTTATCAGAGGAACCAGGGGCACTTTAGTCTGTTATACCATATGTTTGTCTGCAACATCCTCCCTGTGAACATTTCCCTGATGAAGGATAACTGGGAAACAGCAGGACTGAGCTGTACACCGACCTTTTCCCAGCATTCACATCAAGTTGGAGACCATATTCATGGCCACCCTGCCAGGTCTACACCCAGGGAGGAATTCACAAAACTATAGTCTGCAGCTCAGGGATGCTGTCATCAGCACAAATAGGGACATGGAGATTGCCAGATCAAATCAGAATAATGGACTGTCTAGTACAATATCCTGAGGCCAGTAACAGATGCTTTGGAGAAAAATGCTTTAAAAGAAACAGTGGTAGGTAAATGTGGAATAATCTGATGTTAGAGAGGGTTTTTCTAATTTTTGTGGAAAATTGGATATTACACATTATTTTGCGTGATATGCACATCTGCTTACCTGTGATATTAATCTTCATTTACCAGTGTTAAGCTGAGGGAGATTAATAATGCAAACCAAACAAGTAACAGAATAATGGCAAGGAGGAAAGGCTGGAAAAGGGAATACCAAAGGTTCTTAATGTAGTTGTCTCTGAGAAACAAACCCTATTCTGCAGCACACTCAGATGACAAAGCTGACTCTTTCTTGACCAAATTTAGGATCAAACTTGAAAAATAATGATTTCAAATGATGGAAATAGAACATGGTGGAGAGGTTCGTCAGTAACACAAACTTAACATGAAGCAAAGTACCCCTGAGAACATGTAAAAATGAAGCCCTTTCTCTAAGATTTATGGGAGCACCTGACTGTGGAGAGGTTTACAGTCTCTGCTCTTTGGCGTGGGCTGAAGTTTTTAGATGTATCAGTATTGCAGAATGTTCATATGTTAAATTCAGGTTCAGTTTACAATGTGCCTCTGTTTCTCATGTTTAACTTGTAGGGTAATTCAGCCCTGGTGGCAGAACCACTGTGGATGCAGCAACTTCACAACTGACCTACAGAAGTTGTAATCTTGAGGTAAAAACAGTTGTCTCCTGCAAAAATGGATTTTACCACATCTTTTGGCATCCCATAAGCAAGCCCCAATCCTGTAGTAGCCTTGCCTTCTGGCTCCCCATAGGGCATAGCAGGTGACGCCCTGTAGGACATTGTCTCCATCATGTCACACAGCCCAGCATTTCAGCTCCTCTGGTACCAGCAGTGTGTTGGTTGGTCTCTGGACATTTGTATCACAGCCTGGGCTATTGAACCTAGTTTGTGTATGATTACTGCAGATGTGGGAATATTAACCATCCCTTCACCAGCTTTCTCCTGGCAAGCCTGGGTAGCCATGTGAAGAGAACCCAGATGGATGTGATTTTATCACAGAAGAAAATCTTCTGAGGATCCAGCTGCATTCTTGATGTTAACTCACACTGAAACATGGGCTACTGCTTCTACCTCCATCTTGTCACTCCTTCTACCTACAAGGGTGGGATAAAGCAGCTAGTCCCTACTTGGACTATTCTTGCTAACTTACAGAATTGTCTTTACCTATGCTTGTAAAGAAGATTTATGTGAAGCAAACAGACAACAAACATTTATATCTTGTCATTAACATTGATGGTTGTGACTCTGGATTTGTAGAATCTCTTTTCACGGGGCTGTTAGATGCAATCCTGTCACGTTTGCTTAGTATTTCATTGATATACTCTAATTTAAAATTCTGGAAATGTTGGCTCTTTCAGCATCAGCTGCAAATTAAACAATTGTCTCCTACATATGCCCCAATCACACAACACAATACCCTGGAGAAAAAGAAGCTTTCATTATTGACGCAGGGAAAAAAATACAGTTGGCGCTAAACGATGTCCTAGAAGCCATGTTTCTGCCCAGAGCAAATTTGAATGGGTAATTTTATGTGCCAACAACAACAACAAAACTCCAAACTGATGCAAATTAACTACAAGGATGGGAACTGTACCCACAGTAATGATATTAAAAATTACCTCCTCAGTTAGCTAATCTTTTTTGTTTGTTGCCATATAAGGAATTGGGTTTAATTATACTTTTCTTAGCTTCTTTTTTGATACACTTTATTTATTTATTTGAACAGAAAGTCTTCATGTCCTTAGTGTTCAATATTGTTTTTGTTCTCAGAGTAGGTCAGAGTGGGATACACTGTAAGAGAACTCAGTTACTGTGTGTCTTTGAATATAAAAATATTTTTTACTACTAAACATACAGAAATTCAAGACAAAGGAAATGTTTTCCTTTAGAAATATGAACATGACACCACATCATGCACAGATTGTATCATAATAAGCAAAGGAAATTGTATTCTTTAGTGTGCTAGCTCTATCCTGTTACATCAACACGGCCAAAAGGCTCATTAAGAAGAAAATTGCCTAATCTAGCTCAAAAATATGTTCCACATAAGATTTCTCTTCCCCTTGCATGCACATAGATTTTCTCAAGGCTACAAAAGCTGCCTTCCTTTACACAGTGTTAAGAGTCCTGTCTGTGCTAAGGTGTGACTGAACTCGCTGTTTACAGTGATGCTGCTGGTCAGTTCCCATGAGGCCAAACTTCCTGTTGGGCAACTATCCTTCCAAACCTGTTAGATTATGCACAGAAACCCAGAGCACAGTTTGTCTGAATAAAGTGAGCTTTCCAATAGACAAATATTATATTAAGCTTTCTTCTGCTAAAGTCTTTCAGAGAGGTTATGATGACAGATATATGTAAGTTACTCTCTGGTTATATACTTCGCTCTGAAGAACTGTGGCTGGCAATGGATACATATGGTTTTATTTTTCATCCAAAAACCCCCAACCCAACCCAAAGATCCTTTTGAAGCCTTTTTCAAGTTAGTAGACCTAACCCAATTGGTTAATGCTGTAAGGAGTTATCATATGTTCTTCACTGTTCCCATAGCAACCTGTTAGAGGATAAAGCGAAAGCTGCCAGGGAGAAAACTGTCCATGGGCCCAGATGCTGCAGAATGTAGCTGAACAGACCCAGAGGGCTCTCAGGGGTAGAGCGGGCTGAAGAACATTCTCAGAATATACTGAAGGGCACTGTGGAAAATGTGATATACTTCATAAAAAGGCCTTCACAAAAATATCAGAAAAATGTCAGTGCCACTGGGCAATTAGCAGGAGTGGCAATAATTTTCCTTGGCATCTTTCTGAGGCCTTCAGAAGCCTGAGGTTCAGTGCTGCATAGTTGTTATAGGGAGGTAAACGCTGGAGCAGGGATGTCGAAGGGCACAGATTAAATTAAGACCCAAAATTCCAGAGAATTTGGCCATCTAAAGCTGGTTACCAGGTTTGGCCAGTAGTTGCCTACCTATAGATTTCCAAAGGTATGGAGAATCTGCAGAAAGAATTGTAGGCTGTTAATTTACAGCCTGAACGTATATTTAGGTACAAACTCCAAGCAGCTAGGCTGAAGACTTCCACCTATACACTTAAACATATAAAATTGTGAATCTGAAGTTTAAGTGTAACAGACACATCTATGGTCAGTTTTTTTGCAAGCAGCAACACAAACTTGCTGATAGGCCAGGCCATGCTCACATTGGCTTTGTTTTATTTTTATTTTTAATTTTTATTTTTTTTTTAAACTGATCACTTAAATATGATAAATAAGTCTGATTAAAAGATATAAAGAAACAATTGTTTATGACAATAAATGAACTATCTTGTAGAATCATAGACACACCTGCATTCTTTCTCATTCTCTCAGAATACACTTATTTATTCCTTGAGAGTTTTCTTTTGATTTTTTTTTTACTCCATCTCATAAAATATGTAGTTGAAGGCACTGTTCAGAAACAGGTGCCTGAGCCCTTGTCACAGACAGGATGCAACAACTAGCAGTAGTATAGCAGCAGGTGGTGGTAGATCACACTGAGATGGTTATAGAATTCTTAGCAATTTCCACTAAAAATGCAGTGCTGGTGTGAGATTTTAGCTCAATCTTACTGCATTAGTATGAGAAGAAATAATGCATTATCTAAATGATAGGACAAATGTAGAAGGTTATAAAAATGGAAGATAAGTAAACTAAAATAAACATAAATGGAAAGAATACATTAAAAAAAAAAAAAAAAGACAAAGGCCACAGATTGACATAAGAAATGGAAGAGACTGGACATGAAATGAGTGTTAAGACCTCTGACAAATTTCACAGAAAATATGTTTAATTCATCCTATTTGTAGGAGTTTAGTATTTTAGAATTTGTTTTGAAAGATTTTCACCTCTGAAGGCAGTAAATTTTGCAGCCTCTCACAGCACAGAGTCATTATGGAAGATTAGCAAAAATAAAAGTGACTCTCACAATCTCCTCATGTGAACTTCTAACTTTACACTAACTTCCTACCTTAAAGGCTTAACCATCTTGTTCAGCATCCACACTGCAGTACTAATTAGCCTATACTGGGAAACTCCTAAATTTAATGGAAGTTCTGAAAGGTAAAAAAACAAAACAATTTATAGTGCAGCAAAGTCTCAAATCTGGATTTGTTCTCTTACTGACCATCTGTTTAATGCAGATATTTTGAGACTTTCAGAGCAAATAAATATTTGTGTATAATACATATGACTGTATATAAATATGGTAAAACATTTAGGCTTTTTTGAATGTTTTTACTCAAACACTGTAAAATTTAGTCAACTATCAAATATAATGATCATGCCCCAGAATACTACATGAGTACAGATTTGCTTGTACTCAAATTATGTTCCTTCATGATATGCCCAAGACTGTGAGTAGTAACAATTCCTAATGTGGACAATCTATGCTTAAAATTTCTGCTCTAATAATAAAAATATGATATAAAGCAGGTATTTTACATTGGTGATGTAACTTCAAGGTTGCTGGACTACTTGATTCCACTGTTCACTCCCTTCACATGTATAAGAAATTACATCAGATGAAAAAGAAAATCCATTTTATGTGGTGAGCCTGAAGAGAAGGGGAACAAAAGCAGATACATTCAGCAAATATGTTCTGTTCTCCCAGTTCAATTATTGCTGATTCAGCTGGTAGCTCTTATGTGAAAGATACAGAGCTTTGACTCCAGCATTCAAAGCAGTTACAGAATCAGCACCATGTGCCCCCAGAAAAATCAGGAAAGAATTTTCAATTCCACTAATAAGAGGAGAGCCTGGGAGTTAAAAGTCAAAAATATTTCATGTTGTGAAATGTGTTACTTTCCCCTTCTCCTTGGGTATGTGTCTCAGTGATACTGCTCAGACTACAAGGACTTCCTGACATTTTCAGTGAGAAGTCAGACTGCCTACTTTAGATCACTGGTTGACCTAAGCAAAAAGAAAATCCANAAAAAAAAAAAGTGTAATATCCAGTAGGACTGTTATGGCTGGTTCGTAAAAAACCTGTCTCATAAGAGAAAACTAACTGAGGACAACATGACAGTTTGTGTCTTGAGAAACAGTTTTGCGCCTGAAATAGGAAGAGGTTTTCCTGAGGCCTTAATGCCACTGGAAATCCAATACGATTTTCTGGAAAAATCAGATTTTTTTGTTTTGTTTGTTTTGTTTTGTTTAGTTTGGTTTTTTGTGCTATTGAAAATCCTCATGTGAGAAAAGTCTCTGTGACATAATATAAGAATCCTCACTGAAGATATTCTTGGTGACAGGCTGTTGCATTGNTTTTTTTTTTTTTTGTAATTAATGGTACTAACAATCCAGGTAAGGGGAAAAGCTCTAAGACTACCTTTTAATAACACTCCTTACAGATATCAATAAAATACTTCGGGTTTTTTAGGTTAACAGTCTTGGAGGATTGTGTGAGGTGACACCTAAGCCACATCCACAAGTGGTTTATCATCAGCTGCATTCTGTGTGAAAGTTTCTAACAGCATTCCTGTTGCTAATTTCTGCTGGAGAAGCCACTGCCTTCCTGCTCTTAGAAACTGCTTTTCATTTAAAATACAGTTCCTCTTAAAATATACTTGATGTGTTTGAGACCTTATCACACATCAAGTCTAAGTGCAAATTTGGCATCAGAGCAGACTGTACAGATTGTCAAGATGAAGAGCAAAACCACTTCTGTAGAAATGCCTTCTCCCCCTCCTCCTTATCTAATTTACAGTCCTTGTCTGCCTTGCTCTTCATTGCTTCATCTCAGTTTGCTTTCAGACATGCACACTGCTCGTCATCCTGCCCCATTATTCCCCTTTAATCCTTTATGTTTGGGTTCTTCTTTCTCTGAGGAAAGCAACCTTTCTTTTCCTCTCTTCTCCAACTTCACTTCTGGATAGGTTTCAACTGTTCACCTTTGATATAATTGTCTCCTCATTTTCTTGCTCATCATGAGCAGCTATGACGAAAGCAAAATAAAGTCATGCTGACAAGATACATTCAAAACCAAAAAGCTACACTCCTGGTTGCTATGTGCTGCATTATATTAATTCCACATGGAGAAGTGTATTTTTAAAGGCGCACAGGTGATAGCTGGCCAGTCCTCAGTGAACTTTGATAGTGGGTTGGGTTTGAAAATTGTCATCCACTTATTTCTGTGGCAATGAATATTTCTCTTTCAAAAGTGGTATATTATTAATAGCAGATAATAATACATACAAGTAGCTGCTTCCCTTCTTCAAAGTGCTCTCTAAAATGTCACTCATGACTTGCCTAAAATGTCACTGTTACTGCAATACTTAATGGCATTGTGATATTTTTTGACACGTGTATAACTCAACACACATGAATATGTTCATGAGTAATTTAAGTAAGTCATAGAACTATCTTTGATTTTTGATTTAATTTTGCTGCTTATATCTGTTGCATAAATATTCAGTATTACATGTTACAGAAATTATCACTGTGCAAAAGTCTTTGAAGACATTTTGCAGACATATTGCAGCCCTTCTTGCTGTTCATACATTATCCCAGTAAGAAGACTTCTAAATGTAGACAGTACCAAAATGGTGGGATGTTCATGCTACCAGTATCTCACTGTAAGGGCAACAGAAGTCCTGTGCCTGTTTACAAACACGCTGCACACTGCTGCATTGCCCCCAGCCCTACTAACATTCCCTGTATAGCTGCTGCTCTCCACAGCAAGAAGATAGGTTGAGAGTGAGCCATGATTCCTTCTTTCTCTGAAATCAGGGCTCGTCTCCAACAGCCAGAGGAAATAAAGGGCTATATCCAGCTGTGAGCAGTGAGGGATGGGGTTATCCCCATACCTTCCACAGGCAGGGTGTAGGAAGTCCTGAACTCCAGAGGACCAAGAGAAGTCTACCACCTCATACAGCAGTTTCTGCTGCACTGAGTTTCTCTAGATCAGCTTTCAGCGGACCCAAAAATTTCAGATGCCTGGATGGAGGAATGAATGATGACCACCTTCAATTACTGTCTAATAATTACTCCATGTCTCAGTTATCCTTTATCTTCAAAGTTTCTCACTGGGATATTTCCAGAAAAATTATACCTAGAGATATTTTAAACATGTAACATGGCAAATGCAAGGGAATAGCAATAAGAAAAAGTTACAACAAACCCACTGAACTTGCTGTAATTTTTTGCATTTGGGGGTTGTTAGGCTTGCCCTTCAGGATTATAATTATAATCAGCAGTGACTCTCCATGACATATGATTCTATTTCATTGAGATCTGCCATCAAAAATAGACAGGAAGAGCTAGGAAAGAGTTACAGAGTTAGCAGACAGTCTTACTGTGAAACTTTTATTGGAAAGCAGTCAAATTGCACCATGTTTGTAATGTATTAATGAAAAATATGTTATGATGTTATTAGTGTTTTAAACTCTGTTGCTGCATAAAGATGATGCAGTAATATAAAGTATTGTATCGTGGATGATGAAATGTTCTTTTTTGTATGCTCCATCAAACTCTCAGAAACAATTACAGTTCTGAAAATAATAGGGTAACACTTGTTCTAAGCTCTCCTCAGGATTTTCCTCAGGCAGTTCTCTCTATTGTCAGCTCTGTAGCTGATTTCCTATGTTTTCCTTTCACATTCAAGTTGAGTTTAGATTCAAAACAACCTTGTTGATTTGTACAGGGATAAGATTATAAAGGCTTACATGTTGCCAAGGGAAAAGCTGCTGTTCAGGCATTCACACACCATTCAAGGAGTTGCAAAAGGGAGGGACCCTTAGCAATAAAATCTGGGAGCTATAACCTGACAATCTAAGTTTCCTTCTCCCCACACAATGGTTTGGTCCAATAGTCATATCTGAGTCTGGGGTCTTCTTGTTTCTCCTTGAATCCTTTCTCTGTCTCAAGGCAGGCTGCAGCCTAAGGCTTTAGCAAGTCTTTCTGCTGATGGTATACAAGGGATTCTATTTGAGCAAGAAAGTGACTGCTACAACAGCTCTCCCTTTTTTGCTATCAAGCATTCCTGCTTAATATGTCAGACAAAGATCAGACTAAGTGCAAAATCTTTCAAGGTGAACAATTAGCCTTCATATTCTTACACATATGATAATTATAAACAACGAAAGTGACAAAGCAAATCATAATGCTATTATCATGGGATGCAAATGTGTTTATATATTCCAGTGGATGTGGGTGACCATCCAAAAATGAATTCCCACCAGTGGTGGTCATTGTCCTTTTTTACCCTTTCAAGAGTGTGGTGGATATCTTCTGCATCATAGTGGACAGTGACCAAGGTTTTTTGTCCATTTCCATTTCCATTCTTTGATATCTGCTTTGATTCTTTATGGTGCAGCAGTTTTCCTACCACTGTCACATTAATTCCAACAGAAGTGAGTGACAAGTCTTAATATAAGGAATAATCTGATTGTAGGATTTGATTGGATGTAACAGGATCTGAATAATTAAAGTCATATCCCAGGATCATAGCAAGGTAATTAATACTAATATTTGAATAATTATCCGTATGCACAAAATTATCATCTTCAAGTACAAAATTACAAGGAGTTCTTATGCACAGACATCCTTTTCCAATGCATACAAGTTTAGTTTCTATGGTTTCATTGGGATGTATTTCAAACTCACAGACATTTTGCTCCATATGTAAAAATACAGCTTGAGATTCAGTGGTATTACTCGCACAGATAAATTCTTGTTGTTTTTTCACGTGACATGCATCTATGTCAATTGTTTGCCATCTGTTTTCTTTTTGTTGGGCCCATACTCTATGTTCTATTGGATAAAGTATGGTTCCTCCATGATTCATGATGCTATGATGTGATATATAGTAAAGTACTGATGCATAATACATTGTCAAAACAAATCTGTGTTTTTTTGACTGACAAGTTCATAAGTGAAATTAAGTAAATACCACCATGACTGTGATTCTCTTTCTGTATGCTTACAAAGCCCAAGGCCTTAGCAAATCTCTCTCCTAATGCTATACAATGGATTCCATTTGGGTCAGGAAGTGACTGCTACAAAATGGAAGACATCCAAGGAAAAGTCCAAGATGTAATGGTATATTCTTATTTTACATTAATGTTTATAGAGCTTCAGTAGAAGACATCATTTCATTTTTTTCCCAGAGAGCTAGTGTGTGAAGATCTGAAAATAGTGACTGACAAAAAACAGAAGAGCAACTAAAGAGATGATAACCCAAAATAACATGTAGTGGGCAGGAATAAGTAAGACCTGATCAGCTGACTGAATCATTGCAAAACAGCTGAGCTACTGAAAGCCTTGGGAAAAAAATAAGTAACCTGCTTTCACTGCAGTTTGGGTGTAGATAGAAGATGATGCTCTAGCACTGCTTTAGACTAACTGCTTTCTATCTAGGCCTACCACTAAAGCCTGTCTTTTTTAATCTAGATGAAGGATCAAGAAATCTAAGTAAATTACAGAAACCGTCAGATTTCTTTGACTGTAGCAAACCTCGCCAACTATGGTTTGTTACAGCCTATAATGAAGTACTAGACAAGAAGAAATCATTGTGTCCAAATCATATCAAAATGTGGTGCCTGCAAGTGGTCTGCTCGGGGTGAATTCTGGCATAGGAGCAGCAGCTCAGCCTGCAACAGGGCTGAGCCAGAGAGAGGAGTGGGCTGCCACACATCCCACCCAACAAAAAAGTACTGATGGCTGTAGACATGCAGGAAAAGCCTGGGCAGAAACCTTCTGTTCCTTTGGGTTTTTTTTTCTTAGAATTAGGTCATGGAAAGATCCTTATTTTCAGACCTCCTTTAGCCATGCCTAAAATTTCTGTGTCATGATGTTTAGAATTGAAGCAGATACTTCTTTTGTCTAAACAGGCCCTTGGTAAGTATAGTTGTGATAAAGACTGCTTTTGGCAATCAGGCTTTATCTTGGATTATCTCTTATACAAACTTTTTTATATTTGCATGTACATTAACTACAGTGATGAATGACCTGAAGCCACTAATGGGGAAGACTTTGCATCATCAGAGAGAGTACATTAAGGAGCTGTTGGGTAAGTGATTCAGAAATTATTAACAGCACATTGATCAGAGCTGTAGACTGAACTTAGTCAAGAACATCCCTTAAAACAGGGTATTATTTAGGATTCCAAGAAGGCAGAGAGATCCTTAAAGGGATCCTTTTGGGACACAAAGCAGATCCAGAGCCCAACCTTACAGTCATTGTTGTGCTAATTCAAAAATACTGCCACTGGTGTAAACCTTCACTATCTACAGAAGCAAATAAATTTACCAGAGGGACTCAACCAGCCTGTGGCCTACACCCTTCCCTCAAGGGCTCTTCAAAGATCACCGGGAGGACTTCAGGTGAGATGGATTGCTTTGGAGGCTTGGCCAGGATGTTACCAAGCACACACAAAATTCAATTAACACTTTTCAGAATACCCTGTCTTTATTTAGCTAACTAAATGGAAATGCAGAAAAAGATAATATACTCTTGGGCCAGTAATTGCTTTGGTTTCTGGGAAATGAGAAAGATGCTACTACTACATTTGTGTAGATCAAGAGGGATGAATACAGGTGATAATACTTGTCACCTGTCAGGGATGGAATTCCAGAAAGTGGAGCCTGGAGAAAGAGGGTCTGTCTCTCTTTCTCTGCAGCAAGCGTCTTAGATGAGAATGGAAAACTTTGCTAATTCATGAGAAGAGTAAAGTTAGTGCAAGAACTGGGCTTCAGTCCAAGCTCTAATTTAATATGGCTGAGCTTTGGAAAGCTTTGATCTAAACACTCGCTCACAGCATCTTCCTCATGACCATCTTCTTTACTTCATCTTCATTATATGTTGTTCTAGAAAATAAGATAACTGGCATGTGACATTGCCATATTTTAGAATTGAAGAATACAACTGATATAAGAAACATCTGCTCTGGAATCTGTGATGAGAATACTACGTGCCAACAAACCTAATGAAAAGCACAATGCAATTGCTGAGCCTAATAACATTTTACCTGAATGGCTGATCTTTGCATAAACACCCACCCATGCAAACACAGCATCACAGCTGACCCAAACCCTTCTAATGGAACTGTGAAAGGAACAATTAGATGAATATGGCAAACAGCTGCCTACCCAGACTGAGTGGCTATTAGCCTCCCAACATCTCAACATTCAACCTTTGAGACATAATGAACACTGTCTATACATAAAAATGTGATTGCAGGCTCTACAAAGTGATACATTTTTTCTTTATATGTAAGAATTACCTCACGTAGTCTTGCAAGTTGAAAAACCTCAAAGAAATAGTAACAGACAAAACCAATGCAGATAAACAATTGACAGCAAATGCCTCCATCCCAATTTTAACTCCCTTTTCTTAATTCTCTGTAAGATTGCTATCTTTTTTTTTTTTTTTTTTTTTTTCCAGAGGCATCCTTCACTTCTTGGTTTTGACTAAGAGAGAAGTCTCAAAATATTATCTGTAAGCAACCAACCATACAGGTTCTTTCCACTCCACACAGGTTTTAAACAGAATGGCAATGAAGACAATCAAATTTGTACACACCAATACACAAAAGAAAGGGATTTGGACCTTTTCTACATAGAGTTTCTATTAAATAGTGACAAAAATATTTCTTCCTGTGCAATGCCCAGCCTTTGAGAAAATTTTTAGTAGGGAGAATTATAAATACTTTAAGAAGTTTTATTGTCAAAATTATATTTTAAAGCATGTAATTCTGTTATTCTGATAATGGTCTATAGCTGATTTATAGTTCATTATTATAAATAAAGAAATAAATCCCTACCCTTTTAAGATATCAGTTGTTTTGTGATTTTTTTAGTGAGATTTGACTGGTTATTCCTTATTTTAATAAATAGAATTATACTTCCATACTTAGAATTATAAAATACTTAAAGCATAATAATCTTTTTCTTCATTTCCATTTAGCTAGCTAAATAAAGTTAGTGATGACATGGTAGTCTGAAAAGTGTGGACTGAATTATATATGTCCTTGGTAACATCAAAGCAGTATCACGTGTGTTGCATATTAAATTGTATGAATCCACACTATGTTGCATGTTATAAGGACAGCTTGAAGTGTGATTGGGATTTATATCATGACTTCATTTGATTCAATCAATTTCAGAAGTGGATAATCAGTTAATACTGATAGCATTAAAAACTATCAATCTATCTCCTTTATTCTAATAAGGCATAATACACATAATATACATAAACTCAGATAAATTTCCTGCCTGATAAACTGAAGATTCATCTTTATGTTCCTTAAGAATTCAGAATTGATGAGGAATGGCTATAGCTCACCTGATCAGAAATCCCTAATCTGTGTTTCACTATCTTTGCTAATTCCCCAAATAATTCTGAATTACATGCAAAGTTTAACTTTTCAGTATCTGCATAGAATTTCGCAAATTACTTCTATGAACTATCTTCTCTTCCCATGATAGTTAGCTCCCACTGGAACAGTCAAACTATTACCCTCAAGAGTGAATCTTGAGACAACAATAATTTTTTTCTTAATTGATGTAGATTTTTTAATCTTGTTTCCAGGTGATGCCCCTTTCCTTTCACTTACAGTGACTTCAGTATAAAGTGAAGACCTAGATAAACCTTGCCTTCCTATTAAACTCCAGCAGAAAGTCCAGTTACAGCAGGTCAAAAAAACCCCAAGATAAATACATTCTAAAATGACCATGACAGAACAATTATTGGATGAGTTGGTATTAGAAAACTCACAAACATAGTGCAAAGAGGGACAGATATGTCGAAAGATTGATATAATGCAGTACTCTAACTTCACCGGCTTTCTTCCTGCTTTATTTATATCTGAGTTAATCAAAGACAAATACAGATTTCTTACCATTAAATTGCTTATTATATTAACTTCACATAAGTACTACTAAGTACTACTGAGGACTTTTATAAGCTAAATAGAGATATTTTTTAATTATTTAGTGCACTCTTCTATAATCAGATGCTTAGCTCTGCCCACAGTATTTAATGTTGCTTAAGTGTTTTTATTATCATGTTAAGAATTTTCTTATGGAACACCAACATTAGTATCTGTACTCAGAAAAGATCTCTGGAAAGTTTTAACACAGTCATTCTAGGCATTTTAGTGAGAGGGGACCTAGCAACTAAATGATATTGTTATTACAAAAAAATAGAGTAATTATTGAAGTGCTCAAGTATCTGGAGGAGTCAAAATTTAATTCTGAGAGAGAAATTGTGCTCTGCTAGGGAAAATGTCATTCAGTATTCCATAAAGCTGTGAGTTGTCAGAAGGCCGATGAAAATCTCCTTTCTGCACACAGCACAAAGGGTATGATTGCCAAGAGAATTTTAAAAAATTGTTTTAAAGGTAGAGGAGAAAAGCATCTAAAACAGAATAGCACACCAACAAGAGGAACAAAAGAGATTAAGTGCAGTAGTGCTGGAACCAGCTTCTATTCTGTGTAAATCCATGTTCAGGATCCATGCACAGCAAATGGATCATCTGATTTTGAAACGTCATCTCTCTCTGTTAGAACTTTGACACAAAGTACTGGAGATTCAAACACTTCTGGACACTGCCAGCTGGAGAAGGAACTGTAAGGAAGAAGGGTGATGCTCCAACAAATGGTATTACATACAAAGCAAGTGAGAAGTGTAAACTGAAGCATTTTATTTCCTATCAACTCCACCGATTCATATTTGGGTTCATACTTCAACATATTTCAATTACAAGTCAGTTTATCAAATGTTGCTCTGAGGGGTCTGTAGCTCCCTAAGAAAAATAATGTCTGGTTTAATCTAAGCTGATTATTTATTATTATTATTTATTGTGGAAGCCACAAGCTTCTTTAAGTTTTGCATGTTAGGAATTTCCTGGACAGATTTAAATTCACTTCCAGATTTAATCTTTGGGCAATAAATATCAATCTTTCAAAATAACATTCTGTAAAATAGCACAAAAATGTAGAGATGCAATCTTCCACATTTACGTGTGAAAACAAGGAAAAGCGTGGTTGAAATAGGTAAAAGATGGTACTTAGATGACTCCAGCTATAGCAGTTGGTTTGATTCAAAACAAAGAGTTCCACACATTGAAGCTTAATTTTACACCCTTCAAAGCAGGATTTCCTTTGCACAGATTTTTGTTGTTCTCATGAAAACAATTTTATGTCATATTTTCTAAATGTCAATATCAGATACAATGTTTGGAAATTTTGTATTCAAAACTGTAGTTACAATCAGAATGCGCAATCCTGTTAACATCATTAGTTCTGCAAAGTTATCGACAAGTACTATTTACCCTTATCTAAAAATATTTAACCCAAATACCAAGCCAATATTTTCCACTGTTTGCTTTCAGGGAAATATCAGTTTGCTTCCTTCTTCTTGTTCCTGACTGAAAACACTTTATTTTTGTTCAGATCCTGAGCATCACCCACAGGGTCATTACTAGCAGAGATAATGCTGCAATCATCCCACTCTACTTAGTGTTTCTCAGGCCACACCTGGAGCACTGTGTCCAGTTTTGGTCCCCACAATTCAACAATGACATGGACTGGTGGGTGAGGGTCCAAATGAGAGCCACAAAGATGATATAAAGGGTGGAGAACCTGCCTGATGAGGAAAGACTGGAGAAGACAGGTTTCTTCATCTGAGAAGAGAAGGCTTAGAGGGGAATCTCATCACAGTATTCCAGTATTTAAAAGGTGGCGACAAAGAGGATGGAGGGTCCCTCTTCCTAAGGAGCTACACAGAGAAGACAAGTGGCAATGGACACAACTTGCACCAGGAGAGGTTTCACGTTGACATATGAAAGAAATATTTTTATGGTGAGTAGAACCATTCACTGGAACAACTGCCCCAGGGATGTGGTAGAGTCCTCATCGCTGGAGGTTTTCCAGATGTCATTGGAGAGGGTACAAGATGATCTCCCTTTCATATTGAAGGTTGGGCCTGATGATCTCTTGAGGTTCCTTCCAACCTGGGCTGTTCTAAGACTGTGTGACTATAACTTACATAGATCAACCTGATGTGACTGCTACAGACTGCATTAGGAACCTTTCTGACACATTAAATCAAAAGTCCTTATAAACAAATTTTAGATATTCTGTTAGTAATGAGAAATAGAATAGCTGGGAACTTCCTGGAGTAAACAGGTTTTACACCTGCACCACCAGAACTGCACAACCACCAGAGAGAAAAAATAGGGTAATACCCCTTAATATTGCAATTTTCTATCAAAACAAATAGCTTAAAGACTGAAACAAACCATCAGAAAAAAAAAAATTAAAAAATTCGTTTTGTTCATCCCATTTAACATGCCACTTGGTTTTGATACAATAGTATATACTACAATAGCTATAATGTAGAGCGCACATAATTATATTAGAGACAGTGTTAGAGTACTGCACATGGAAATGAGCACTTCAGAGAAGAGTCTTCAGAGGTCTGAGGTATGCAAGGCACCAGGCTGGTAGTTAAGGTGGGAGATCAGTAATGCTCAGAAGTGAGGGCCAGTTTACATATACAGTACAAAATTGAACAAAACAGATGGACTGGATGCAGGTGCCCAGGTGCAGGCAGTGGGGCCTGAAGGGACCTCTGTGAGGAGAGTCCAGGGTGGCCCTGAACCAGTTTCAGCTAGTTCCAGACAGTTCCAATGGACCCACTGAAGGGCACAGCTGAAGGGAGCTGGTGGCGTGTCTGAGGATGATTTCCCCAAGTACTTAAATATTTCTCTTCTTTGTTTCTCCATACCCAAATTGGTAATTAAATTTATCGGCAAAAAATTAAGTTAAATTCCCCAACTTGAGTCTGTTTTGCCCATGACAATAGAGCATAATTTTGTTTAAATATAAGTTACTAAAATTATGTTGGCCTGAAAAATAGGGTAGATCTGAATTTCATTTTTGCCTCTAATAGGAATTTGTTCTTAAATATAAGCAGCCTAGAACTGTCAAGTTCATTATTAAAATCTTGCATTTTTATAGAGCTTTTCATACTGAAATATCTGAAAATATTTTATAAATTACAGCCTATCAGTCATCCAGCTTCCTGCCCTTTACAGCATCCCCAGCAATAAAGGGTAAAGAATAATTTTTGCAATGGAAATATTAGGCATATTTCATTTAACATAATTTTTTCAGCCGCTTTTAAAAAAACAAACCCTGCACTGACTGCATGCCAGGAACAAGAATTCATCACTGGGAAATTACCCCTAGTATCTTCTCAGAAAGAACATTTTGTGGAGTCAGTACATCTAGAAGCAGTAACAGGAGCTGTTTAGGCTGTGCCTCCTGCATCTCTGCCATGAGAACAGCTGGAGCTCCCTGTGAGAGGAAGGAGCTTGTGAAGCAGCTGGAGTTCAGACACTGGATAAAGGAAATTTCTGCCAGATGACGTGATGCTAAGAAATGACCAAGTTCAGATGATGTTCTCATTAGTGAGAAGCCCCATCAGATAGTCCATGCATGCTGTCAGGGGTGGCCAGGGAAGAACTATTTCATAGCATGCAATAGCTTATCACATAGATTACTAATAGTCTTCTGAGCAAACAGGTGAACTGCCAGCTTTGCTAACTTGCAGAATGCTTTCTTCATCCACAAAGCAACAAGGATACTTTCTCAGAAAGATTGGTATTTCCATCTTTGCACTGCATTCAGAAATGTATGATACAGTTTCTAATCACACACTGTGATATAAGGCAGTGCTTTTCATGGTACTTGGTTGAAATAAGTACATAAACTTGATATTCTTTCACTGTAGCTTCATATAGTAGAAACTGTTTTGAACTCTGCACTGTTTCCTTCAGCATTTTGGGGGTGGTCATTACCCTTACATATCTGCAGGAAGAAAAAAGCACATTCTTTAACAAATATTTAATATGTCAGAATGGGGGTTAACAGCTTGTGACTAGGGAGTTAAAAAACATTGAAATACAGAATTTTGTTTTCAGTTTGGTTTTAAAAAGATCTATTTTACTATAATGTTTTGTATATGTCAAATAAAACAATATATTCTGTTTCTTCTTCAGGTTCTCAACAAGTGAGGACCTAAGAGTAAAACCTTTAGGCAATAGGTACATGCAAATTTCAACCTTTGTCTATAGAAAAAGAAAAAAATTAGAGGATTTTAGGCAGAAGTTCTTCTTCCTTTTGGCACTCTTTGTCTATTCAAAAGTAGCAAAAAAAAAAAAAAAAAGCAAAGTCACTTCATGAATAATTCATATCAAAGTCATCCTCGGCCAGATTTACAGAAGCAGATTTTTTCATTATCTTCATGCTCTGAATGCAAATGTAAACGCCCTGGTGTGGAATATGTGTCTGTGTACACTTGTTATACATTCAGTGGTTTGCAGAATACTTCCCCAGCTGTGCTGGGGACTGTACAACTAATGGTTAAACACACAAGTAGTGATGTACAGCTGTATGCAAAAGATCATTACTTGCTTTTCCTTTCACCCTGTATTCATTAGATGTGAGATATTTTCTACTCTACTTTAGCATTTCTCTCACCTTCGTAAACAGTTTCTTGTCCTCAGCAGCTCCGTTAAAGTGTAACTGACAAAGGGTGCTCAGGGTGAAGAACAAACTGTGACTAATTGAGATTTCTGGGAAAAAAAAAAGAAAAAAAAGTACCTTTGTTTTAAATGAGTAAATTCAGTAAGATGTCTTAATCACAGCCAGATTTATTTATTATATAAGTGTTTCTCCTCTAAAATAGTTCACATTTAGTTTTCAGGACTTTTCTAAAATGCTTATTAATAAGCTTATTGCCATAGGCTGGGAACTTGTAGGAAAGAAGTGCTTCTCAGTCTTGTTTTGTTTCTGCAAAACGTTTGCTACTGCTGACTGATGGATACAGGTTACTGACTTAGACTATGTTATTTTCCTTACATCTGATCCTGATTTCCTTGTGATTTTGAAATAAATTATTAGCTTGTACATACTACTGTAACCATTTAGACAAGTTAATGCATTCTGTCTGCTGTTTTCCAGTTATTTGTTTCCATTATCTCTTGATATTCAATTGTGGAAGGAAGGGAGGGTCTTCGTCAGATACAAACCCCAATATTTTATTTGATGATTTAACAAGATGTCAGAATAATTAATTACTTTTAGAGAAGGATCAGTGAATAACATTATTCCAGACCCATTGGCATCCAGGTTAAAATCCCTTAGGTTTACAACTGCAGATATTTTCACCAGTGTTTCAGAGTAGACTGCTTGATTAATCATAATTATGACCCTGCAAACACAGCAAACCACAGGTATCTTACTCCTATACACCTTTCTAACCCACCGGAGGGCTTTCCCTGCTCATTATGCCAAAGCATGATCATTCCAAAGGAGCTGGTACTACTTCAGCTACTGTTAACTTTGAATTATAACAAAGTACCAGTATTTTTACAATCTCATTGCAACCACAGATTCAGAAGCTTTCTACATAGGTATCATACAGGAGCAGGAATGGCCAATAGTTACGCCCAGTATTAATTTACTTTGGGTTTCCTAGTCTTTTTCAGACTTTTTTTCCTATATCTTGAACTGGAATGAGATCACCACAGGACACAAATACAGCAAACTCATTCTCAAATAAGATATTTGGTGAGGAACAGGTCTGCTGCAGTTCAGGGATGCTACTGGAAGATGAAATTGTGAAACAAGTCCATGAAAGTACACAGAATGAATTCACCAGAGAAGGTGGCTGCTAAACACTAAGTAATTTTGTTTGTTTGTTTTTTCCTCAAAGATTTCCAGCTAGTAGTATTTGGGAGGGATTAACTGGAGCCACTAAACACATACGCTAGTTAAATTGATCTTATAAATTTTGTTTAAAATGAGAAGACCAGAGCATTTTACAAACAGTTGATTCATTGTTAAATATTTTTTAGAAATTAATTCAGCTCTGAAAGAGCTCAGAAAAGAGCGTCTCAAATTTTCAGTCTGCCAAAATCACCAAGTCATACTGAGGACAGTGATTGCCAGCATCAGAAATAAGTGTTTCCATCTACCTGTGATGACACGAAAGCTACATAAGGGAAAATAGTCCATAAACTCACAGCTGCTTCTGCAAAGTATTCAAAAGTCCTGTTAGATTGTTTGAAACTCAGAGTAAAAACTGGCACTTGTTTTATATTTTTCCTTTACACTCTTACAGAAAAATAAGAGCTTTTCTAGTATTTTTAAATACGTCAAGGTCTCTACATTAAAAAAAAAAAATCCCTCAAACATCACTCCTGAAATAGCAGTTGAACGTTTCACAAAATAACTTTTGGTGCAATTTATTATATATCTAACTTAAAGAAGGCTCCCAAGAAATTACAGGTGATGTACCTTATGTTTTCCTCAAGTTGCAAGGTCACATAGAATCCCCTACAGCACAACAGCTGGTTACACTCATAGTTTATTATAATGTACCACACTTTTACTCACATCAGCCTCAGTGAATATCCCTTACATAGTTTAGCAGGTCAGATTACAATCTGTTGTGATGTGGTAATTCTATTAGGTCTTCATCCTTGCATTATTTCCTCTGTTCCTTTCACTATTGACATATTTGGTTTCTCCTACCAGTCAATTCCATTTTCATGAGCCATCTTTCCATATGGCCAAGCTGTTTTAGTTTCCAAATGTCATAGCCAATTCCTAGATTAATATTCTTAAACTATTATAAGAACTCACCTTCACCCTAAGAATAAGTAAACCGTTCTTTGTCTCCTGTGAATTTTAACTTAGATTAACTATTTCTTCCTTACCTTTTACTCTTCAGATACTTCTTTCCACCTGCTTGTGACTTTGTATTGGGTTTGCACAGCAGAGTTTTAGTAGCAGAGTGGCTATAGGTGTAGCTTCTGTGAGAAGCTGCTAGAAGTTTCCCTCATGTCCAACAGAGCCAATAGCAGACAGCTACCCGGCCGGCCCTGCCGCTGGCCAAAGCGGAGCCCGTCAGCAGCAGTGGTACTGCTTCTGGGATAATGTATTTAAGAAGGAGAAAAAAAAAAATAAAATGGACCTTTGCAATTGCAGCCAAGAGAGACAAGTGAGAATATGTGAGAGAAAACAGCTCTGCAGACACCAAGGTCAGTGAAGGAGGAGGGAGAGGAGCTCCAGGTCGTGGAGCAGGTACCTCTACAGCATGTGATGAAGATTGTGGTGAGGCAGGCTGGCCCCTTGCAGCCGATGGAGACTAATAGTAGAGCAGATATCCACCTACAGCCCATAGGGGTTAACATTGGAACAGATATCCACCTGCAACCCATGGAGGTTAATGGTGGATCAGATATCTACCTGCAGCCAGTGGAGAACCCTATGCTAGAGCAGGTGGATGTACAAAGGAGGCTGTGCCTTTGTGGGGAACCTATGCTGGAGCAGACTCCTGGTAGGAGCTGTGACTCCAGGGAGAACAGAGCACATGGTGGGGTAGCTTTGAGGGCAGGTATTGTAACCTCATGGGGTAAGCCACAGTGGAGCAATTTGTGAAGAACTGTAACCTTGGGGAAGTACTAACATTAGAGAAGTTCATTCAGGACTGTCTCCTGTGGGAGGGACCTCACACTGGAGCAGAGGACGAGTGTGAGGAGTCCTCCCCCCGAGGAGGAAGGAGCAGACAATGTGTGATCAGCTGAGCACAACCCTCATTCCCCATCCTTCTGCGCGGCAGAGGGAGCTCAGGAAATTAAGCCCTGGAAGAAGGGAGGGATGGGGAGAAGGTGTTTTTAAGATCTGGAATTATTTCTAATTTATCCTATTCTGATCTGATTGGTAATAAATTAAATTCTTTTTTCCTAGAGTGAGTTTATTTTGCCTGTGACAGTAGCTGGCAAGTGATCTCTCCCTGTCCTTATCTTGACCCACGAGCCTTTTGTCATATTTTCTCTCTCCTGTCCAGCTAAGGAGGGGAGTGATAGAGCAACTTTGGCGGTCACCTGGCATCCAGATAGGGTCAGTCCCCCACAGGCTTTCACTGGTGCTTTCTGAAATGTCTCCCATTTCATTAAACCTCTTTTTTAGCAGTTACTTTGACTTTAGATATCTCAGTATTTGACTTTCTGCTGTAAAAGTCCCCATCTGTAATTATCTTTCTGTATCCTAAAGCTCTACTGGTCATTTTTTCCTGCAGTAAGCCTGATGACATTATGTACAATTGACATTTATTCCAACACCTTCTCCTTTCATTTCAATTAGCTTCCAGGTTCCCTGCAGTGAATATCTGTCATTGGTATTCTCTCAATTTCCCTGTTTGTTTTTTTTTAAAAAGTTAATCAGATTCCCTCTGCTTCCCAATGTCCTGGGTGAGCCTGTGACAGTAAATTGGGATGACTATGCCTTTCACTTCCCATTTGGATGCAGGAGATCTGGTCACCATGTGGCAAAGGCAGTTTTCTTTATAGAAACCTTTGGTTGCAAGTTTATCTTGCTGCAGTAACCCTGGTCCACTTTGCTTTGCTCCTGACATGTTCTCTTGCCACACTCAGCAGTAAGAGCTCCAGATCCATACAAAGATGCAGCATAAGAATTTCAAGTGAAGAATTTCCTGATCAAGTGTCCCACACCAAGTCTTATAGCTCTTCTCCTTCAAATATATTTCTTCTCAAACAATGGGGGTTTATTCTCATTTTACTTCCTCTTTACAGAGTATTTTTAACTGGTCTGCTTTAATCACACTTCACTGACTTTAACAAAGGAAGGAAGACTTTAACAAAGCCAAACATATTTACAGAGACTCCCTTATCACTTTGAATGAGGATTTAAGCCTGAGACAGTTCTCAGCTGTGTGACCTATTGGGACAGTGCTGCTTGCAGAGCAATGGAAAAGGGCTTCCAGCAACAGCAAGCACTTGAGACCAGAGGGATAAGTGGATATTCACATTTCTGCTCACAGACTTTCTTCCTTCGTTTCTCAGACAAAACTCCAAATCTGAGACGCTTCTCAAAACAGCAACAGATAGCATTTTTTGCTATGAAAGTACTCCACATGATTTGATTACCTGGTCCTTCAGGAACATTTTCTTCACTGAAATAAGAGGGAATAGTTTATTTTAAAGATAATAAATAGTTTATTTAGAAGCCAGCCAGGTCTGGTCAAAATTCATTAATTCTCTGAATTCTTTGATAAGGAGTTTCACAGTAACATTTCACCAATTAGAATAGAAAGAAAGGAGGGGTGGTTATTTTGGTTATTTGAACATGCAGGCAGGACATTCTAATGTTAAACGTCAGTGTTTTAAGTTGTTTTATTTACAACAGAAGTACTCTACTTTTGGTTTCAACTGCTCATTTTAATGACCAAATATTAAAAGCACACAACAGTAAGGGTAATTAGGCTCACCATATTATACAAAGTATCTCTATCAATAAAGCGTATAAATCACTCCCAAACTAATGCTAATTAAAAATATGTTAATTTTTTTTATGGCATAGAAAAGACACCTCATTTTCTCTGTTGTATGCTTTCTGTGTAGCTTTTTGCTTCATTCTTTATAGTGTTAAGACATCACTTGTTCCATATGATTAACAGCAAGATGGCATCTTCAGGTATAAAATGGAAAGTATCTCCTATGTCATGTAGGTAGAACAGATTATCCCATAAACATTGTTTTGGTTTCCATGGTTACTCAGGGGATGCTAGCATTTTTCTTTGGCAGCATTGGTTGCCAAGGCTACAACAAGTTGTTACAAAATATAGCAGTCAGAAGTCCAGATTTCAGGGATGTAGGTCTGCATTCAGCAATTGTAGTAAATCTCACCTGATGCAGCATTTGAATCCTGAAGACATTCTCAGCAGCACTTTTCCTTGGGTCAACCAAGTTACTAAGTTTGCTATAAAGGAGAAAATGCTCACTGAAGCTATCAAACACATAAACACTGACATAGCTACATTGCCTGAAATACAGCACTTGGATACCTCTGGCAAAAGATGGGAATGTGCTGATCCTAATTACATTATTCTCAAATAGAATCCCAACACAAATCAATGAAAATTAAATCAGAGCAGAATGTCTTCTACATTTAGGGCCAATATTACCTTACTAACAGGAATAATCTCATGCAGTGTACAATAGGTACTTGTTAAAAAAAAATACAAGTGTTTGCAAATGTCTGTTGTGTTATACAAACGGACAAAATGAGACAAAACAACCTAAAAACACAAAAAGGGACAAAAAAAGTTTGTGAGCTGAGCTAGGTTTACATTTTCCATGCACAAAACTCTAAAGGCAATTTTCTGTGGATGTTTATGTGTCTAACTGTCTAAACTGCGGGCAGAATACACATCTGAAGTAACGGAACTGTGTTCAAAAACGCAATCCTTAATTATCTGCATGAGACTGTGTGTAAAATACAGATGCTAACTGTAATTTTTCACTTCAATATATTAAAAAAAAGCCCTGTATTTTGACAAGTGTCAAACCGCTGAAAAGAAATCAGTTCATATTGTGCAAGAACAAAACTAACCCCTGCAATGTACCATAACACATGATATGACCCTGGTACTTGTAATATTTATTTTTAAAAAGACAGAGCAAAATTTAAATCTGATTGCAGTGTCTTTTTTTTCAAACCCAGACACGAAATTTTTGGTCATTTCTTCATATGATTAACAATGTATTATTTACAATAACTACTTTAAATGCACAAATGTAGAGAATTATTAGAAGAAAATATAAATAGCTTTCTTTGTTTCTTAAACACACACTATCCTCCTAAATTCGGATACAGTTAATGTACAATCTTACCATTGCTTAGGAACTTAGAATAATTTCCAGAGACTGAGAACTTGCCTTTTAAAATATTACACTGCAATTTTAAATGCTTGGCCATTCTTCTGCTGTGATGTTACAGAGTCTGTGAGAGGAGAGTCATTATCCGTGGAACAAGAAGTGGGTTTTACATATGCTTATATATTTATTTCTCTTTTGCCTAATTGCTTAGTTGTCTTTTTTTAAAAACTGATTTCACTGACCCATTACAGAGTTCGAATTTTCAGTACATTAGTTGATTAAAAATTCTGGTAGGCAGCTGATTAAGCAACTGCATGAGGAGATTTGCAAATTTATAATCATAGTACTTTATTTAGGACTAAATTAAATCTGAGTTGAAATTTAATCAATAGTTATATTCTATTAACTGTAGTTGGGGGCTGACTTCTTAACCTAAGGCATTAAAATAACATCTGGAATTCATTAGTAAGTTACAAGCTTTATGTGAGAGTTGGTCCCCAACAGAAAAGCCAAGCAGAAAATGTTCTGGTGATGATGTAGTATTAATATAAAGTACGAAGCTAAATCTTTGCTGCCTCTGTCCAGAAAATGAAAATCTAAGCTGCCGTTTAGCTGTGTTAGGACTATGTTAGAATGCTTTTAAGTCCAGGATTTTGTTGTGACTTACTACTCAGGAGCTCTCTGAAACCAGGTTTATGGAAGAGTTGCACTCTAACTCATGAAACATGCTTCAGTGCATCAGAAAACAGCTGCAGAAATTATACTGTAGATATTGTAACAGAGACAATATACTGCAAAGATTCAGCAACATGGTAAAAAATTGTATAAAGCAAGAAAATGCTTCACTGTTGATGTTGTGGGTGTTTAGGAAATCAGACTTTTCTGATGCCATTTCTTAGAAAATTCAACCTCCCTTTGCTCTCTGTCAGCTATCAAGCTGTGTGAGTCTGCAGCTATCAGACTTTGTACCTTCTTAGCAATGGACAGCATGGAAACTAAGAGATAACACTGGGTTAAAAGGAACCTGTGTATTCATGGACTATAAATACACAGATGTTACAATCAGCTCATGAATCCTGGGCAAAACGTGCCAGTTTTTTTCCCAGTGCCAGGTGGATATTAAGGCTATAACATACACTTTTCTGCCGCCATCTCTTCCCTAACCTGTTTTAATATTCCTATCCAAGTTGGCTAATTTTTATTTATTTATTTATTTATTTGCAAGGGCAGACGAGCAGGGTGATTTCAGGTCGACCATCTATGCCTGTCTCCTCTATGCCTGGACTGCAGCTCGTGGAGCCAGCTGAGAAACCAGAAAAGCAGGGGAACCCTGTCATTTTAGTATAATTAAATGTGTAAGCTATGACAGCATGTTTTATTCTTCTGTTTCCAGAGCTGACTTGTTTACTGACGTGTTTTTAAGGACTTTAATTCCAGGGAAACTACTGCAGGCAAGAGAGATGAATTTCCACAACACAAGGGAAAGACTGCTGCATGGATCAGAGGAGGAAGAGTCCCAGTCCAAGCCCCTGCCAGTGCTGTCTGCCCCCTCCCAGCCCCCAGCTGTATTGAGGCCTCAACACCCACCTCGGAGGGTGCCACCACCCTGTCCTGCCCCTGCCACAGCCAGCATGTGGGGCAATGTGGGTTCCCACCTCCTCCTCTGCCCTCACCTCACAGGGCATCTTGGCCAGGTTGGTACCACTGTGCTTGGGGGGTCATGCTGTTGGTAAAGCAAGGTGTGCACAAGCCTCCTCTGTGGCATTTCACCAGCCTTGGCCCCTGGGTGCCTGTTCTTGCTGAGCAGGGCAGTGAGTCCTTTGGTGCATGGTCAGTTGAGGTGGGGGATGTCATCATGCTCATGTAATAGGTTGCCCACGCCCTACAACCATGGGTCTGCCTCTCTGCTTGTTGTGACATGTAAGTGAAAATGAGATCACTGACAACATTTTGATCTCGGAGAGGCTTAGTGAAAGTGCATCAATGCTTGCCTTTGGATCAGGAGTCCTGATTCCTTCCTGGCCTTAGCAAGCAGCTGAGGAAAGCTCTTCATTAATTCTGACTTTGAAGGGCCACCATGATATGGCAGCATCTTAAAATATTGCCATAATATTTTAAAGGAACTATTCTCAGCATTCCCAAAAAGCCTCTCAGCAGTAATGCTGGACTTTCAGACATGAGCATGAACTCTCGTGAAAGCTAAGCCAGAAAACTTATCACTTGATTTATTCAGTCATGTTCCCAAATAACTGAAAGCTCACAACATCCTATGATACATATTGCTTTTTATGGCAAACTCTCAAACATAACATCAGGAGAGAGAATTTGGCGTGTGTGGGTATCCTTATTTTTGATTTTGAAATGTTTTTATGTTTACTTAGACTTGTAAGGGAAATGATTGCAACAGAGAAATCCTCTTTCATAGTTTCCCATTTTGCCATCCTGGGTAACAAGCTAGACATGCCAGCACTGACCCTGTACCTCCAAATTGAGGAGTGTTGAGATTCAGAACTTTAGTTTGTTGTGAAACTAAGTAGCAACAGTTCTGAAATTGGAAATTCATACTTGTGTCAACAGAGTTTAGGTAAGAGTGTAAGGTCAAAACTTGAATACAGTTTCTTTCTTTCTTCCCAAAGTGCAGAAATTTCAAAAATGAGAAGACTTGGTTTAGTTTCATCTATAGAAACTAAAGGAAAATATTGGTGTGCAGACACCTATCCCATTTACAGTTATGACAAGGACTGAATTTATATCTCAATTTAAAGACAGCATAATGAGCTATTTCTTTCTTAAGAGATTTTTTTTTAATTTATTTTTTAAATTTATTTTTCCCTTTTTCTCCTAATAAAATTATTCTTTAAAATTTAGCTGATTTTCAGTTCTTACGATCTCTGTACACTTGAAGTGATTATCTACTTAAGAAAATGTTTGTCAAGTCTCAACCCAGTAATGTTTACGAAGTGCTGCTTCTGAGACAGATGGACAAACAATGATATAATTGCAAAAATTTACTACATTGATATGTCAAACATATAATTAATGAAAACTAAAGAACTAGAACATCAGCATTAGTCATTCATAGCATATTGTTTGTTTAGTCCATTAACATCTTAATCTGGCAGAATAAAAATAAGTATCTTTATAGTAGTAAAAACATAAGGGTCTTAGGTATGAAATAGCATTGACTTAGCATTGGCCAGCAAACAGGTGGTCTTGCACAGCCAGGGTGAGGTGGTGGCAATGCCAGGACAGAACACCTTATGCTTCTACAGCTGTATCAGTATTTGTGCCATACTTTCACCTGATAAAAATACAAACTTTAAGTCCTGTGCTTCTGAAAGCTCCAAGCTTTCAGAATAAGGGTATTTGACTCCTGGACTATCAATTCTATAATATAAAAATAATTAATGTGATTTTCCTCTTTTTCTTTCCATATACTTTTATAACTTTGAAATATATATATATATATATATTAATGTTTCTTTAAAGCCTTCCATTGCCTTAGTTCAAATAGTTGGGACTTGACTTGTGCTTCTCTTGGGGAGACAGAATTTCCTGTAGTCATATGAGAGGCAATAACATTGCTGGACACTGCTTTATGGGTTTGTCACTTCAAGGGACATGCTTCTAAACAGCCCAAACCCTCTGATTTTTTTTCCTTGTTTTCTGCAAACATACAAGTTTCACATTTTTGGACATGTATAAGCATTACATGAAGTAAAAAATGATGTTCTTGCCCTTATTTGAAATTATTTTTCCATTGAAATTATTTTTTCCGTTGGCATGGGACACATGATAAGAAAATTGCAACTTGGAAGTACTGTGAGTATACAGAACAACAATTACAAGGGATTTTGACATTTTAGATGGCTTTGCAGACATATGGAACCAATTTATTATTGGCTGTTTGTATGCTTCTTTATTTGTCAAATATGCCAAAAAACATTCCAACTACAAACAGCTGATTTGAAATGACCCTTCTAAACTCTGTAGAAAATACTGTATTTCTGCTTTGTTAAGTAAACCTGCATCCCTGGATGCTTTCTGAACCTTTTTCCTGATATTTATAACATGGTTGGGAGTAGATTCTTTCACTGAGAATATTATACAGCTTTGAACAGAAGAAATGGAGAATACATTTACACATCAAAATACCTCTGTACATAGGAAATTAGTTATTTTGCAGCCATACTTTCTTTCATAGCCTACTGTGAAAAAGATCACTTGCTTCATAGCTACTTGTTTATTATGTAGATTTCCTAAATTAATTATTTACTCCCAGAACAATGTCAAGTCTGATTTTGTGTAGCACAGTAAATCTACCAAAAAAAAAAAGAGGAAATTACATTATCTTACACTTTTATTATGTCGCCTCATCTCTGCATATGTAAGTATGCACATATTTGTGCATACAGTTAGGAAATACTGAACAATCCAAAATAGCTTAATAAATCTGTAGCTGCATTTTCTTTTCAGATTTAGTCAATAAAAGTGATCCTAATACTGTACAGTGCTGATGGCTGGACCTGATACAGTCTTTTGTCAGCAATTTAACATTGGCCACTAGTGACTGGGAAGCGATCATTTTGTTGTCTTACATGCTATGACAGACAAATGCTGATCTGTTTTGATATTCCATCAGTGCTAGTTTTTGCAGTTACATGCAGCCTGAATACTTCTTTGCCTGTGGCTCCAGCCATGATCAGAGACTCTATGGCAAAAGCTGCTGCATAGTCACTGTCATATAACTACCTGCTTGGAGGATAAACTAGATTATGCTTTTCTCATTCCTACTTTCTAAGTATGCAATCTGTCTGTCTGACAAGAAGTCCTAATCGACCCTTCTTCTTAAATCATATACATTTGAATGGGAGTAAGATTGGATGGTGAACTTTATAAAATTTAATTTTGTTTTGATGGCAAATACAATAAATTAACCATATGTCCTATATTTACCTGCAAAAATAATATTCTGTATGTTGAAAAGGATATCTGCTGAATTATATTTGGTTGCATACATTGATTGCCCTGTAAGAAAAGGCAAGAACTTTCCGGTACACATTAATCTAACATTTACAGTCTAATGTTATTAACACAAATTAATTAGATACAGTTGTCCAGGAAGGCACAGTGAGAGAGTGCTGAATCTAATAAAACCTTCCAATACTTTACTGCTGTGTACTGTGGTGCATTTTTGCATGAATGTGTCTGTGTTAAAGAAACCTAGCACTGCAAATACCATTTTAGAAACCATTTTAGTCCCTCTCACCTTTGAGGCTCTAATATGATTATGTACCAATTTAGTGGACAAAGAATTTGAGAGTCAAAGTGGATCCTAACTCCATTTATACATATGTCTATGATATGACCTGCCTCACATTGAGTAATGCCTTCCAAAATGTTAATACAGTTCAGGTTAGACACGGTTTGCAATAGCAGCTAAGCAGCTTAGGTATTTATGTGTCTTTAAGAAATACTGTACAGAGTATTTTCCAGTATATAACTGGAAGGACCACTATGGGTGACTCACTAGTGCATCTTGCAACATGTTTCTTCTTATTCTTTAGCTGAAATATAGTTATCTCCAATCTTATTCAGTGTCTTTAAAACTATATTTATACAATATGTCATATATTGAATGTGAAAAATAAATAATACATTACGGGGACAGAACATGAAAAGAATTGGTTGGATAATGTGAAGAGAATTGATTGGATAGACTGAAAAAGGCCATAAAAAAATTAACTGAATTGAAAGCCACATGCAAGAAGGTTGTTTCCGGGTGAACTAGGGAATGTTAAAGACTTGCAAGTGCAATATCAGAGTTTTCTTTTCAACTTTTCTCTAAAGATCGAATTGAATCTCAGTATAATTCTGTGACAAGGAACAAAACGATAAGTTGTAAGGTCAGTTCCTGAGACATTTCAAACAACTGTCCTTTGTTAATTTTTTTTCAGGACAGTGTAATGTTTTATGCCCACGCAGCCATCAAAAAAAACATCATAAAGCTGCTAGCATACTCCTACCTCCCTCCAGAGGGAGTGGGAGGAGAAAATACAATAAAAAAAACCCAAAACCATTTCAGTAAGTTTTTCATAGCAGAACTCATAAGATAGACTACAGCACCAAGCATTAGAAGGACAGGTCTTTCTTCACTTGCAGTTCAGTAGATTAACTCATTTCAGAGAGACAAAGATTCAAGCCAGTAACTAAAGACAAAGTTTTTTTAGAGGTTCTGCTTCTACTGCTATCTCTACTCAGTTCATACTGTAACTGTTAAAATAAACTTTTCTTTATATGTCTGATCCAGATAACATTATTAGAATCATTACTGGTCATTTGCTGAACTTGGAAAGGAGAATCAAATTTCATTAATCCATTTCTCTGAAGCACTGACCAGAGAACTGAAATGTCAATAGATGGAAACTTGCAATGCTACTTTTTAAAAGACATTCTCAGGGGAGAATCCATAATCAATTAATGAAGGAAGTATGCAGCAAGGCTAATAATCTAGAACAGGTTTTCTGTAGCTATAGGAGAAGTTTAGGATTTCCTCACATTTAGCTCAGTGATAGAGAGGAAAGGTTTCAGAAGAAAAAACTTTTAATAATCGCCTCAATAAGAATAGAATGTATACTATAGTCAGACTTTATTTTAAGTAAGATTTATTTTGTTTCATTGGAAATCTCCTTAAAACTGTGTTGGCAAAACAGATACTGCACAAAAATTTAGAGGACAAGATAAACTGAAGGAGAAATTTCTGATAAACTAATATACCGTGTCTAAGCCTGCCTTAAAAAAACCAAAACATACTTCTGGGAGAAATAAGATCTGTTGATGTTATTTTACCAGCCATTTATACCTCCTGAGGTAGGAACCACTTAAATGACATTAAATTTTGTATTAAGTCTTGCTACATCTTTTTACATGATAATTAACTTCACTTTGTTTGTTTATCATGTGCGTAAAACTCACGTGGACTTGGGCTTACATGCCCTTTTGCTTGTAAACTGTAAACAAATTGTCAGTGAGCAAGCTCATAAGTTTACATGTGGCTTGTGAAGCAAATCTTTACCTTAAAAATCTTAAGTTTTATCTTGCTTTTCAGGTATTTTAAAATTTTGTCATGAATGTTAATCTAGTAATCTAATAAAATCTAATTTGTTCATTAATAAATCTAATTATTTCAAGTTTCTTAGCCTTATTTCTGGAAACAGAAAGCAGATTTCACTAGGATATTTTAATATACTCTTGCAGAAAGAGTCCAGGACTTTAGTAGCATAGTTACTGACCCTAGTAGAATTAGATTCAGTAGTATAAAGCACACAAAACAATGAGCATACTTCCAGTAATGTGGAAGATAAACATGATTTGGGAAGCCAGCTACTTAAGCAATCCTGGGACATCAACTTATCTCTGTTGCAGTATTTGATATTTACAGTAGTAAATTCCATAGTAATTTTGCACCAATAATTCTATTTATCACATTGTCACTCAATTAACTTTGTTGATGTAAAAGTACTGCAAATAATCCTTTTTATTGGCACAAAGGTGCAAAAAGTTTTCAGTTACACATTCTCAGGAAATGCTGGGTTGCATTGCATTTAGACCAGGTATAAGGCAGTGTAGACAAAGTCATCAGGCTTTTACGTAGACTTTATTATGTTCCAACTCACATAGAAGTAACATGGGAAAGATTATCCCATTTGTAGTCAAATGAAAACTTCATTTGAAGCAAATGAATTCAAAATCATTAGTATAGCCTCTAGTCTTTAGGTTTGAGATTTTAATCTGTGCATAAAATAGTTTAATAAAAACACTGTGTAGGATATTTAAAAAAAGATAAAAATATCTATGATTGTGAGACATTCTTTTACCGAATAGTCCAACAAGGTATGAAACATACAGAAACACTTGATTTTGCATATCAGAGCTGACCAAAAAAAAAAAAAGAGATTGTTAAACAGAACTAATAATTCATACAACTAGTCTATATATGCAGATCAGGACAACCTAGCAACAGCACCTAATAGTCACTGACAGCATGTTTTATAGAATCACTATTAATTAGATGCATTAAGGATTTCCCAAGTACTGTTCCTAGGATAGAGTTTGTTAGATCCTCAAGACCAACTTCAGTGTCTGTTCCCACCTGAAGACATGAAATGCTTGCTCCATCTTTGCTTTGGGAGTTATCAGTCAGGGTCAAAAGAGCAATCCTGAGCTGAGGGGAATGAGCCTACCACGGAGTTATACTGATTTAACAGAAATTGTAAAACTTTGTGAATCAAAAATCCAATATTGTTTAAAACTTAACACGTGAGCTAAAGCAAGCAAACAAAAAAGCACAAAAAGTGTCCAAGTTCAAAATGTCAGTGTTTATACCAGCCATTGTGCAGAGAGATAAAAAAACTCTTTTCACCAGTACTTATTAAGATAAAGAATTCGATAGAGCTATTAGTAAGACAAACCCATGGAGTCAGAGCAAGAGAGGGAAACTTCAAGGTCTCTAGGGTTAGGAAAAAAAAGAAGATAAAGTTCATATCATTCTTTTCACAATAAGAGTAGCTGGTTTGTTTGTCCTTTTATTTGCTTCCAGAGATAGCAGAAGTTAAAATATTGAGTAAAGTGAAAAAACTTGACAGCTTGACTGTGAAGAAAACCAAAATGTTATAATCTCAGTTTTCCTGCTTGCAAAGACATACCAGTCTTATTGGCTAGCTTTCACTAGAAACTCCATTTTCTTACCTACGACAGACTCAAATAAATGCACAAGTTTAAACAGAAATGTAAAGGAAACCTAACAGAAAACCCAAACTTTAAAGCATAAGCCCATAAAAGTCCACTGGCTGGGTAAATGGAAATTTTGAAAGTAAATGTCATGTTTCTAATGAGGTTCTTGTGTTCTTGTCATTCAAATAATATTGCAAAGGTCACTTTAGTGAAATTTCATACCTGAAATATTTATATGCTTTTTTTTCTTGATAGGTTTTAGAAACAGCCTTCCAGTCACCAAAATCAAGTTATATTAAGGTTGCATGCTATCTAAGCAGTATACAAAATCAAACCAACAGGAAATATATTTCATACTACTGGAAAATACAATAAACATACAATAAATACTTACAGCTGATATGAAATTCAAGCCTTTTGAGTGAATACACCAAAAGAGATTGGTACTTATGGATAGAACAAATTTTTCACATCAGATGCATTCTCCTGAAAGGAAATATATCAATCAATACCTAGGAGTCTACAGAGATAGTGCTTAAACTGAAGTCTGAATATCCATAGATTTCAATTCAATGTGTGGAGGACATGACCTTCCTTCTGTCTCTTCTTCAGGGTGAGAAAGGTCAACAACCTTGCTCCCTCCAGGCCTACTTTACAGCAGAAAAGTAATCATCATGCACTTCAGATGGTAAAATGCTCTTAGTGATGAAAATAAGTATTCTTGTTTTCGAGTGATGCAGCTGAGGTTAAAAGCAAATGACACAGCTGAAAGATTTTGAAGAAGGCCTTAGTTTGATGAACAGTATCTTTTACTCTGCGAGGAAAACTTAGATAAGCACAACATGCTAGTCATCCAGGATCAACAGAAGAGTAAATGTATTAAGATATTCATGGAGTATTTTTTCACGTATGTGATGTTGCAGCCCAGACATTAAACTGGAGAGCTATATGTTGAAATGTGGTACTTGTTGCAAGACATTTATGCACAGGAGGGCTTTCATAAGGACCTAATAAGCCTGGCAGCCTCCAGTCTTTGAGGAGTGGTGAAGAATGGGTGAGTGCCTAAGAAACACGTTCCCAAAGAGGCTAACTAAATAACTTTGATGGAGGGTGAATGCTTACTGGCTGTAACACTGCTGGAGAAGAGGAAAGTGCCTTAAATATGCTCATACTTTGCCTTACTTAGGAGTAAAGGGACCATTTGTATCACTTCTGAAAATAGATACCTACCTTCTGGAGTCATTTTAACAGACTGAAGAAAGTCACAGTTATTAAGCTTCAGCAAAGCTACCTGTCTGGATTTTGTATTTTTTTCTAAAAAACCCCTCCCATGGTCAACTTCAGTGTTGACATGATTTTTAAAAATATGTGATGGACTCAAACTATTTTCTGTTGCTAAATAAACCATGCAAATTAGTCCTCTGAGGAAGTCTCAGTATATCTAAACCAGGATCTTAAATCCCTTTAGATGGGAAGTTAAATATGTTCAGTGTACACAGTACTTGGCAAAGAAAGTCTCCTAGACAGTGTTTTATGCCAGTCACAGCACAATTTCAGTATCTTTTGGGAATTCCTCATGCTTCCGTAGCAAAAGTTAAGCATCACCAAAGCAGAGTAGTATTCACTAGAGAGGGAGATGGTTGTCTATGTCAGGAAAGAACAAATCATGTCTTTAAGTTCCAGATTTGAAGTTTCTACTTTCTGTTATGCAGTGATACTCTACTATGCCAGCAGTATTTTTTATTACTATTTCAGAATGTAGTTTCATTCACTATCTCAAGTTACATGAGATTCCAAAGGATACTATTTTCACCAGTCTTAGGGTGAAGTATACTCTGTTTTTCTTCATAATAGCTTCTATCTTCTACTTGTATGACCAGAAGAAAAGGGGCTGGGATTCTTTATGCATGACTACATGTGTCTTTTATTCACAAGTCGCTTTTACACTACTGCTGGAGCAAGAAAGGTCTTCTGAAATTAAATGTTTAAATATGTAGGAAAAAAATCTTAGTGAAAGGATGCGAATACCAAAGTTTGTGCTTTTTTATTGATACCAGAAAATATATCCCAGTGTTCAATCATGTTGCTGTATCAACATAAAGATAAATCAAATATCTAAGTAGCTACAGATATAAAACTATAGATTATGAAGATTATATAGATAATATTTCTAGGAAGGGTGAGAAAGAAATTATCTGAACAAAACCTAAAAAATATTTAGAGGCTTATAACAAGGATTGTTCTTGATCAATTTCTGAAAAAAAAGAAACCAATAAAAATATGAATCAAGTCCTAGTAAATCAGAAGTGTTAGATGGACGGAATTTTTCTTAAAAACAGAGGTGTCTGGTAGAAGTAGATTACTGTATATCTGTAGATTACTGATAGTGCAGTTGTGTTTCTTGTTCACTGCAGGAAATCACACCTAGCTTTACAGAGCAGAAAGGAACTTTTAACATGTACTGAAGATTCTCCACCAGAACCGATGAACATGCTGAGCCGGAAATGTAACAAGTGATTCCTTTGCAACTATTATTCCCTTTGCAGCAACTTCCTTTTCCCCACCCTTTTTCTTCTACTCTCCTTGTGCTCTTCCCTTGAGACTTTCAGTTCATCTCTGTCAGAAGTGGCTGAAAGAATCCATTAGTAGCTATTTCAGAAGAAATTGTGGCATCTTGCAAAAAGAAAAAAAAAGTTTTTATACAAAAATATAGGAATCAGAAATTAATTGTGCCAATATAAGCATAACCCAGTACTTCTGGTGTGGAAGAAATGTGCTGTCAGGAACAACATCAGGAAGGAACAAGCATAACCCATTTCTGCAAGCTCTTTAGTAACAGCCTCATAGCTTGTCTCCACTGATCCACTATGACAAATTATAATAATTATCTTAATATTATTATTTTAATTTTATCATTGATTTTTACCTGATTCTTGTGCACATGAAAGAGAACATGCGTAGTCCTGAAGATAGGATAAGGTCCTATAATA
>VWZY01010664.1:238-29923 GCA_013399075.1 Chloroceryle aenea | reverse complement strand
AAAACAAACCAAAAACAAAAAAAAAAAAACAGGAGAGTGAGTTTGGGGCAGGGAAAGAGGGAGAAAGACTGTGAGTGAGTGAGTGAGTGAGTGAATAACTGGAAAAGCATTTCAAATTAAAAGTCTGCAGGCTAGAAGTAGTAGAGGCACACACATATTTCCTTTTCTACTAGAAAACAGGCAGACTTAAGCTACCTGTAATAGTGTGATAATTTTAATGTATTTCTTTTCTGAAAACCAGGAAAGCATGGCATTCTCAGACACATTCAGCAATGGCACAATAATAGCTTTACTTCTGGCAGCAGAGGATGGAAAAGAAATTAAGTACAGAAAATATACATTTAAGGGTAGATAAATTTAGATTATAATTTAAATCCATAAACAGCAAAACAGTTTAAATATTTGTGTGCGTGTGTTCGTATTTCTACATGAAAACCCCTAAAAAGGACAATATTGAATAACATAGAATCATGGAAAGGTCTGAGTTGGAAAGGACCTTTGAAGATCACCTAGTTCCAACCATCCCTGCCATGGACAAGAACAACTTTCAGTAGATGAGGCTGCTCAAAGATCCATCTAACCTGTCTTTGAACACTTCCAAGGAGGAGGCTTCCTCAAATTCTCTGGGTAACCTGTTCCATTGTCTCACCACCTTCATTGCAAAAAATTTCTTCCTTACACCTGGTATAAATCTACCTTCTGGTAGTTTAAAACTGACTTACAGTCTCTGGTAAAGTCTCCCTCTATCTTTCTCATATTTCCTCATTTAAGCACTTCAAAGCCACTATAAGGTCTCTCCAGAGTCTTCTCTTCTTCATGTTGAATAAACCTAAGCCTCTTCTCATAGGAGAGGTATTCCAGCCTTCTGACAATTTTTGTGGTCCTTCTTTGTAACTGCTCCAACAAGTCCATGTCTCTCTTCTCTGTCTCCAGAGCTGGACACAGTGCTTAAGGTGAGGTCTCACCAGAGTGGAGTAGAGGGGCAGCATCACCTCCCCCAACCTTCTAGACACACTTAATGCAACGCAGGAGTCGTTTGATTTCTGGGATGCAAGTGCACATTGCTGGCTCATGTACAATTTTTCATCCACTGATATCCCCAGTTGCTTCTCAACAGGGCTGCTCTCAATTCATTCACCTCCCAGTCTGTATTAATACTTGGGATTGCCTTGACCCAGGTGCAGGACCCTGTGCTTGGCCATCATGAAACTCATAAGGTTATATCAAGTTATATTGTGAACAACCTAAAGCTAACACTACCCTTCTGCTAAAATATTAGATATTTAAAGGCATTAATTAATTATACAAACTTAAATAAGTCAAATATCAAAGTACTTTCTTATACAGAGTTGCTACCATTTTATTACATTTATATAAATGTCTTTTTTTTTATTGGAAGTTCATTAAAGTTTATTTCAGAATATTTCTAAATTCTTCATCAGTATTACAAAAAAAAAAATTACACAAACCAGGAAAATATAAACTATCAAGAGTATGTATTTTAATCTAATTAGTTTCAGATAATATTAGATACATTAATACACTTAGATAGGGATTTTCACATCTAATCCTAGTTGCAACTCAAAAATACTGCAAAACTTCAACAGAATCAAAACAGAGATAGGAGCTAGTTCAGCGGTTAGATTTTCTTGAAAGCTTTAGCATTAAGTGCTTATTGTTAAGGACTACTTTTAAAATTATCATGAAATTTAGCTTATTTTAATTTAATTGCAACACTTAAAATTTAATAAATCGTCATTTCAATTTTAACTTTTAACTCTGAAAATATAGCTAAATTCCAGTGTCAATGACTGTTTTCTGTATTCCATTATATGGATATTGCTGAAAATGAAGACTGTGATGGGCAAAGGATGGAGTGGTGAAATATCCTGGTCAAATATGGGAAAGTCAAGTCATTGTATTTGGGTGTGGGTTCTTTTGTAAGATGTTCTAGAAGGTGTCTGAAGTTATTTCATACATTGTACCTACATTTTTGTTTGGTTTTATAATCTGTATTGTGACAAGATCCGAGATGTATTTGGGAATAACATAACATTATTTTAGTGAACTTTCCATGATGAGTGAAAAGGTGGTTAAGCACTCGCAGTGCACCCTGAGACAAGGCTTTGCAGAAGGCAAATTGCATTCTCACCGGGCACTAACCAGCTGTCCCTAGTCCCTTCAACAACAGCAGCCACAAAGTGTACTCCACTTGCCCACATTTCCAGAATATTTCTCATGTTTCAGACTTTCCCTTTTGAAGAATACATTATAATCATCCAGTACCATGTTTTTGTCTATGTTTGTCAAAGTTTGCACTTCCACTAGTCAAATTACTCAACAGCTAGGCTACTTCATTGTTTAAAGCCCAAATAAACAACAGTCAGAAAGTAGGGAGGAAATAAGGCCTTTTCCAATAGAATAAGAAATAATGGAGAAATAGAACATCCCCACTATCAGAAAACATATCTGCATGAAGCCTTTCCCATCAGCTGTGATTAAGTTCAAATATCCATATAAACAGCACACCAGTTACTACATTTGCAGTACACTTGATGCCAGTACTTTTTTTCTCATCTGATCTAGGAGTGAGATATGATTATTTACAGCCTGTCAGAGCAACCTGGCAAAACAAATTATGGACTATGATCATTGCTATACTGACATCTTGCCCTCAGGAAAGAAGAAAGGTTGTGTTAGAACCTTCCATCCTTTTGCAGATACAGATAAAGGCAAAACTATCTGGGAGATGCTCTTGGATGCTAAGGGACTCTTGGTCTGAAGACAGCAGAAGGCACTGAATTGCCTAGATGGAAATGGATTGGAAATGAATGGAAATTTTTCTTTCTACAGTACAGACGACAGGGAAGTGAGATGACATAGAACTGATTGTTGCCAGAATTAAATGGCGATAAGATGGGCTATTTTCTTATAGAATTTTAATCTTTGAGGATAGAAGCAAAGCAGTCCCTTGGGATGAATACGGGATAGATACATTTTCTATCTAACACAAACAAAGGAGGTAAGAAAAAACGTGTCATGAGCCAGGAAGATTTAATGTTAATCATTACCCTTGCTAGTGGACGTTTCTAAGACATCTCTGAAATCTAATGAAAAGCTGTAATTTCACAGCCACTTTACAATGACATAAAGCAGGCACAGCTGTCAAAAATCCCAGGCTGTATCTCCTGCCTGTGTTTATTCTCTGTCTAGCACCACCCCATTTTTTCTATGAGCACAAGTTACATTCGGCTATATGCTAAAGCTCATGAGGAATCTGACTGAGGATTACTCTAAGGTGGCCATGAAACTCCCATTACAGTTTTGACTGAGTGAGAAAGAACCAGGCCAGCAAATATTAAAATTAAATGTATATGCATCTATAAGGAGTTGTGAAAGTATATGCTCTTGCTCTATCCTACATTGTTGATCACAGAACATGCATATCTATCTGGTTTTTTTTTTTGGTGCAGTTGTAAATCCATTTGTTCCTCATCTATCTATTCACTTATCACATACTTTTCTGTAACTGCCAATACTTGCCAAAATGAGGAAAAGATCCAAGATAGGCTTTTTACAAAAAAAAAAAAAAAAAAGGGTTTGAACTTTACAGAAATTACAAGATATTTTCTCTGCTATACAGCCTCTTTTTCTCCTTCACATAAGTTCCTGGTAAAGGTTATTTAACTTTTTTTCTTTCCTTGTTTCTCACTGTCTTTGTTCAAACAAATACTACCTAGAGAAGTTTTGAGGAGGTGCTATTGGCAGATTTACAGCAGCTGTGAGCCTGTTTCATTACCACTAGATACATTTAAAGTAGAACTTGATATAGAAAATTCTTCTATTTTCAATTTTTTAAACGAAATATTTTGCTAAACAGCAGCAGTTCCTTTTACCTACAAACTGTCTGAGATTTCAAGGTCACTTCATCACAATTGCCAGTGTCTTCATGACTGCTTCAGAGCAAGAGTCACTATTATTTTCTTAGAGGTTCTTCAGCTGGAAGAGAAAGCAAAAAGAAGTCAAAAGTAGAAGATATGGGCAAACTAAACTAGAAATACACAAACTAGCAAAGAGGAGATCTATTGTACATGCTTTGATTTCTTCAAAGGTTGGTCTTCTGATTTGATTTCTTCAGATAAGGGTTGGATGACCTTTCTTGAAAACTGATTTCACTCACATACAAAGTTAATGACCTCAACAGAAGAACATGTGGATGCAATCCCAGTTTAAACCATCAGCATACAGCTGCAATAACCTCATATCAGCTGGGAGCATAAGTACACCCCATCACTGCTGACATGCAAACTTTGTTTCTCCTGCCATTTCTGCCCTTTCCTTGAGAAACCTGTGGATGAAGGTCTATGACTGGTGTCATAAAGGAGATCAGACAAAAGAAAATGATTGTTCCCTGTGATCTTAAAATGTATTCATATATAATTAGCATTTGCTTGTCTAACTGTACACAGTAACAAATACTCTACTCAAACCAATATTATGTGCTGTGTCTAATAACAAATGCACAACTTTATTATTAAAATGATGGTACTCTCCTACCTATTAATAAGTGTAGACTGATATGAACAGTCTAGTAGTACACAGAGCTGCTCATTTTTTTTCCAAGCAACTCTTACTCTCTCACAATAGAATAAATAATAAAGAATGTTTGGTTCTAATGGCATCCTGGCAAGGAAAGTGGAAAAACAAGGAGCTCTGTCAAAACAAACACAGTTTCAAATATCAAAACTTCAACATCAACAGCTTGGGAATGAACCACATGCTCAGATTTTTCAGTAAATAGATTTAAAAACCTGACTTGTCTAGTTAGAATTTACTATTATTTATTATAAAAGTTACTTCTGTAGTGGTGTTTATCTTCTCTTAAGTTTTTGCTGTTGTTTTGTAAAATAGTTGTAATTTTGGTTAGAGGCATGCAAGCATGCAATGAAAAAAAAGCACAGCATTCAAGATGGCTACCTAATGGAGGATGCACCATTTTGTCCCTTCATAGATTACCCACACAGCATTTGAAGTCACTATAGCCAGCACTAACATTAAGCAAATATTAAATACTATACAAGTTAAAGGCATCATCAGGCCTTAGGTATGAAATTTATAGATTTGACTATCACTTTGCTAGGATTCTTTTTATGAATTGCCCCATTGTTGGATCAAGCAGGAGGACAAATTTTCAATAGTTTAGATGTGCAAAGCATATGAGCATTAGCTAGTGTTTTACTTAGCTAATTGTTATCATTAGATCGTGTTGTCTTAAGTTGCCATTGCCATCAGTAGAATTTGCAAAGGTCTTTTTGCTGTGAGCTTTTCTGGCTTTAAAAGGCAGTATTTCTGTTTTATGTCTTTTATAATGGCACTTCTTGGTTGCTTGACTGTTGTCATTTACCTCTGGGCACCATTCAATCACTTAGCAACACAAGTTTCATCCCTGTTAGATGTGAACGTACAACTGCCTATATTCAAATGCTGGAGTACACAATATGAAATTTATGTCAAATTATACTTTTATGTTTATTGTTTTACATAGTTTGCTGAACCTTATCCAGCACAAAGCTTTCTAGTAATGAGTTAACTGTCAACTGTTTATGAAGCAGAGCCAGCAAAATGCACTTATATCAGATCAATGGTTTGTGTCTTGAGGCTGTGGACTTTCTGATCTTGAACTATGAGCACACCACCACTTTTTTTTAATCAGATCCCACAGGGATCCCACAGGTACTTCATCAGCTCACCTTGTTTATTTTCTGCTTACAATAACATGCAATATTCCAAATACCTCATTCCAGTTGAAAGTAAAATACGAGACGAAACATCTATGCAGAGCAACAGAAATTCAAACCACTGTTGTTATAAAAACACAGCTGAAAATAATGCTTTAACATGCTATGTAAGTCACCATTGCAAATAAATACAACACATTATGAAACCCAAATGATTATTGTCTGCACCATAGTAGGACAATTGGATGCAGAGCAACCTATTGACTCTCTAGAGCTCTAGTTCTATTACTAATATTGTTATTTCTCACCAAACTGATAAAGGTTGAATAATCCATAATCCTCTCATATTAACCTTATTTACTTTTATTACTTCCTATGCTCCTGCTAGGAAACAAACAAAAACATTGCAAAGATGATTAGGCAAATATTTCCCTCAGAAACATGCCCTCAGGCTGATCTAATGGATAGTGATATAGTCTGGTACATTTTGCAAAAACAGACTTCATTTTACAGTACCTCTTTATTTATGGACTACACGGGAAATGCTTGCTACCTTGTACCATGTAGCATATTTTATTTGTCTATTGTACAGTACAGTTGTGAAAATACGGTCTTATATATTCAACTGCCTAAAAATCCTTTCTCAGCTGCTGATAGACAATGAATATTTGGAAATTTCACACAGAATAGCTATATATAATATCTAACTTTCTTGATACTCCATACTTGTCTGCTCTGTCACCATTGCACAGGGTTTATATGACATTCCTCCAAAGTTGTCCAGCCAGCTCTGTATCATTAGTATGACATAATTACAGGTTCCATTTTATGGTTAAATTGTTGATGAGTTTGTAAAGAAAAAAAATGGCAACTATTTATCTCAGGGCTCAGAGAGACAGCCCTGCCTGTCCCTTCCCACCCCCCAGCCTTCTGCTTTCTTCCCCATGGTCACAGACTCCATCTCAGCCCCCTGAGGCCACCAGCACCAGCCCCAGCGATGCTGGAGCATGACTCATTTCCAGCTCCCCACTGTCCTACTTGGCCATGGGACCCCCAAGAGCCAGGCCCACCTACAGGCCCATGGCACAGCGGGACATCAGTCTGGATCCCATCCCGATGCCCTGCCTGGACACGACTGACCACTGAGGCTGTCACAGTGGCCCATGCCACACAGAAGGGATCTGTTCTTAGCAGGCAACACAGATTTCTCTAAGGCTTCTCACACTGCCATGATGCTACTAACAGTGTCTCAGCCAAGGACCTTGAAGAAGAAGCACTTTCCTATATGGGACGAAGAAGGTGCCTTTGCACATGTCCCAGAGCACTGCTTCAGTGGAGGAAAACACTTCTGGCTGCATCCCTCTGTATCTGAGTGTGTCTACCAGGACAGACCTGAGAAAAACTAAGAACTGAAAAAGAAACATTCCACACTAATGTAGACGCAGCTACAGTGAAGTGTATGGGGCACCCAACACATCAAGGAAGAGCTGTAAGGAATAGCTGCTCTCTGACATTCCCACCACCTATGGGGCAATCTCAGCTGTGTTTCATGTCTTTACTCACAGATTCACTTCAGAACATGTTTTTGTCTTGAGTCAAAATCTACACCAAATTGAACCAAACTAAGAAGCCCAACTCTGTCCAGATGAAGGTCTGGTAGGAGGAGTATGAGCAGAGATTTCTACCGAATCCTTTAAGGTTGTGACTTGGCACGTTAGTTAAAATGAAGGTATCATGAATACTCGCCTGATGAATGCTCTGCATCAATTGTTCATGGATTTAGTACAAAACATTGCACAACTTTCTCTTAGAGCCCTTTTTTTAGACTTTTCTGTGTAACAATTTAGTCTCCAGCTGACAAAAATGCTAAGTATTCATAACACAGCAAATGAAGAAACTGTGAAGAATACTATATATCAAAAAAAGCTTTCAGAATGCGGTGGATACCTCCTTTAGGTCATTTAACCAAAGCAGTCTTGCAACTGCAGTTACAGAGCTCTTAGAGGCAAAACCTCATAACGCAATTAACTTCACTAAAAACCTCGTTAGAAGCAGTGAGGATTAAGCATGACCAAGTACAGTAAACAGATGCACAGAGCCACATAATGTTTTAGATACCTACTCCAGCCTGCCTGTTCCTGGTTTAATGGAACAGAATGTCTCAGAGCTCCTAATGAGATGATAATGCTTGCAAAATGAGATGTTCTGGTGACATCTGTTTGATATCTCTGTGGAAACTTTATTTGACTTAGACTGGTCACTTACATTTGGATAAACTGATGGTTTCTCTTGCTTACACAGCATTAGATTTGGTAACCGCTTCAGCAGGATTTTGGGACAGACGCAAACAGATGTGGCTAATTTATTACTAACACTATGTGTAAAAGTATACTTCTAATAAAATATAACAGATATGTAAATGACTAGTTCTTGAGAACTGTGATTTGGGTTTTTTTAAATCAAAATATGACTCATACAAGGAAAGGAATGTAAGCAGAAAGTACAAAGTTAAACCTGAAGCAATAGTAAGATAAAACATAGAAAATGGGGAGGAAACAACAAATGTCCTTCACTTTCTTCAACTAAAAGTCTGATTAATATGTGCTGACTACAACTCTAAAAGACTATTGTCTGAATCCTTAACTGGGTTACCGATGGTAAAATGCAAGTGAGTTTTCTATTGAACAATCACTTTGCCTGTTTTTCAGAATTAACTATGCTCTATGCAGTGTGCATTAAAAAATGTAATGAAATGTTTATGTGCCATCTAGATACTTAAGAATGTATCAATATTCCATAAATAACAAATATGTGGCCAATAACAAATAGATTCATCCTTTTTCCTTTTTCAGCAATAGGAATCGAAGGGAGTTTCAGGGATGCATTTAAGACTTCAGCTTTGTGTTGTTCAAAAGACAGCAAATGAGGTCAACTCTCCTACCAATAGACATTGCAGCTTTCCTGATATAAAGGTCAGATGTCATGACATCAAAAGCTTATTAAGAGATTTTCCTCTTCCTTAGTGCATACTTAATTTTATGCCTTCACAAGAACCCTGTTCTGTAGCATGGAGAGAGACTGCAAAAGAAGCAATTTAAACACTATTTTGCAGTGGGAGAGGGAGTCAGATCTGATTTCCACTGAAATAATTGGAAAGAGTCAGTAATTTCCTGAGAAGCTAGNCTTCAGGCCATTTCCTCCAGTCCTTATTTATGTGAGAGAAGAGGTCACACCCACCTCCCTACATTTCAGGTAGTTGTAGAGAGAGAGAATGTCTCCCTCAGCCTCCTCCAAACTGAAGAATCCNAAAAAAAAAAAAAGAAAAACTGACGTATCATAACAGAGCTATGGTTGGTAGGAAAGTTTACTGACGTGCTAAATCATATGACTGTGCTTTTGCCAGAAAGGTTGGATTCTTGAGATCCCTTTAAACTTGGTGTTCTATGATTCTGTGATTCTATATAGTGATCCATCCCAAGAAATAGAACTCCAGCCACCCAGGAATGCTTATCATTCCCAGTAACCCACTTCTTTCAGTATATTTCACTGTTACATAATCACAGCTATATTTTCTTTCTGTTATTTTTTAGAATTGTCATGGTTGGAGAAAACCTCTAAGATCACTAGGTCTAACCATCNGGTGAGAGGCCCAGAACTGAACACGTAAAGTCCAGATGATTAACTGAACAATAACTTTGATTTTGCTCAGGTGAGTACATCATAAGTTACAATACAACTATAATAATAATAGAATGCAATTTGGTTGAAAAGGAACAGTTTCATTGTTTTTTCTAATGAAAACAAGGGATGCACTTGCCTTAGTAATCTAGGTAAATATGCAGCAGTTATAGATTAGTTTCACTCTTATTTGAACTTCACTAATTTAATCTCTTGACTCTTAGAAGGATGTGTAATACAGTTCTTAGAAATAAAATATCATCTTAAAAATATTCTCCCCCTTCTCTCTGATGAGCACTGATTGTTGGAAGGATGAAAATAATTTAAAAGCAGTGTATTTTTCAGTAACAGTGGGGGGTTTAAAAAGATTAGAAAAGCAGGACATGAACAGGCATTCAGTGTAATGAGCTTTAATTTGATTAATATGCACTTTTTAGAAATCTGAGTCACCAAGCAAATAATATGTTCTATTTGCATCTTTTTAGCCAGGCAGAATTAAATACAACAAATACCATTCATACATAAGAACAAAAGGATGGCAGATCATGTGTGTTCAGTATAGAGTTACTTTTTGCAGGGATTTATTTAAGATGAAGTGAAATTAAAACATTACTGTGAGAGCCTCCAGCTTGTAAAGATTTCCAGCGTAGCTTCACAACAGGTTGGTAAAGAGCTCTGACATTGACTTACAGAGTGAAATGCAATTACCACCAGGTGTTTGAAATATGCCAGCAACAGTCAGCTCATAGTTCTTGTGAAAATAATAAATTGCTATGCAAAAGTAATGCGAGTGATTACATTTAATTATGGCAAAAAGTAATTAAGCAAAATGAGAAAAGCACACTGCATCATTTTAATTTTTTCTCTAACAGTGGTGATACATATGTCAGAGATTTCAGTTGAATTTAATCATCATAAAATCTTTTTAAGATGTGGTCCACTCATGGAGTTATTCTAGATACATCCTCAGGTGATGACTTGTAGACTGAATAATAGCTCAGTTTCACAATGTATTTTCTTCATAGCTGCATTGCTCTCATACTATTAATTACAAAACTAAGAGTAAGAATTATAATAGACTAAGGTCAGAAGGGGCCATTGTGAACAACAGGTCTAAATACTCTGTAACATAAGCTGTATTTTTTTCCTCAAAGCAGTGCTACTACCTAGCCCATATTTTGAGTTTTAAATATACAAAATCTTTTGAGAAATACCGAGATGAAGTAAGAAACAGTGAGATATATACCCATAATATATTGCATTTGTTCATTAAGCATTCTAGGATTATTTATGTCCATGGCTTAATAAAAAGAATTCTACATTTACAGATTTAACCGTTACAGCTTAATTCCACTGTACAGGATCTTCTGATCTCATCCACTCATTTAAAGGAGGCATACCATCAGGTATTTCTCTGTCTGGGTGGGTACAGAGCTGTGTGATGTAATATGGCCATTTCTTAACCACATCTCTCTCTGCTGCACTGCTATCGTTTTTCAGCTTGGATGTCTGGGTTTTTTAAAAGAAATTCTAAGGAATGTCTTTGTGAAAGAACCCTGTTTGCAACAGTGCTTTCAGTGACATAACCACAGGTACCACCGCATTCTGAATTCACTAATCCAGGGGTTATGCAAGTCCTTTCAGTTACACAGAGTTAGAGGTTATGGAGGTTAACTGACAATTTCAGACTCATCATTTTCCAATACAACACTAAACTCTTCCTTCATATTTTTTTATTGCTAAATGTATGGCTTTTCATTTTACTGTATCAAACCCACTAATTTTCTTGTGCTAAATTTGGTGGTGTTCAGCCTGGAGAAGAAAAGGCTCCAGGGAGACCTTATAGTGACCTTCCAGTACCTAAAGGGAGCCTGTAAAAAAGATGGGGGGAGATTTTTTTAGCAGGTCTTGTTGCAACAGGACAAGGGGTAATGGTTGTAAAGTAAAAGAAGGTAGATATAGACTAGACATAAAGCATCTTTTACAATGAGGGTGGTGAAACACTGGAACAGGCTGCCCAGTGATGTGGTAGGTGCCCCATCCATGGAAACATTTAAGTCAGCTTGGTTGTGGCTCTGATCAACCTGATCCAGTTGAGGATGTCCCTGCTCACTGCAGGAGAGTTGGACTGGATGACCTTTAAAGCTCTCTTCCAACCCAGACCATTTTATGATTCTCTGATTCTATGAAATTGTGACATTCCATGTAAAGGAACACTGTCATGCCATCACCTCATCTGTAAATGTCACAGCTACAATCCATCTCCAAGAATTTTCTATTTTCTGTAAGAATCTTAATATTAAATGTAACCAATTTGATAAATTATCTGCAGGTATTGCTAGAAACATCTGTGTAGCTCAGTTTATTACTAAAGGAGAGATTTTTTTTTTTTTCAGCAAATTTTAAATATGGTTAGATATTTATGAGGGAATGGAATAACCATGCAGTGGAAATGGTATAGAGTTTTCCAAAGGTAGAATGCTGCACTTATGGAAATATTTCTATAAAAGGACACTCAGTCTGCATCCAGTACATCTATCTGGCTGAGGTACACTGGTGTATATACAAGTGTCAAGTATATATGCATACACAAATGATTATTTAAGAAATGCACAGTAAAATGGATAAAGTGCACATCATTTAAATCCATACTGTAGCATTTGCTTATGTTTTTAAAAGTGCATTTCATGGGATGTAGAACTGATCGTGCTCATCTAGCTATTTTCACTGTATTGAAATAGCCTTTGCTCAATGTTAATGCAAATCCACATAAAAATATGCAATGATTTGACTGCATCCTTCCAGAAGTGAAGCCACATACAGACTTTCATAAAATAGATTTGGATTTCACATCACTGAAGAACTTTCCATACTCAAAACATGAAACTAGCTCTCTTCGTATGTCTCCTAAGCAAAATGTAAATTACAGAGATTTAAATTGCACTTGAAATATCAATGAATTCCATCAATTTCTGTTGACTTGTACCAGCCTGAATGAAAGGAGGACCATGCCTCTTGCACTTAAGTACTTGGAAAAAGAGAATGGTTTTGTATCAGTTAAATTCTCAAAAAGGTTTTTTCCACCTGTAATGACATCTAGCCATCAAGCTCTACTGAGTTTTGTGTACATTATTTTTTCTGGAAGTTTTCCTGAGGACATCACTTGTTTTTCAGTATTATGTAAAAATTTTTTAAGAAAAGCATTTTGTATTTCATATTATAGAGACAAGCAGAGAAAGTACAGAATTATTGAAAAAAATCACTTGAAAATTCATGCAAAGCACACACAGTATGTCTTAAAACAGTTGCATGTTGCTTTAGATTCATTACACATTTAAACAAACACAGAATTTTATTTTTCTGGCCTTCAAAATTTTCACGTGTACTGAATACATAACACTAACACAATCTCTGTAAGCTAGAAGCTGTTCTTTTCTCTGCTTTTAACTTTTCACAAAATACCACAGATATCATTAGGTTCAATGTGACACGTTGTACTGTGAAGCAACCATGAAAATAACTATGTTTAAAATACTGCAATCACAACATTATTTTATAAAAAGAACCCTCACCTTCCCTATAATGCGGAATTTAAAGTAAAATTTACTTCACTGCAACATTAAATATATAAAGTTTACTGTTTACCTTTTGGGTACATCGACAATATTTTTTTTTTTTTAATGAAGATAAAATAGATTATGAAAATAATAAAGGTTTTAAGAGAGGTGCATGAATACAAAGTGAAAGTGAATTCAAAGCGTAAAGGGTCTTAAAACATCATTAAAAGGTCCTATCTTACAAAAAATGAAATGGTTTTGGAAATATGATTTTTTCAATGCTTACATTTAGAAAAACACTGCAGAAGAATTTGTAAATAATCAAAGATCAAATTAATTTCATCATATAAAATATTGAAAGAACATTAAAAATGCAGGTAGGAACACTCAGTCACAGAATTTAAGCTTGGTTCTTATACCATCAGAACCACTTTTTACACAGAATTTCAGCCAGTGTGGTCGTATCATTGTAATCTATTATAGCATGTGATTTTTTTACCTACCTTAGACATGAGAAATATTAGGAAATTCAACATTTTGTTTGGATGCAAGATAGAACTTTGAAGCAATTCTGAGTGTTTACATCATTACATATCATAAATATTTAACATATACATTTCACTGAAAACTGTGTACTTTAATGACTGACTTAGAAGTGGCCATTACACAGTAGCTTCATTTTCAATTAAAATTATTATCTTCTTCGAAATTAGCTAAATGGGTAATACAATTACCTGTGAAGTTGGCACAGCTGAACATAGAGGCGAGCAAGTCTCATCATTTTCCAGGAGGTTTACACATGATGAACAGTATATTGGTTAAGTGCCATCTTTTTTATTTTTATTTTGGCTATAGATCCTAAATCTGACCTATATATAGCAGTGCATAGTGTACATCTGGGTCCACACATATCTTGGAAATGTATTTTAGGCTTTATTAGTAGAAGAAGAACACTGCTATAATTATTTTGTATCATACCTCAAACACCTATTTACAAGCAGGCAGGGCTAACATTGTACAAAGAACCCCGGTGGAATAATTTCTTGACTTCTTTAGACAGACATTAGTCTTCACAACGATGAAGTTTTATTGATGCAATATTTTAATGATATTTCTGTATCTCTTTAAGGCAAAAGTGGTAAACCCCAGAAAATACATAAAATGCAAAATTAGATAGCAACCTGCTTCAATGGCTTATTACAACCTCAGAAGATGACCAGAACTCAGCTCCTTTCAAGAGCCTGAAAGAAAGGAGACCCCCTCAAATTTTGTGAGGTGCTGCAAAGATGCTACCTCTCCACAGCTCTTTCATCCACTCTGCAGGGAAAACTATGAAAAAGGAAAGACTTCTACATTTCTCCACTAAGACACAGTTTCAAGATGGACAGAAAAACTCCTACTACTCAATCTGGTGGGATACACTACTTCTGTCACTAATGTTCTAAATACATTGCACATTTTAAGCCTCAGGAGATAATCATAAAGCAGCACAAAAAGGCAGCATTTTGGCAGTATACATACAACAACATTTTAGGAAGTTTATTTAAAAATTATGCAAGTAGCAGTTTCTGCTGGAGTTTTCCAATTCTCTCAATTTATGAAAAATAAAATTTAAAAGAATTTTAAGAGAAATGTAAGTATTTGCTTCACTACACACCCATACTTTGCTTTAGTTCGAGACGAATTTGAGTAATCAGCCCTCCTGCCTATTTTGTTTTGTACAGAATAATATTTTAAAATTCACACAACAGGGTAGAACCCAGTGAGAATTTTGTATCTCTCCACGAGAGGAAAATTCAGCCCAAGCAGGAGAAATTTTTTTTTTTTTTCTTTACTTCATGTACACTGAAATTAACATTTCTGCTTAAAAAGATGTAAAAAAGAGTATTAGGCAAGTAAGACAGGAAAAACTTTTGCTTTGCCCTCCGCCAGAAAACAACAATCCCTGACAAGAAGTTCAGAACTTGAAAGCAGATATTAGGTTGCAAGGAACCATCATCACCCATTCCCCAGTTTTCTGACCAAATTAGTCATTTTTGTGGCATGATAACTTCCTGCCCGACTGTGTAGCCTTGGAGTGTCAGTAGGTTCTTAAGGTTTCTCTGAAAAGTAAAGGGGAAATTTCAGTGATACTCACCGGTACCTAAGTGGGGTTTTTCTAACTACTTGTTACTGCAGTCCCCTCAAGCCTAAAATTTCAAACAGAGGTAGCTCCATTGATATCAAGCATCTGGGTTTAAAATTATGTACAATTAAGAATAAAAAGCCTTTTCCAGAAGAGACAATAAGCTCAGCATGCTAACCTTATACAATTACATATTTACACTGTAATTTTTTATTCAAAGTAATAACATCACAAACAAATTTTAAAAGGAAAAAGAAAGTATTTTCACAGCTGTAGAATCTCTTAATATGAATTCAGCTGAAGTCTGATAGTGCTTTAATAATTTGAGTGATTAGTGATGAGGATCTGAAAACTCAAAGGATCTTCAACATTGTTCTAGGCCATTTCCTAACCTCAGTCCTAACCTAGAAAATGGTTTCCTGCACAGATAAACCTTTCTCCAGCTGAGGTATTTTTCATATATTTTGTGTTCCTAGCAATATCATCAAATTGCCTCTTCATATGAAAGAATGGACACAAATACCATGCATGCAATACCATATCTTCAATATGATTTTACTGATTCAAAGCAGACAACACTGACACATAAATGAGGACATTTTCATGTTAGCTAGCCCTCCACAGTTGCTGTGGTTCCACTGCTGTGAACTTTATTTCTAAAGCAAGATTTTGGAGACAAAGGAACCTAACAGAGCACCTGGCCAACATTATTTAGCATCTTCAAATACGCAGACAAGGGTGCAGGACTTGCTCGACAAGCTTGCACATGATGTCAAACACAGGAGCGTGGTGGATAAGCCACAGAGCAGGGTTACCTTTCAGCAAGCTGGAAGAATGGAAGTAACAGCTGTCAGATACATGAAATTCAACAAAGCCAAAAGCAAAGTCCTGAAACTTGGACAGGGAATAGAGCAATCCTGCAGAAAAGGACACAAAGGTGCTTGTAAAGCAGAAATTAAATATGAGTCAGCAATGTACCCCTGTAGCAATAAATTACTGGGTTGTATTAGCAAGAATCAGCCAATGGGTCAAGAGAAGTGATTCACCTATGGAGTACTCATGATGCCACATCTGGCACACAGTGATCAGTTTGGAACACCTCAGTTTATTAGAGGGATGGATACACTGGAGGAGCACCAGTAGAAGGACACTAATCCAGACAGGGAGCTGGAGCACAACAGATGAGGACAGACTGAGAGTGTTCGCTTGTTTCAGAAGAGAAGGCTGGGGAAAATTTGTCATTTTAAATTATGTATTAGTTACAGAGAATAATTAAGTAAACAGTGAAAGGAAAGAAGGCAACAGTCATGAGCAACATCAAGGGAGATCCCAACCAGGAATACAAAAAGTTATTTCAGTGAGGGTGATCAGGCACTGGCACAGGTTGCCCACCGTGGGTGTCCAGAGGGTCCTTTGACAGTTTATGAAGATAAGGGTCATTAATAAAAAAAATAAAAGCCTATCATACGCCAGCTAACCATAATGTTCTCAAAAGACTGAGCGCCCTTTTGCTATTTCTTCAGTGGTTTACCACTTAAAGGTATCTTAAGTATTTTATAAAATTGCTGAAACTGCTCATCTTATTTAAGAATTTGCAGAACTGGATCATTTACCTTATATACTTTGTATTGATTTAAATATATCTTCTGAATTTTTCCAATTAAGAACTACACAATATCAAGCTCCACCTACAGTTTTGAAGGGAATGCTTTTTTAAACACTTAAGCATTGCCCACAGTTGCTTTATGGAACACAGTATTTTAAAGCATATATATATTGCACATTTAAACCTGTATCTCCATCTCAAAGTCTATTAAGTTAACAAAACATACACATGCACATGCAACACATGAAGAAAAGCTTCCCTCGGGTAGACACAAATCCTCATTTTGGTACAACTACCTACAGACTATAAACAAAACCTTAGACAGTGTACTCAGAAGTTCTGTGTATACAGTAAGGCAAGCATATAAAGTGGAAAAAATCCATCATTATTCAGTATGTTACATTAAAAAGACAGCTTAACAGATAAAATTAGCTTTTCCTCTCTGAAGCAATTCCCTCAAATTGTACATGTGTTGTTTCAACTCTGACTCAGAGCCCATCTTTACTTTCAAAAGTGAAAAGGCATTGCTGAAACAATCTGAATAAGCAACAAAAGTTTTCCTCCCTGAAAACATAGTACTATGGTATTTATTATCTGTAAGACAGAGAAGTTATCCATCTTCAATTTGATGGAGTAAAATGACAGAAAGTTATTTGTCCATATCACTATTTCCTTCTTGTATGTTTGAACGTTTACACACCCTGGGTATGCTTAGTAAGTAAGAATACAGACATCATCTCCAACTTTTTTTCTCAAGTATCTCTTAAAGCTCCTAGAGCTTCATTTGACACAGATATCTAAGATGCAAAGGACCAACCCTGTTTTCTTCCACACTAGTTTCACAAACTTTTGCTACAAATGCAACTTCAGTACAGTAAATACCAATTAGCTTTATCAAGATAAACCCAAGATAAAGCTCATTGTGCTTTGTTTTCTAGGTGTTTAGTTCACAGAAATGACTAGCCAACATAGAGGACCTTTCAAAGTTCACACATGTGTACAGTTGGTAGACGGTGGTGTATCTATCCGACTTTTATTTTCCTTAGCATCATTCAGAGGAGACTCGTTACTTATCTGGCACTTGAAGACTTGTTTGTAGGCTTTCCTAAAATTTTCAGAGAGGAATGCGTATATTATTGGGTTCACAGAAGAATTGCTGTAAGCCAGGCAGTGTGCAGTTACTCTGAAGAGAAAGGAGGCTTGAGTCAGTGGGAAAACTCCAAATTCAGCCCAGAGATGAATCACGTGATGCGGCAGCCAGGAGATGCCAAAAACCACTACCACCACCAACACAGTTTGTGCTGTCTGAGACAGGGAAAGGAAAACACAGATGTCTGATAAGCACTTGAAGAATCTGCTTTAAACCTAATTCAAAAACATTATTTGGTGGAAAAAAAAAAAGTATACTGAGAGAAAATGCACTTTGGAATATTTATTACTGATTTTACTCTATTACCTGTATGAGCTTTATTTAACATGGTGAACTACTGCAAGGAGAACCTCAGCCTTGAAAATGCCACAGTAAAAGGCAAATCTGTAACTTTGCTCAAGCTTAAAGAATGGTGTTCCCAATTCCCTACACAAAAGCCTATCTTTCTTGAGGTGGCCATGAGTAAAATAAAGATCATAAGTCTTTGGGAAATGTAATGATCTATATTTTACTACAGTGCACAAGGATTTCTGACCAAGATTTCAAGGGAGATCTTCATATATGAAGGCAGCTAGTGGATGAGCTTGGAGCAGTCAGACAAACACTTTGCTCATGTGTCTACAAAACCAGCTGGGGCTTTTTTGAAAGTCTCTTCCTTAAACATAAAGTTTCCACATGGTCAGTCATACAACATTCTGGAATACAACTGAAGTACAGGGGGAGAGAGGGAAAAATAAGGAGCTTAAAATTTCTGGAAATTCAAGCTCACCACCAAACACTGAATTCAGAAAGAAATAAACCAAAATATCCTCACAGTGCTGCCTCCTGACTCCACTTTTCATTATGTATGAAAAGGAAGCGCCATAAGCTCATTAGATCCATCCAGACAGCTACAGCATCAGTCAGTACCGACTTCATACACTGAAGGCACGCTGCCAGGGCACAGTGGAGGTTGACTGTCAATGGTTTTTTTGCTTTTACTTAGTTCAGCAACATCAATTAGTGCTTTGCTGTTGCTGACTAATTAATATCTGCTCCTCTCACAAGTACCTCTTTCAACTAAATCTCTCTCCCAGTAAATGCCTGATATTAATTCCAAAATATATTATGTTATGGACCATTATAATTACTATATTAACATTCTACAGAATAATTTTTCAGATAATATAGGTTCCTCTTCACAGGCAAAACAAACATAGTGGCCACAGAGTGATAATTATAGCAGCACAGAATATCTAGACTTTTTTGCTAATTTATTGAACTTGGTCTATATTTCTTGAATTGGTTAATGCTCAGTAATAATTCAGACTGACCTACATGACAACATAACTTACAGAAAAAAAAAGTTTGACTTATATGGCAACAGGTTGAATTAATTTGTGACAAAATATTTTTGTTGGTTAGCAAAATCTCACAACAGGAACCAAAGGACATTGTATCTGTAGCAAATACAACTTGGTTAGTCTCAAGGAGTCAGCTGTTCTCTCAAGCCATTCCTCTACTGAGCCCTGCGGAGTTTAGGTCAGTCGTCACTGACAAAACAGCCACGCAAATATTTTCTCTTTCAGGTCCCATCAGGAGAGTACGTGCTAACACGGAAAGATAAATTAAGAGCAGTTCATTTTCTGATCCCTTCAATGTGTTAATATTCCAACTGAAAACAGATTGACTGAGTAATGTACAATTACTTCAAAAGAGGTATATCACTTCAGTTCGTTCAAACTTCTTAAAAGAAAATTACACCAAGAAAATCAGTGACTTTTGACAGACTGAAAGAGGAGGTTGATCATGTGTCTCTTGTTACTAATTTTATTTAAGGTATTTCTTATCTGCAGAATTTTGCATGAGGAAACCTCACAACACCTGTTTTATCCCATTAATCCTCCTAAGACAAAATTCTGAGCTTACCTTCCCAAATCAACATTATGCCTCGCAACCATGGTAATGCTAAAGAGCAACTCTTATTTACCTTGTTTGCTTAGGGTTTATCATTTAGCAAATAAAAACCACCCGAAACACATGATATTAATATCAGTGCTTTGTGAATTTTTCCACCTAAACATATGGAGAAATTTCTTTATTGGGAGGGTGACAGAGCCCTGGAACAGGTTATCCAGAGAGGTTGTGGAGTCTCTTTCTCTGGAGAAATTCCAAACCCACCTGGATATAATCCAGGTGCCTGCTCTGGGTGACCCTGCTGTAGCAGAGGGGTTGGACTAGATGATCTCCAAAAGTCACCCCTGCCACTGTGTGATTCTGTGACCAAAAATTATGAAAAATGACATTCAGGCACATTCATATTTTTCTTTTTTTTTTTTTTTTTTTCCAATGGATAGCAAATTAATGTTAAAATTTTACTATGGAAATATTCATAAAATCTTGAATAGAGTTAGAAATACATAATTAAGTCTGAAATGCATTCTTAACAAAACAGTAAAAGAAGAAGAAGGATACAGTAAGCAGAGAGAGACAGCACACTACTGAAAACAGAGTTGCTTTGAAAAACTTAACCTAAGCCTTTGGATCAGAAACTTATTTTCTAAAGCAAAAAAATGTTTTGGTCTGCCCTGCCTTTTTTTCTACCCTTTGGTTACTGAACCCTTATGCATCCAGGCAGTCTTGTGCATATCCGTAATGCTTTTTGCTGAAGCTATGAACGCTAGTTTCTAGCCAGATTTGACTTTTTCTCGCAATCTTTAGAAGTTAGTGTTTAGAGGATAAGCACAGATATTTCCAGTTTGAGAATAATTTAGATGAGAGTAAAGATGGCAATGTACAGAACACCTTTGGTCTTGAAAATATTAAGAGCAAAAGTATATATGCTAAGTATTTTATGGAATCAGGGCCAAAATCCTTTGATTCTGGGAATCAAAATCTATTTACTGGGATATTTTTCAAAAAAATTGAGAATGCATAAATAATAGATTACTTATTCCCTATTGAGCCCATGTATATCTCATTTACATTGCAGACAGTCTGCATGCCCATATGGTAATAGTGATCAGATCAAATGATGAGCTATTGCCTAAGGGTTTTTTCTGACTCCACATTCATACACTGAGAAGTTAGTCAAATGAGTGCTGTGGTCAAATCTGCTCAAAATCAGAAGCATATTATATTAACTGACAAATTCAATATATAAACAAATCTTTCAAATATTGTTCTAAATTGCAAAGTTTCTATTCCTCTTTAAAGACCTTTCATTTTACTTGTAACCAGAATATAACTTAACTCTTGATTGTAAGAGAAAAAAAAGGTTTTGTGGAACATAACAGAATTGCAGAATCACTAGAAGTCTCTTATTAAGACTCCTGTCAGGAAGCACGATAAACCTGATTTACAAGTCTCATCATATAACCTAGGAATTCTTCATAAAACATTAAAAAATTCAGCTAATTAAAAAAAATATAATAAAAAAGAAATTTACAAGTTAGGGAAAAATGCCTGTGAGGGAAAAAACCCCGAACTTTTAATATTAGAGACAGGTTTTCTCTCTATGACTAAATTTCAGATGCTCTGAAGTTCTAAATGGGGATCTCAGGTAGTGGGTTGTTGCTTGATGAACTCGACAGAAAACTTGGACCAGAAAAAATTCCAGTCCTGCTAAGTTCAAAGAGACACTGAATACATCATTAAAAACTTTATACCAAATCCTACTCTCCATTACATTTCTTGGCAACAAACAATATAATATCAAATTAACTTATCCATAAAACTAAAATCTAAACAAATACACATTGGTAATGAAAGCTATCTACCTTTTTCTTGGACGCTTCTGATTTCTTTGACATGTTTCTCAATTTCTTATGCAGATGATTAAGAACCTGAAAAGATAAATTTGCATCTTGAATTTCACCATTTTCTAAAATTCAAACCCATGTATTTTAGAGTATGCTCTCCAATGCTGCATGAATTGCTCATGGACATTGCTGATCCAGTCTGTACATTTCAAAAGTGCACCATGTAAAATTCAAAGGAATCATATATCTGCATCTGTGTGGATCAACAGTCATGAAGCGAACCACAACTGAATTCCTATATAAAATTAATATGCATTGCATAACAAATACATATTACAAATGAAAAAGACAACAAATTAAAACATATTATGCACCTAGAATTAACATTCTTATTTCATAAAAATATCAAAGCTTTTTAAATTTAGAATAACCTTTACTGCATGTAACATAAAAAGTGTATGTATGTGTCAGAGCTTTTCTGAGTCTCCTGCATAATTTGCTTTCTTCAGATGGATATTTAGTTAATATAATCAGGATGTTGGTGCTATTTGATCTTTGAAAGAAGCTTAGGCTTTCAAAAATAATTTATACTAAAATGTATTTGACATGAGGCATGACTGTTATCAACAATTTGATGATACTTGTCATGTACTTTTCATGAGTAATATTTTTAATATATGTCTCAAAAAGGCTCATCATCAAGTTGTAAACCATACAGAATTAAAAAAGGAGGTGCTTAATTAAACTTGAGGGTTTAATTAAAACATGGTGAGAACAATTTTTTAGAGAGACTGACAGAGTGTACAGCTTAGTTAGATGAGGATGATGATGTTAGGTGGCACTTTACATAGCTCTGAGATGAACTGAGAACAATTTGATAGGTAAGATCTTTAGCATTAAAAGGATTGTTTAAAAGGAATATAACAAGAAATTTTAGGGTTTATAAGGATTTTCCTGGGGTTGGGAAAAGGGTATAAAGTCAAATTCTCTCATATCACCTGGGGATGTTTCCTTTCTTTTCCTTGGAATGTATGGTTTACCACTCCCAGGACAGACACCAGAAAAAATGACCTCTAGACTTGATCCAACTCTGTCATTTCAGTCTTAGAAACATACATAAAGAATTAAAAGAAATAAGATGCTATTTGTGAATAACCATAGCTCATCAGGGGATTCCACTTTATAAGTATCTGCTCTTAGCTACCAGTGAACCACAAAAAATAAAAATAAAAACTACTTGTAAACACTTAACAGTGGAAGTGCAGTTCATTTGTGCTTATCTGTGCGCTAACATGTTTGTGTATGAAAGACTCAGCCCTGCACCCACTCCCTGTTCTGAAACCCTAGCCAGGCTGCTACCAAGGCTAGGCTGATCTCGGGAGCCTGGGAGAAATACAGTGAAGTCCATCACTGCTGATCACCTGTTGTACCCCCTTCATATAACCTACAATGATGGACCATTTCTGCTGGACCTTTGCAAATCCCATCACCTACCATCCAGAGACTGTACTGTAATTTTCCCTCACAGCCCAAAACTAAAGTCAGACAAACTCTTCACAGAAATTAGAACTGCAAAATGTTCTTTTAAAGTTACAAACATTTTTTTTTCTTTTGTTCCAAAGCTTTTAGCCCGAATTTTTGCATTGCATCTCTCTCCAATCCAAAAAAAGATGCAGTAGAATATAATTGATCAGTTGCATACTCGGGGGGGGGTGGGGAGGGGGAAGGGTTTGTTGAAGATTTAGATTCTAATCTTCCAGTGAATGCTTCTCAACTTACCCTTTTCAGATTATACACATATTTCATAAAATAAGTCTCTGCAGTGAAGACACACTGGCTCTATGTGGCAGTGTACCAGATGGTATGCAAACCAGCAGCAAGAGCAATAGAATTTAATTACCTATCAACAGCAGGGGAACAGCACTGAGACTTACACAGAACTCCAGAGGGATATTAAGAGCCATGTTTATGCACAAACATTACAAGGCAAATCAAAGACACCTCTCCTCTCTGTCCTGTTGAAATTATCCTTTCTCTGGGCCAGTGAATAACCAATTGTTCTTCTAACAGCCACTGTCAATTTGCCAGAAGGAATAATAATTCTACATGTACCCTTTAATTTGTCTCAGGTTATTTCTCTAAAGAAAGTATTTCAAAATATCCACTAATACATTTGGACATGCATTTTTGACTCATGCAATGAAATACCCAGATTGCTAAAAATCAGGTCACAACTTATTCTCATAAGGTGTTCCATTTTGTAAAATTCATCTCTGTGGAAAAATTCTTTACATGAAACTTTTCTAACTCCAGCTTTCATGTACCTGTTGATTAGAGATCTTATTTGGCTCTCGGCGAAGGAATAGCTTTCCTGTTTTCTGGAGATGAGGGTTGGGTGCTGTGGGTAGAATGTTACGTTGTGAAAGAGGACATAAGGAGACTTGCAGGATCACAGAAGTACGAGAAGTTCCAGTCTGGTCCAGACTGTACTACCACAACCATCACTTATGGCATGTGGGAGAACCTGGATTTTGCCTCCACACATCAATTTATGTTTGTTTTTTTTTCCTCCAGGTGTTTCAGGAACTACATTCAAGATGGTTTGAGAGCCCAGGCTGAGGGACTATGACTAAATCAAGTTGAGAAAGTGATTTTCCCAGTAAAGGAGAGAGAGAGAGAAAAAATATGTGTGCCTATTCATGTAAGTCTACCAAACACAGTAAAAATGTGAAGCTTACTCTGTTGCAAAGTGTATTCCTGTCCGGCTGTGTATAATATTTCCACAGAATATACCTTCATTATCAGCCTTTGAAAATCACCCAGCAGGAAGGCCTGCCCAAGATCATTACCTAATAAGAATGAACTGCTTGTTTAACAGCAACATAATGTGAGCATTATATTCTGAACCATATTTTATACTGGGAACTTGATTTAAATTCAAGTGCCACTGCCTGAAATCCTTTTTTTAAAGTAATGCCACTACTTGTACTGTCACAACAGATCCCTCACCCTCTTTTGTTTAACAATGTGTCACTAATGTGTCATACACTTTATTTTTTCTTTTCAGTGTAGTTTAATAAAATCTTCCATCACTGCTCAGCAAAATTTAAGATACATTATCTTAAGACAAGAACCATATAAGCTTGTATGTTATGTTGAGGCTCCTACTTTTTATGGCTTACTTTTAACCAAGTCTATAAATCATACATGACTTCCATGAATGCAGACTGTTTAGAGTGACAGATAATAATGGAAACATTCTTAAGGCAAGAAATAAGTCTTTTTAAAAAGCTTTTAGTATTATATATCTATAAAAGGAAAAGTTTGTTAATGATTTTAGGTATCCACTCTGAAGGTTTGATTGAAGGAGGCCTGACTTTCAAGAGCTGAATGCTTATAACTGAGTACTCAAAAGCAGAGGCACCCAAAATCAGTTGCCACATTGCACTACCCAGGCAGGTATCAATTGTTAGAAACTTCCTGGGAATAATTTATCACTGTGCCCTTTAAGAACACATCATTGAGCAAACATTGTAGCAGTGTTATGAAACACATACAAAAAGCCGGTATTAAAAAAATAAGGAAAGTAATANAAGGAAAGTAATATGATAAGCAAAAAAAAAAAAAAAAAGAAAACAGGCTATCCACAAGAATGCAGAACTGCAACTCTATTAATCACTATACAATCATTCTCCTCTGGCTGGAGTACTAAGCTCCTTTCAAGAGTAGTTCTGTGAGTTCAGGAGTAGTTCTGAGTTCTTGTTCAATATATTCATGAATGACCTAGATGAAGGGATGGAGTGAACACTCAGCAAGTTTTCTGATGGCACAAAACTGGAAGGGGTGAGCTGATACACCAGAAGGCTGTGCTGCCATTCAGTGAAACCTAGACAGGAAAGCTGGTCGGTGAGAAACCTAATGAACCTAATGAAGTTCATCAAGGACAAGTGTAGGGTCCTGTCCCTGGGAAGGAATAGCCCCATGCATCAATACAGGTGAGGGGTTGACCTGCTGAAAGCAGCTCCATGGAGAAGGGTCTTGGAGTCCTGGTGGACAACAAGCTAACCATGAGGCAGCAGTGTGCTGTTGTAGCNAGGGGTGAACTTGTACAGTAGGGTGAATGGTTGGACACGATCCCATGGGTCTTTTCCAACCTAGATAATTCTGTGATTCTGTGAACATCACTCTTACAAGGAAAGGCTGAAAGACCTTTGTCTGTTTAGTCTGCAAAAGACAGAGGGGATCTTGTAAATGCTTATCAATATCGNGTCCAACAGAGAGCTACAAAGATGGTAAGGGGACTGTCTCTCAGAAAGGAACCTGAGGGTTCTAATTGACANCCCAGTGACAGGACAAAGGGCAATGGGGCACAAACTGTAACACAGGAAGTTCCATCTGAACATAAGAAAAAAACTTTGAGGGTGACAGAGCCCTGAAACATGCTGCCCAGAGATGTTGTGGAGTCTCCTTCTTTGGAGATTTCTTCAAAATCCACCTGGACGTGTTCTAGGTGAATCAGCTTTAGCAGGGGCGTTGGACTAGATGATCTCCAGATATCCTTTCCAACCCCTACTATTCTGTGATTTTGTGAGCCAATACAAGCTGGTTTCCTAAAGATTTGTCATTCCTTGACTGCATGTGCCCAAAAAGGGTATCTCATCCATGAGTAGATGCTACTTTTGATATTCAGATGCTTGTCTGATGTTTAGCAGCTCAGTAACTGACTCTCCTTTTAAGAAGAGAGGATGACAGAGTGTCACCACCTTCTTCATTAACTCCTGTTTTCATAAAATTAGGAAATATATTTCCTTCTGATATTTTCACTACCCTATCAAATTTGATTGAAACTGAACCAAACTTGTCTGTGGGAGAGAGAAAACAGGTAGCTGGACACAGAGCATAATCTAATAAATCTCTGCCTTAAGAGCAAATAATGTGAGATTTCCAGTTCTGATTTTGTGGGAGGATGCTGTTCCCAAATACCCAGCATTGTTTCAGCACTTCTGAAGGTTGTAACAGCATTGCTGTTCACTGGGGAAAACAGAAATCTCTCCTAACGTAATTTGAGAGAGAGAACGAACTGAGCTCCCTGTGAGAGGGCCTAAAAAATGAGACTTTCAAAAATGAAAGTTCAATTGCGATTTGCTTATGAAAGAAACAGAATTGCCTTAAAGGAGACTGGAAAAGGCAATATATTCAAATAGAGGAATGACACTCTTTTGTCTTCATCTTCTGAATCAGAAGATTGCATTATTTAGCTGATCCACAGTCCATGAAAGCCAGTGAAGTCCATAAGAAACTAATGCATTTATTTTTATAATACTTCTGAAGCTATTACACAGCAGCAATCCTCTAACTGTGCGTGCTTTCAGAAGCCAAAATACTTGTTCTTCATAGTATTTTAAGAACATCAGTAAAAGCTCGCAGTGACCACTTTGCTTGAGGCCTGTGAGAGTAGCAATGGCTTTGAAAATTCTGAAACTTCAGCTCTGATTTTCAACTACTATCATCCTTAATTTCTCCCTCACCCTGCCTTATGTACCAAAATATTGCAGCTGGAGAATTGCCAGTGGCTCCTAATGAGGACAGGAATGAGCCTTTTCACTGTACGGTACAAATACCACCAATAGCCTTGTACCAGTCATAGTATTTTTCATCTTGACACTGGTGGGGCTATCAGATATCTCCTAAAGCTCATCCCTTCAGGGTGGGTCTTCACACCTGGCACCATGGCAAGCAGGATCATACATACAGGCTCAAAAGACGCCACGGAGGAAGGGTGCCAGGTGAGATGGATAGTCTGGCAATAATTTAAGCACGAGATTTTAGTTGTAATTTCAGTTGGCCTTGATTTTATGAGCTTTCTCTGGGCATGTATTTCACACCGGGTTGCTTCCTTGGCTTGGGTTTTTGTGGATTTTTTTGGTTTTGTTTTTTTAAAACTACATACTCATAGTAATAGTCAGAAATCTGCTGTTATAGTGGTGCTTTGTAACAACATGGTTTGTTTTATTTATTATGATTTTACTTTGGTTAAGCATATTTCCTTTCTCCATTTCCCTCCTATACTATGCATGCAGGACTGTCATAGTTTTAAAAGAATTTGTCTTCAATCTTCTGTCTTATAGTTAGACTTTGAAGGATGATACTTCATGCTGCAACTGAAGGTGCTTTGGCTTTGAAAAAAAAAAATGCAAGAATTCTTAATAGCTGAAAGGCTCCCTCTGCATACATTCCATAACATTCTCCCTGAAATATGTAATATTTTCTTAAAACTCTGATGATCTATGGCTACAGCAAGTTTCACCCCTCTCACAGCTCAGTAATATTTATCACTGCAGATGAAATACTAGTGTATTCACCAAGGGGAAAAAAGAATTCAGTTTATGTGTGAAGACAAGCATTCTCCACATGCCAGGTTGGACTTGTTTCATTACACAGAGTAATTTAGAAATATTGTCCTTTGAGTGCTGCGTAACTCTGTTTTAGCAGAGCTGGGTACTGTTCCAGCCTTGCAGATCACAGTTAAACTGATGTAATACATATAAAACTGAACATAAAATTATTTGTTCAGAGTAAATACTTTAATTACATCTATTGAACTTGCTAATTAAAGAATGGACTTCTCAACACTTAAGCAGTCCAAATTTTCAAGGGCAGACCTATCCTGTCTGCAGAAAATTACTGCCTGAGAAGAAATCCTGCTACTGAAGGTTGCTGGCACAGAAGCAGGAGGATCTCCACCTAACTCAGCAGGTAGCAGCTGGTGCTCCAGGTCCTGTCCAGCAGCAAGCACTGAAGGCCACAATTAATATTCACAGAAAAATGTGATAGATCCCCTGAGCAGAAGAGTCTCTCAATACCCGTACTCAGGCACCTTTACTTACTGCTTTTTCCTGCCTGGGTCCTCATGCAGTGCTCCCTGGCACCACCTGCCCTTGCCGAACTGAGGTAAATTGCCCCTCCACTTCAACTGAGACAACAGGGACCAGGCAGCATGATCAAGTCTTTTTACTCTTAGCATGTTAACTAGATGAAACCAAACGAGTGGACTGTGTCATTTTTAAGTGCACTGCATTTTAAAGAACTGCAAGTCTTTGTCTGAAGCCTGAACAACTTGTTGCTTTGTTGTACTTTGAGTTACACTCAAAAAGCAGTGCAAGAAAGTAGCAGTTGCACTGATAGACAAAGGAGCAGAGCACTACTGCAACAAGGAAATCAGGCAGAGGGACCACAGTAATTACCAGAACCACCCCCACCACACTACCCTGTGCAATTCCTGTCCTGACCCCTCTGTGTCACACACAGATGTTTCCCCTCCGCTCATCCCTCAGCTACAAAACCTGCCCTCTCACTTTGTGCCACAAACTCATTCCTGCCCCTCTGCCTCCCAACAGAGTCATGTCCCTCCATGTGCCCAGAGATGGCCCCACAGCTCATGGATCCCCATCACCATTGTCCCTCCCCATCCCTTTTACATACCCTTCACTACCACCCACTTTGCCCCACCTTGGCATAGCAGAAGGAGATGAGCAGCAGTGGGAGCAGATATCCAAAGACAAACGTGCAAACCACATAGACCTTCTTGTGGCGTGGGTTAGGCCAGTGCTCCCAGCAGAAGGTCTGGTTGCTGGCCTCACGGTGGAAGAGGCGCTGGTGGTGAGCTACAGGTGAGGCCATGGCAAAGGAGAGCGCCCAGATGAGCCCCACACCCAGCAGTGCATTGCGGGAAACACGCAAGGCTGAGGAGCGCCGGGAGTGCACGATGGCCACATAGCGGTCCACGGACATGGCTGAGAGCGTGAAGATGCTCACCAGCATAGAGACGGTGAAGAAATAGTGGATGAACTTGCAGATGAAGGCACCCAGAACCCAGGTGGGAAGCACATAGACTGTGGACTGGAAGGGGATGCAGAAGAGCAAGTAGGCCAGGTCGGCGATGCTCAGGTTGAGGATGAAGATGTTGGTGGTGCTGCGGCGCTTGCCTGGCTTGCTCCTGGCCAGCACCGTGATCACCAGAGAGTTGCCCAACACCCCTAGGGTGAAGATCAAGACGAAGACGATCAGAGTGATGAAGTTCTCGATGCCGAT
>VWZY01010663.1:103553-191753 GCA_013399075.1 Chloroceryle aenea | reverse complement strand
AGACATAAATTCTGAGCAAGATAATATTAGCTAAGACTATGGACAAACTATCTCAAAAATATGAGCACCTACTTTGAGTGCAGGACTGTTCAATGCTGAAAATTAATGCTGCTAACATGAGCCTCCACTGTAAAAGCAAACTGTCATGTTATCATTTTCAGCCCAAGAAGTGTATATGTATACTGAAGCACTGAAAATAAATCAGTGTCTAGCAATAAACAGCCATCATGTTTCCTGCTGGGGGTAAAAATAAAAACAAAAACAAAAACACGAACACAAACACAGAGAGCTGCAGAGGGGAGAAAAGGGATAAGCAACAGGACGAGAGGCAAAGGTTTTATATTGAAAGAAGGTAAATTTAGACTGGACATAAGGAAGAAATTTTCTACAGTGTGAGTGGTGAGACACTGGAACAGGGTGCTCAGAGAAATTGTGGATGCTCCATCCCTTGAAGTGTACAAGGTCAGATTGGATGGGGCTCTGAACAACCTGATCCAGTGAAACCTCTTGTGGCAGAGAGGTTGGACTCAATGATCTTTAAAGGTCCCTTCCAACCCAAACCATTCTGTGATTCTATGAGGCTATTCTGGCAAAAGTTATTAGTGCAGAAACCTGTTCTGTATGGGCCATCACCCCTCAGCCTATATAGAAATCTCTTGTTCTCCAGGGTCTCCTACAACAGTATGCCATGTCTGTATGAATTTCAGGATGGTCACCAGGTGCTGCAGCCTGATGATGGTCCCTCTTGCCCAGAGGGTCATCTAGAGAATCCCCCAGCACTGGCTCCTCAGGCAACTCTGTGAGCAAATCTCAGGCTTCTCCCAGCTATCAAATTCACATCTGACTTGTCTGTTTGTTGCCTGCCTGAACACAAACACTTCCACTCCTACCTGCACAAAACCAAGGTCCAGCATGAGAGTGGAGCTCTGGGAGCATCAGGGCAAGGGTAAAGTTATTTCAGCTGTGCCTCCATGGTGTTGTATCTCATTTCCAATGACATCCCATGGCTACCTCTCCTTCTCTGCCTCTCTTTGTGCAGAGCTGGCTGCTCTCCTGCTGCCATCTCTTCCCTCTATCTCTAGCTCAGTCAGTATATGCTTCTAGTCTGGTTCGGTTGCTTCTCATACCCCCATGATCACAAGCTCCCCTGCATCATTTTTCTTCCCGGGGATTATCTAACTCAACATACACCTCAAAATATTCAATTTACTAATACCCCCTCCACTGTCTCCTCAAAGCACTGTCGGAACTCCAGGATCTTCTTCATCTTTGTCTCACAGCTGCATCTTGTCTCCCACAGGTTCTTCAGATGTCATTTCCCATCTAAGGAGTTTCCATTAAAAAAATTAGTCAGGATTATCTGTTTCTCTCAGCCAGGCAGATATAAAGACTCTCTGCCTATAAATGACATTACTGCAGTCAAAATTGCCTTCATCTCCCTCCTCAGCTCTGCAAAAACACCATATCAAGCTGTCCCTACAAACTCCAGGCAAAATCATAACCCTTTTCCCCAGTCAATGCTTCTAGCAATCATCCTCTGCTTGGATTTTAAAGCTTTTTGCCTAGATCTATCTTGTTTTGAAATGGTAAAGATAACAGCTTGCAAAGTGCATACATTTACATACCTCACTTCATTCAAATTAACTGGGAAAGATAAGAATCTCCAGCAAATTAATTCTGCTAATGTTCTAAACTGTGAATTTCAATCAAAGCTGAAAACTAAACCAATTCAGCTAAATTGCTGATTCTTGTTACACTCTAAGTGATCTAAAAGCATGCATCAATAAGCAAAGCAACTTTGTTTTGTGCAGCTGAGCTCCAGAATGATTTGCTGCTTTCCAGGATTGTCTGATAAAAAAAGCCACAGTCAGCTCTGGCTAATAAGAGAAAATCAATTCAGAGCCAAAGAGTAATAAAAATGTGGTAGCAAGTTCAGAACATTTTGTCACAGCTAAAACTGGTTTCCTATGAACCATCTGAAATAATATGCACTGCAAAGCTTTGCAGATCACAGCTGTTGAAATAGCAAATGCCTGGTTGAATAAGAGTGCCAGAAGCAAGGAGAAAAACCCACCGTTTGTCCCAGAAAGAGGGGCAGTGCTGAGGTGAAACATTAGAGATGCTACACAAAGGGTTTGGAAATTAATTAACTGCTCTGTGCCCTGGGACACTTGAAACTCTGGAGTGTAGCTAGAGAAACTTTTGCCTTTTCAGACAAAGTTCAGACCATACATGTGTTTTCTTGGATAGCTTAAAACTGGACTGCAGCTTCTGAGATGAACAGAGCCTTATAGATCAGCAATCAATGCAATGTAGAAAACCTAAGAACAAATCCAAGAAAACAACTGGGACATTTTATTTCCATCATTCCCACACTGCCACAGTGGCCAAGTGTCCCACAGGCTCTCTTATTTGGATTTCTAAATATAAGATACACTGGTGCAGCTAAATCCCAGAAGCACATAGGAGAGAAAAGAGCAGTATTTACAGACTCAAAGATGCCAGACCCCTATGGGGATTGTGGGTTCAATGTGGACATCCCTACCTTACCAGTGGCTGGGGAAATTCCCAGGACTTGGAGCCCAGACCAGGGGCCAGGGGGGAGGAACACAAAGGGCTGCAAACAAATAAACTTAACTACAGAAGGAGCAGAGCTGCCAGTGACAACATTTGGTGGGTTTTATGTCCTGGGAGGTTGAGGGTGGTGATGGCAAGTGCAGGTACCACAACACTTCTGATGAAGATGCCCATCCAGCACAGCCACAGCCTGACTGGTACCCTTGAGAGACCACAGCCACCTCCTCAACCTGCAGTCCATCCACCTCCCACCTCTGAATCACCAAGGACTTGGTCTTACTCCTTTAATCAAGAGACAGAAACATTTCCTGCAAGCCAAAGCAGCCCCTGACCTGTTTTTTTTTTAAATAAAACCTTATGTTTCCACTGATGGAGGAAGCCAGAGCCCTCTGTTTGGCCATAAACAGGCTTCCCACAAGCAAATGTGCTCAGACTATCCACCCACACATCCCCAAAAGGATGAGCCTTGGGAGGGAGCAGTCAGCTTGGTCCCCACCAACTCTTTTCACACAGATTAATGAACAGAAACACCCTTTCATTCACAGCAGTCTAGGCCATGCTCCAGCCCATGACCCATCCCATCCCTACAGGAGTCAAAGAGAAACTGTGATTTATGATAAAAGACTGCTTTCCCTTTTGTGCTTCTCCCCATGACACCACACAGCTTGAGTAATGTACCAGTTTCAAACTGTTTTAAAGCAGGGCCCTGATTCTATTTTTGCACAGTATCACAGCCCTGCAAAGTTTGGTGGCTGCTGCTTATGGTGTGAATCGTCCTTCACAGGCAGCGTGGGGAGTTAAGCAAACAAGCCCCATCTCTGGAGGGAATACAAAAAATAACTCTGTAAGATTCACATGTAAATGTTTTTCAGTGAACAGAGAAGCTCCAGCTCTGCTGCTGCTGTGGTGATGAGCACATCTTCCATGCATGGTGTGGTGGGGCTCCATACCTCTGACAGGGTGTTAATCTGCTGTGGTCTGTCTTGTTCCCACGGGCAGATTGTACATTTCATTGATTGTACTATGCACATTTCGTTCCTTGCTGATCGTACAAGCTGATAACTACCTTGGTAGGGCTATTAATTTAAATATTTGAATTAAAGTTGGAATATTTTCCTTGGCATCTGCTATGAAGAAACCAAATGTTGTCCTCCCTGAGTGCTGTGGATAACCCTTCCCCTAAGCTTCAAAAATAACTTCTCAGCACCATCAGACCTGTATCACTTATTTTCTCTGCAAGATACTGTTTCTCAACATGAACTGCTCACACTTCGTTTACCCCCTTGTTCATTCAGACTGCTAACCCTTGGTGGAATAGTCAATATTCTGCAATGGTTTTGCAAAACAGTCATGCTGCTTTGCTTTTTCTCAAGAGCCCTCTCTGCTACTGAGATAAAACTGTAAAAGATAAGTATTGAGGAAGGAAGCTGCAAGAATCAGTCTGATGACTTTTACACACACAGGGTCACCACTTTTGCATATTAATGGTTGCAAGATCACACACAATTTTTTCAACGTTATTAGAGAAGCAGTGATTTTATACCAAGGCATGGGCAAGAAATGGAATCACAGATACAGAAAACAAAACAAAACAAAAAGACATATCACAGGAGACCGGGCCTATGCCTGTGCTATTCTATGTCTACACAACTGTCCAGCTGGGCTATTGAGGCAGACAACATTTTATTCTTGTGTAAAGTTTCTGAGTAGACACCTAAGCAGAGGCAGAAGGCACTGAAGATGCCATCATCAGGTGAGTTTGTTCTAAGAATAAAACAGGCACACGTGTGGGGAAAGCAAGCTGTGAACCATCACAGACACCACAGACCAGGACTATACAGAGGCTCTTGCAGAAGCCTGTGTTTAGAAAAAAAATGTATCACTGCAGTAAAAGAACATAAGGAAGTGAAGAATTTAATGCTGATTGTGTGCATCAGGATAACCAAGTTCAAACCCAGCCTTGCTGTGGAACGACGGGAGCCACAGCACTGACAGAGAAGTAGCAACAGGAAGGCAAGGGGGGAAGAGGCTGACCAGCTTCCCACAACCCCCAGCTGTCTCACCAGCTCCGGATGTGACTCAGAGGCCTTTGTGGAGACATTAATCCACCATTTCTGGGAGAAAATGAGAACCCTCACAGTGCTGCTTGGCAATGACTCTCCACACACTGCCCGCTGTCCTGCTCAGAGGGGTTGGCATCATCATCAGGAGAGCGCTGGTTGTGGAGCCAGCCTCTGCCCATCGCCACAAGCTGCTGTCATGCCCTTTACATCTACTCCTGATATCGCAACATCCAGATCTTGTGCCAGCCAGGACCTTGCTGCATGCTCACATTATGCTTAGTAGTGGCATGGGTTCCTCTCCAAAATTAGATTCTTATTGATTATGATAACTAAAGCAGCCTTACATGGAAACTATTTTGGCATTTAAGCTATTCTAGCACTATTATTTGTCAGAAAATTAATGACATCCTTAGATTTGCTTTCCAGATGGACAATATAAGCATCTTCAGGCTCCCCTGAAGCTACCTTCTGCTGCTAGTTCTTTGCAGCTGTGCTCAGTAGAGCCCTGGCAGGCTAGAGCTCAGCAGCCAACTGGAGCGAAGAGAGAAAAGTTTTTGAGTTCTGACTTGCATTAAAATGTTTATCTGCTTCACACAGAGCTGATGCTACTTTATAATATATAAACATGCTGTTGCTAAAACTTTAATGGGCATAATTATTGTTCTTTGAAAATTCTTATTATATGGATTGTTAGGAAGTAAGTAACTTTAGAACTTGGATAAGATCAGGGGATTTGGATAGGCTGTCAGTGATGCAACTTCTGTGCCTCTAACTCCCTGTAAATTAATCATTTTCCATGGTTTATGTATACATTCCAATTCTGCACATAGTATGACACTGCAGGCAATGCATTTCACGGGGTGTATTTCACATCCTGCCTTGCTCAGTCACTCCAGCTTTGGCCCTGTGCCTCCCCAGGAATGCCACTGCTTCTCTGCAGTTCATTGTATTTCCTTGTGGAGCAGATCATGCCTGCAGTCCCAGCTGGCCCCACAGCCCTCAAATACCCGTTCATTCTCCTCTTTTCAGGGTTTTCTGCTTATTCCTGTCTCACATGACTAAGTCATAATTTCACTTCTAAAATATCCATCTTGAGGACTTTTCTGATTGACAGTTTCCAGGTTTACTTTTCTATATTTCTATACTGTATGCATTTTGCAATCAGCTCTGTGTTTTGCAATCAGCTCTGTGTTTTGCAATCAGCCAGAGTTGCAGAGAAGCAAAGCTACAAATCCGTCATAAAACCAGTTATGTTTGTACATATAACACATATAATAACACATGTCATGGGTTCTTACTCTTCCTGTGAGACATTATGGGATGCAACTAGGAACTGAATTACTATTGTGATAAACTGGCTTGCCAGTTTATAGAACTATTGTAATAATAATAATTGGTCTAAAATATTAATCTGCTACTAATCAAATTGCTGACTCCCTGTATTAGAACGTATCAAGCTGTTGTTCTCAGTTTGGGGCAGCATAGACCAAACTGCACCTATTTTGTGTCCTTTTGACACCATGAATTTGTCCTGTAAATAGACCCAGATCTACAACTGGACTGTTTTTTCTTTCGAAACAGACCAATTATGTTCTAAATTAAGACAATGCAGCTTGCAGGCAGAGTTTTCTGGCTCACAGTCAGAAAGTGAAGGCTGCCATTTCCTTTTCTGAGTGCAAAAGTACAGTTAATGCTTAGGTACTTTGTACAAACTCTCTGTATGGAGCTGAACAAGGAAGCAGACCTCTGGGTGCTGTGCAGCATCACCACTGCTCCCAGGCCTCACCACTGACCTGGGAGCCATATCAGGTTGTCCATACAAATTCACAGCCCCTCTCACCCCACAGATGAGGTTTTGGGGAGATAAGAAAGATGATGTATTGCCTTATGCCTTGGGAAAGAGAAAATATTTTGATGGGTCCCATTACATCCTGCTGATTCAGCAGCCAGCTCCATCCACTGCTTATGGGCATCAAAACCTGCTTGAGCCTCTGGAGAGATTCAGGATATGTGGCAGGGAGGAGAGAGACCAGTGCCAGAGTACCCTCCATCCCTGCTGTCACTGTCTGTGTGGGAATCCATGTTCAGAAACCTCTCCTCAACCTTCCCATCCTGTCAAAGTCCCCCAGGTTTGCAAGCTCCAACCTACCAGTCAGAACAGCCCCAGACAATTGCACTCCTCATGCATACACAAGTTACAGTGTCATCCAGAGTGTGAGAAAGGCTCTTTCTGATTTGGGGGGTTTTTTTTGGTAGTTATATATTACCTGTCAAAATTTAATTAAATTAAATTTCCATGAAGACACAGAAAATTTAATCCCATGAAATGTTCTCAATATAAAATGCCACCAGGTTTTATTGTGCATGGAAGTTACTTAGACAGGTATTTTCTAAGATGCAAGAAACCTCAGCGTGGTTAAGAATCCTCTTTCAGGACACTCCTGGAAAGGAAGCAAGGAGAAAAGCTGTCAGCAAGGCTCAAGTGATTTCCCAAGCACTGCACGAGGTTTCAGATGGCCACAAAGTGAAAATTGATGTCTGAAGCACTTGCCAGCACCATCACTGCCTGTGCTTTATTCTCAAAGGAAAAAGCTCAAGAAAGGTCACCAATGCCAAAGAGAGGTTGAGTGAAGTGGGAGAAAGACAGGCACAAAACACTTAGAGCATCCACCATGAAAATGCAGGATCAATAATCCTCTCTATTATAATATAAAATCAGATCAACAGGACTGGCTTTCATCCCACATAAATAGCAGCTCCTGTCATTGCAGCCCTTTCACCGTATGCTTTTAAGTGATTGCAAGCATCTCAAAGATTTTCATTTTCAGAAACGTTACATAAATAATTCTGGGATTTGACATGCTCTTTGAAAGTTAAGATGAAAAACTGAATAATCCTCCCCTTTCAGGGATTATCCATTCTTCATCCTTACACAAAATACAGGAGTGCATTAAGTAAAGAACATTTGGGTTAAAGCTAGAGGGGTTATTAAACAGTGACTATTTCTTATTTAAAACTTTTTTACAACCATCAGTGATTAAATACATCACGTAAGTATGGAAAATATAAGTTAAATGTCAAAGTTTAGCCTTCAAATAACCTGAGCATAATGCTCCTTTCTATTCAAGATGATAAATTTCATTCTAAAATTTTTAATTGGTTGGTGACCATTATGTTTAAGTGCTAGTGATGGAACTGGATAAGTAATCCATTGGGAAATATTTACTTAATTCGGTCATATTTCTGCTTGCTTATTGTTCATGAAGAGATTGTAATATTCTCACATTTATGTCCTCCTTGAATGTATTCATCAAACAAGCTCATCACATTATTATCTGCTTATAGCCCCAGCCCCATGCCTTGTGTGTCCAGGGGGACATAGCAGGCACCAGAGAAGAGAAAACATAAAGATGGGGACCCTTATCTCAGAGAAAGGATGATTAGAAGAAGAGAAGCATTTGAAGTAAACAAAATAATGCAAGGGTAAAGTGATGAAAAGGAAGTGCAGTTATTCTTCCTCTTGTAATATAAGAAAGAGTGGGCATTCAATGAAATTGTAAGCCAGAAACTACACAATGTAAAAAAAATAAAATAAAAAGACCTTAGAAATATTACAACATTGGAACCCACTTCACAAGACAGTACCAGTGCCAAGAGCTTAGCACAATTCAAAAGAGGATTAGACATTTATATGGATAATGGAAATAACGGATCTGAGAACATGATTTTAAAAGCAATATAAACCCTTTTGTTTCAGGGCATCAGCAAGTCTTGCAAGGTCAATTCCTTACAAGTGCTTGCATTTGAAATTCAGTATAAGCATGTTAGTCTCCCACAGTCTAAGGACACAGCTTGTGTGGTGTGTTTCTGTTTCTTGTTGGGATGGGCAGAGATTCTAACTGGATGCACAGTTTATCACACAACTTTGCCAGTTTATTTTTTACAGCACTATCTTCAGCAACATCACTTACCTCAGTGTCCCTGATGGCAAGGAGGGTAGCCAGATGGTAATATGGAGTGCAGGCTTTCACTGTGTTTTCATTCTTTTTCTCGCAGACATTTCCTGAGGCACGTTTTGGAGGCTAACCCTGCTCTCAAGGTCTGCTCTGCAGCATCAGCTGTGGCTGCAGTAGAAGACAAAGCCAATTCCCATTTGCAAAGGACCAAGGAAGGAGGATGGCTGGCAGCTGGAGATACACTATAGCTTTCCGAGGAGTATGGGGCAGCACTTGGAAAGACATGGAGATTGACCAGGGATCACCATCACTTCTCAACCTTAGCGTCCTCCCAGCACTTAGAGTCGGTATCAAATGCATGGAGAAGAAGTACTCAGAGGTACTCTTCCCGGTCCAGTACTTAAACACTGTGGCATGTCAATGCATTCAGTAACACCTTTGCCCATTTCTAGTAAACAGGGTTTGGTGGTACTAAGAAAAACTGAAGCTTGTTTATAGGTGGGGAAGCTGAAGTTCTTTTCCTGTTTTATATAGCTTTCAAACCTTCAAAAGTCAACATTTAGATTTTGTACTTCAGATTCACCACCCTCTCTTCTAGCAGTAGCAAGCCATTTTATGATACACGATTTGTTAGAAGGAGGGCATTTAATCAGCTTAGACATTAAATAAGTTCTGACATAAGAGCCTGGACAATGCTTGCACAGTTCCAGTTCCCTCCGGACTCACTATGAAAAATCATCTCGTGTTCTGTAATGAGAACAGTAAATTACGGAGAGCATGTTGGGTATAATGACCATTAATCTCCCACACTCCCTGGTGAGACCCTCAATAATTAGAAAGGTGAGAAAGGCTTTTCCTGGAGCAAAGCCAGACTTGTGCCTGTGTCACCACTTCACAAGGTTACTTGGTGGTTTGTGGTGCTGTGTTTCCATTTCACCAGGGTATTTCACTCCACACTGTTGAGGCTGAAGCTGGCTGTGTTCTGCTGATGCATGCTAAGTGATGTCAGCCAAGGACATAGATCAGGATTCCTCAGGGAAATTTTTCCCCTTCTGGTTTCACTATAAATAAGTGCAGGTGCAAGGGTCCTAACCATCCAGACTCACAGTTTTGACTAATCTTCTTCTGTCTCAACCTTTTCATCTGACATATCCTGTCCAGTGCCACTGTTTACCCCCCCACACACCCTGAATCCCAGGTGCATCTCTTCTCTACTCTGAGACCAAATGGCATAGCCTGGCCTTATCTATATTATTAAACTCTTCTGGCCTCCAAATCTGTGTGGCTACCTCCAGGCAACACCAGGGCAATGGCCTCCTTCTGGCTCTTGACCCAAGCCTGAAGTCCCTGAGATGCTGTCCAGGAACATTTGCCCAGTGCTGGTTACTACGAGTAAAATTCCTGGAAAAAAGTACTGTAAAGGCTACTGCCTGGATCTAATGGGCAACTGGATGCCATATGGGAGGGAAAAGTCTCGCTTTAAAAGTTTCCATTTTCACTGGGGTAAGGAGCACAATTTATTCTGGTTTGTTTCTAAAAAAAGCAGAACTGACAAAATGATTTAGGAGACTGTGATTTTCCACTCTGTTTGTCGCACCATTTCCTGGCTGGTCCACCCCATGTGTGGCTTTCTAACACTTTGTATTTTTGCATTTTGAATGCAATCCACCTGTGGGAACTAAAAAGCAACTCCATAAAATTAACCCAGCTTTTGACCACTACGTAGAGCATCAAGTCACTGGCGGGGAGCAAATATCCTTCCTGTTAGCAAGAGATAACATTCATTTTCTCCATCGTCCTGTAGGTACACAAACACTGTCTGTCATCAGGAACTGATCTCAGAAATGTCTCACAAAGAGCATTCTAAGCAGTAATGAAGTTTCAGGAATACCCAAATAAATATCACTCCTAGTATGTCAGTCAGCTCAGTTGTGTTTGAATAGTATCATCCACACACAGAATAGATACAGAAATTTGCCATGTATCCCTTTTTTTTTTTTTTAAAAGGTTTGTTTGGGGGGGGGGTTTTTGTTTGGTTGGTTGGTTTTTGTTTTGGTTTGGTTTTTGTTTGTTTGTTTGGGTTTTTTGTTTGGTTTTTTTTGTTTGTTTGTTTTTTTTTGTGTAAAAGTGGAGTCAGTATAACGGATTTTCTTCTCTTTACCTTTTTAAAAAATACCACTGCATTTTGTGGACCACACCTCCTGCTAGGTGTCCTCACAGGGTCACAGAAGCAAACAACCTAGAGACTAGAGACATTATTAGGAAGCTGGCTAAAGGTTCTCACTGAAATAGTCCAAATGGGGTGATGCTGAAATCAAAGGCTCCAGAACAGGGTATTTTGGCAGGGACATTCTCTGGAGCTCTTGGAAAATGTGTGCAGAGTGCCAAAATAGCATCCTCGGTTCTAAAACCCAAGGTGTTTGGAAAGGTTGCTCGTCCCACTCAGCACATTAGTTTGATAGGTCCAGCATGAACATTGGAGTTATGAGGTGTAGAATTCCAGTAAATTCAATGTGCCAGGGCACCAGACTGATCATAGGAACTCAAATTTCTTTTGTCAGGCTTTTGGCCTGAGTGTGCTACGACTCACCCATACATTCATTGCTCAGGAGTTAGCACAAAGCAGGGACCATTCTCAAAAGTAGTCTGGACAGAGCTGCACAGAGCTGCAGGTGAGAAGGTGCAGACAAGCCAGCCTCCCTTGAGCTGTGGTAGTGTTTGGTTCGCTAGTGTTGATGGAGCCAAATTCTTCTGGACACAAGGAGTTGGTTTCTCTTGCATTAAGAACATAAGGCTGAGAAGGGAAAATATCTTTCTCTGTAATTTCACCATCCAGCCTCTCTACTCTATGCTAATACTAACTGTGACAGCCCAATGATCTGCTCTACCATAACATTCTTCTTTTTTTTTTTTCAGATAAAACATGCCATCCTTGAATAGCACCTATATTCAACACCACCTTGCAGACACCTCCAGTGGGTTACAAACACTGCTGGTACACCAACCATAATGCAACAGAAGTCATCCTATTGCCTGCAGGGATGAAAGGGAGGACATCAACAAGGGGCCAAGATCCTTAGATGTATCTACAGTTACAATCCCTCCCCTTCCCTCTGCTGTGAGCAGAGAAATGCTGAAATCCTCAAAGGTTTGGAAAAGATGTTTAAACGCCTTGGAGGAACTGGAATTCAATTACTTTCTTCATCTGTGTTGCTTTCATTTGCCTGCTTAGTTGCTATAGTAAGAAGGGAAAGAGATACAGTCAGATATCCTCCCATCTCCTCCACTTCCCCAGGCACTGACTTAGGGTAGACAATAGGAGCATATCTGCTCATCACAGCTGGCATCACCACCGAGAAAAAAGGACAATGAGGGAAATAAAAGAGTTGCTCTCCCACAAGTACGTGTGTACAGACACAACAGAATATCAGACTGTAATAAGCGACCTTTGGGGAGGCACAGAGAGGAACTTTGTTGTTCTTACATCTGGTGTCAGAACTCAATATGTAAACCAAGAAAGGTTCTTTTACTTGCTTTCTCATTCCTAAGTGTCTCCTCTATAGACCCTAATTAAACCCACTCTGTTGCCAGATCAGTGAAAACGTGCAACCTGTATATAAATCCTTTTTCTACAAATTGAAAAGCCAAAATTATGTTATTCATTTCTACTTAAGAAACAAGCAACTTTTAAACCTGGAGCAGTCTCAGAAGTAACATCTAGCTATAAAGCAAAGTAATGTGAAAACTTAGCTTTGAGAAAACATGCCCTGCTTCTCATTTAAGCAGACATATTTATTGATAGTAAGAGACATAACACACTTCTATCTCAGATGAATAACTCACCATAAAAGTTCTGAAAGAAACACACATCTATTTTGAAAATATATTTCCTTTCATAAGCATAAAATATATTCAATTTATATTGTTCAAGTATGGCATCTTTTCTGAGTGGAAAAGCAAATTAAAAGGTGAAGGTAGAAGTCTGCGAACTTGCAACATTCTTTCCCAAGAATCCATGTTTTATTTGTATTTGAGTCCTAATGAACATAAATAAAGCAAGGTAGCATCAAAGAAAATTCAGAGCACGGAGAAATTTAGAGGAAGGTCTGACAGTAATAGAAAATAATATAAAGTGCTGCTTATGTATAAAAGTGGACTCTGGGATGGTTTAGTGCTTTGCAGTCTAATTCAGTTCAAAAAGCAGAGAGGAATTGGGACTACTTGATTCCCTTGCCAGGAATAAGAAACTCCTTTTAATGTTGGTTTGGTTTGGTTTGGTTTGGTTTGTTTGTTTGTTTTTTTGGATCTCAGAAAAATATATACCTGATGTCAAAGTATCACCCTTAAAAAGGACCCAGCTCCTCTGGGCAACACCACTGCCACCTTCTGTGAGACCCAGTTTTATGGCCTTTCCCTGCAGCACCAGGAAAAACAGGGATCCCCTTCCACATCTGAAAACAGTTAGCTTTATATTTGACTTGAGATCCATTTTCACTTTCTTGTGACATTTACTCATCTTTCCCTGCCTGGCTGTCATGCATTTGATATGCAGGAAGCACTGAATTTAAAAGCAGGTGGTGGCTTCACAGGGGGGATCCCAGGAATGCAGTTTCCCCTGAGCCACAGTGCCGGGCAGCCCCAGCCCACGCCGGCAGCTCACAGGGATAAAACTGAAGCAGGTTTCTGCCCACCTGGGGGGTTCACCTGCACACAGATCACTTCAGGCTGGGATTTTACCATGTGCCTATGGGACTGCATCTTAAGCAGCTCTTGTTGTAGTTGGTATCTGGTAATCAGGTGCTGGGAACAACATTGACACCTACCTCCCCAGTCATTTCCCAGAGGGTGATGTTAAAAACCTGTCGCTGTGGCAGCTTCCACAGCAGCGTGGGCACAGCTCCGACAGGGATATGCTGTTACACAACAGATCCATGGCTCTTCCGATGGGGACAGGAGGCAAGGGGGCTCTGGAATCCTTAACCTCCTCTGCTAAACCCATCTCTGCATTTATTTATGACTTATGCCCAGAAACCCACTGTAATATTAGAGGTGCCAAGGAACATGTGAAAGGGTAAGATGCTGGCACAAAAACTGGAAAATATTTGCTTCTGCATTGCACAGGCAAAGCTCTGGGGAATGCTCCTCGCTGAGGGCACGTGATCACATCCCCCTTGCAAAAAGGCTGTGTTTGCGTGGTCATCATCTATGCCATATTGTACCGCTAATAAAATGCACAAACCACACAAATATTAGCTGAATTTAGTCTACCAAATTCCATTATTTTAACAGCAGGAGTCTTGGGCTTGATCCACGTTACACAGTCTGGGAAGGATCCCCTCAATTTCTCTTGCACCCGATCATGGGACCTGAATTCCCTTGCTCTGCTGATGCAACTGGGCCAAAACAGGATTGAGCTGTGGCTTGTCCACCTCTCAACCCACACCAGTGACACATACAGACTGTTTACTCCCCAAACTAGTTTTGCTGTTTGCTGAGACATTGAGAAGCAGAGAAAACACAAAACCTGACTACTAGGCCATAGTCAGCTCCTCAGAGCAAATACTCTCAAGTTTTTGGTCACTTTGAGTATGAAGATGAATAATTTGGTGATAGCTAAGTGGCTGAATAAGAGCCCTTAAACACAGTGACAAGCACTGAGGCCTCTTCAGAGGAAGCTGATTCCATCCCTCCCTTCCTCTCTCCCTCTCTTCCTCTGCTCAGTTTCCCTAAGGTTGAATCACATCTCCCAGGCACCATGAGCTCTTTTTTTGGCAGGTTTGGCACTTACTCCATGCAGCCTTTCAGGAGCCATGAGTTTGCTGGCACTGTGCTGGCCTCCAGCGAGCAAAGCACCTGAGAGCAAAGCACTGGCACGCCTGCACCCTTTCTGGAAATTCAGCTCCTAGTCGTGCTCTGGCTTGATTCCCTGTTTGCAAAATGAGCATATTAATCCTTCCTTTATCCCACTGTTTATCAGCCTCGACTCACAAGATTGTAAACTCTCAGGGCTGTCTATTAGGATGTGTGTTTGGTTCAACAGAGCCTTGAAACCCTTAGGAATTTCTAAATGCTGATGTTTATATATTATCATATTATTCATCCTGATTAATTTCTGAGTTGCATCTTTAAATGAAGATTGCTATTTCCTGAACCTTCATGACAGAGTTCAAGATCCAAATTTATCCCTGCTGTCATGCCATTAAGTTACATTACAATTAATAATTCCTTGCTCTGAATGCACTGGCTTGTACTTTCCTGTTTTGTACTTCTTTTACAAGTGATAAAGGATTGCTTTGAGGAGTTTTCATTGCAAAAGAAATCAATTGTCTGCTGGCAGGGAAGATAGCGAGGTCCATATAAGGTGATCTCACACCGCCACTTCTCCCTTGAACAAGAGTATATTTTTTTTTTGCAAGCTGTACATCTGGATGCCAACTTTCCAGAGGCTGGGGTTGATCTATCAAACCCTGCAAAGCAATCTATCTTGAAAATAAATGATGATGCAAATTGTTCTCAGAAAAGTAATCTATCAAAAAAAGCATATAAATTACAGACTGGACCCATTGGTGGAGGTGGAATGCTATGTGGTTTATATCAAGTTAATCCACTGCCAAAACTTTCACTGATTTATATACTGATATGGCAGCCCCAGGCTAAAGGTAAAATGGGTGCAATACCAACAAAGATCCTGTTCCTGCAGAGTTTCTGCACATGCCTAACTCTCTGCGTGCTCCTAGTCTGCTTGGAGGAAACTTCTTAATACACTGCCACGTCAGTGATGCCAAGGTACTCCTGGATGTACAGCAGGGCAGAGGGTGCCTGCAAAGAGCCATCGAAGCAAAAGCTGCTCAGTTGGATGTCCAGATACAGCCATGCTACTGGGACAGGTACAAGGAAGAGTTGTGTGAGTGATGGCAGCTCCTCCACACTCATCAGGCCCGGATCCAGGCTCAGCCTTTTTCTCAACCACAAAGGGTTTATGCAGGCCCCAGACAGTTGTCCTGGAGGCCCCATTAGTCCCAGCTCCAACACCACAGCACTGGCCATACCCAGCCCCAGGGCTCAGCCCCAGTCCCAGTGCAATCCAGGACAACACCCTTATTATTAGCAATAAAATCATTAATAACCATCAACCTGTCCCTGCTGTGAGTCTTTCAGCCACCCAGCAGAGTCTTCTGCCCATTTCCATTGTGGCAGCAACGCCTCTCTTTACAAACAGACTCTGAGAGCAAGTCATGCCAAGGTTGGCTCACCCCAGCAGCATCCCACATTTCTGGGCTATACCACTGGCTCCAGTACCAAGGAGCTCCACAGCAGAGAGGACAAGTAACCCTGTGGATGGTGGGTGTTCAGTGGGACCCAGCTAACCTTGCGTCCTGTGTGAGAGGAAAATAACAAAGGCTTGTTACTTGCTGTAATTACTTACAACATCAGTGCACAGCTGAGACCCTTTGATATTTCAGTGGCAGGTGTTGTTGCTTGGGGGACATTCAATACTGACTATGTTACACGCAAAAATTAGATTGCATGACAATTGAAAGAGCAGCATCAGACACTCAGAAGCTGAGAAGTACCAGAAATAAGATTGCTAATGTGTTCTTCATTTAGTCTACTTTTGCATATCTACTTGATAAGGTCTTTAATTACATGATCTCATGTTTACAGTTGTATTATAAAACAAGTTCAGGGAAGCCCAAATCAAGCTGTACAGCAACTTCAAACATGTTTTTCCTAAACGCTCAGTTCCTAGTGTGAGCAAGGCAATGTATTTTTAGGGTAGCATTTTTGTTCATAAAATGTGCATTTGCCAAATCTATTTTGTTTCTTGCACAGTTCTGCTCTGCAGTACCTCTGATACAATGCTAACTGAAGCTATTAGCAGTGCTGGAAAGAGCAATCAGAAGCCACAGTGAATGAGGGAGTCTCTATTACATGCTAAGTGAGGTTTCAGCTAATTGATGAGACAAGGTAATTTCTGTGATTGAAAGTCTTTACTACAGAAATAAAGCTCTGCGTTATTATTAGGTACAGCTTTGATTTTTCATTAATTACTATAGTAACTTTGGAAGAAGGTGGAAGTATTTATCCCACATAAGGTAAAGAAAACTGAAGTGTATACTTGGCAGAGTCCCACTGTATTTGTCTGAGCTGAAAAACAGGACGTATCTGCTGGTAGACATCTATCTACAGAGGTATTTTTCCCCTGCTGCACTGTTTCTCTTGGCAGCACAATGTGCTAACTTTAGAAGTGTCTGAATGCCTTTGCTAAACTATTAGCACAAAATAAGCTCCTTTGTGTTTTACCCATTCATGCTTCTTAATTTATGTTCTGGCATCACTTTTCCTTGTATTGTAAAAGTTAAGAGCCTTCACATGGGGCCAAAATTTGTTTGTGCACTGGCAACGATCAGGGTAAGTGCTCATGAAGTCGATTCAACTGCATCTGAGAAAGCCAGATCCCCCTGTGTCTGTTATTTACAATCCAATTCACACACTCCTACCTCAAAATCTTGCTCAGAAAGTTAAAGTGCACCTTCATCTGCTTCAAGATAATGACAGGCTAACCAGAAACAGGAATGAACCACCATCAGTGGGGCCAGAGCCATGCTCCCCACAGTGCAGGTCTGGACTTCCCATTTGCCCCATGCTGAGAGAGCCAAGGGCCACCATGAAGTCCATCAGCAAAGCCAAGACAACCCCAAAGTGAAAAGATCCTTTTACTTTTGATTTGTCTCTGCTTTACAGCAGTGTGGTTTATTTCCTGTGAAAAAAAGACAATAATAATAATAATATCTGCAGCAATAAATAATGGGAAGCAAGATATTCAAGAACAATAATCCAAAGCACTGCATGAAGTGAGGGCTTTTCCCTTAAAACACTGCACACTGCAAGATCCCAAGAGCACGAAAACCCAATATTTCATGTTCTTTATGGAACCTGGGGAATTGGTGGTGCTTGACCTATGAAGAAAATATATATTTTATGAAGGATGATACCGAGCCAAGAAGTCTAATGTGATGAAGCTTGACTGAGTTACACTGTTTGCAGCAGCAGATGCAGCCCAAGAATTTTAAAGCTTCACTTCTTGAAACCCAGAGTAATTCACCACCTTCCCAGTGAAAAGAACAGAGAAGCAGAAGTGCTTTGGGAGTATTTACATCTGGGGCAGAGGGGTATTCTTTAAGTTAACTCCACCTGAGGCAGCTCCAAGAATGGTCCCTAGGGCAGGCTGACAAGCACTGGGATAGGAGCTTGCCTGGAAATCCCAGGTGCTGGAAAAGGTGTGAGCAAACCCCAGGAGAACAGGTTGCTGTTGGGTCCCTTTTTGCAGACAGGTGGCAAAAATAATTGGAAGAGCCCATTTGCAGGAGCTTTCAACTTCTTTGGATCCACCAACCATCCTTGCCGTGACCAAGCAGCAACTCTACAGTTGGGATGTGAGAGTGGGGTATGGGGCCTTAGTGTTAGGGCTACCTGGTCTTGCTGCCCCCAGCTCTCCAGGGACAGCAAGGGGGGAGGTGATGTCAATGAACCTTCAAAGCACCTGAGGCTTGCCATCCCAGCAGAGAGCTGAGCTCTGAAGCTCTGTGGCCTTTCCTGTCATGCACATGTCCCCAGGTTGCACAGTTGCCATCAAACCTGCATGCCGAGAAAACATTCCTACATCTTGGCTCCTTGAGGACTTTCCTTCCTTTTTTCTCAATTTTCAAGCCCTAGAAATGGGCACTTTTCATCCTTAACTGCCTTGTTCCATCCACTTCACAAGTCAATGTTCCTCCAATGTTCCTGATAAGCTCAGGTCACACAGACAGCCCAGACCACAGATGACTGGTAAAGGAAAGAAGGATGGAAAGCAAAAGGAAAAGATCTCCCCTGAAAGCACCAGCACACCCAGAGTCTCATTTCAGCCTATCAACACACAGGCCAACACAAAGACATAATGACTGCAAAGTTGGCAGGTAAAAGTTAAATAATGGTACCTGCCAACTACAGGGTGAACATAATGCTAAGAAAACATGGCTAAATGCAATATGTGAATTGGTCCAAAGTAAAACAAATTAAGCATCTACATTATCTCTTTTGAACTGTTTATAGCTGGGGTCTAATCACATTCCTATTAAGGTCAATGGAAAGATTCCAGGTAGCCAGGACCCAAGTTGGGTTTGGCTCCATACCTTTGGCTCCATTGCTTTGTTCTGGGATGCTAACAAACATGTTTAATGGTGTGAGAGGGCTTAGAAGTACCACTGCTGCCTCTGGGCTGCACAGTTCAGAACAAGGAACTGGCTCACCAGTCCCGTGGGGGAGAAAGGCAGCTCTGTCTGCTGCAAAAACACATTGCCTGATTCAGATGCAAAGCTTCTAATTTATGCAGACAGACATACTTGTACACAAATAAACATGCCAGTTTTCCATCACAGCGTGTGGATGAGTGGGCTAATAAAAAAGGATGACATATCTTTCTCTTACACACACGCAGTCACCTACACAAAACCATGCTAAAAATATTTTGTAAAGGCAGCAGTCAAGCACACTGAATAGGGAATGGCAGAATTAAGACTGCCTGTTCATTTTGATACAGTTTTAAGGATTAAAGTTAAGCAATAGTAGTATTGTCTTCAGTGTTATGCAAACAATTCCTGCTCTGTTCATTGAGAGAACACATCTTGCATTAAAAACATTTTTTTTTTTCTTCTATCTGAAGTCTTGAGGGAAAAACAGGAAACAAAAAAAAAAACCACAAGTTTTTTACAAATAAAGTTTTCTGGGGCAAAACCACAGAGATTAGGAGATGTCAGAATTAATGCTGCCCAAACATGGAGATGCCTTTGATTTACTCATGTGCCCGTCTCCAAGGGAAGTAAACCAAAACTGCACAGCAAGCCCTGACTTTTAAGTGACAAACTGCAATCTCAGTGGCAGCCTTTTAACAGAAAACATTTGTATATTTAAATTCCAGGCAGGCATTTGCCTGTTTGTTTTCAGAAAATCAAGGTGAACACTGTGTCACCATGGTTTCCCCCTCTACTGGTGCTATCCAAGTCACTGGTAGTGATCCTGGCTGCCATCCTTCACTGGAAGAACAGACTGCAAGAGGTGAGATTTTGGCCAGACATTTGGTGACTAAGTTTGCACATTCTCTCCTTCACATCTATGCCCTGCCTGAGGTCTCCTGTCCTTTTCCCTCCGAACTGTCCCTGCTCCAACCTGTCATAAAATTTCTTCTCTCACCGAAGTCCCAGTCTCCTCGTCTTGCCAGCCTTGTCCCTATTCCTCTCATTTCCCAGCCCTTTTTTCATTGCTCAGCCATTCTCAGTTCACCATACCTAGTCTTTTTGCTATGCATTTCCAGTTGTCCCTTATTTTTCCACCCTTTCTATCCCTCACAACTCACCTTCATCCCATCCTGCTCCCTCTCCTAATTTCTTTTCCCTTCCTTTTCAATTTGAGGCAGCAATATCCCTACTGCTTGGGTTCATCAGTTTTCAGGGACACAGTGGGGACAAACTCTGTACTGTCAGAGCTGGCAGTGCACTGCCATAACCGGGAGGGTCCTGCATATTCCTGCACTGGAGCATGCTCTGTGCAGATACATCACTTGGTATACAAATCAAAAAGTTCAAGTGAGTCTCTGCTGAGCATGTGAAAATCAGAAAGTTTTTCCCCAAACTTGCCACTGAGGCAGATTTTAGTGACTAGTGGAATGGAAGGAGTAAAAATACACTAGACACAGGATCAACTTGTGGCAAGCATACCCTCTCTATTCAAAAGCAATGATCTTCCCATCTCTAGTATGCACAAACAAACCATTTAAAATCTTGGTACTTTCAGGAATGATTTGGCAGTAATGCTTTTTTGCATCTCCATACCACCTCTTAACCAAGACTTCTGGATGTGGCTTGTAAGCCTCAGACAACTCTATTCTCCCAAAGGGCAGGGAAATGACAGATAAACAGATGGAGAGTGATGAACAAGCCATCAGTGCACCCACAACAGCCCACATGCTCAGGCTCCCTGTGTGACCTGCAAGGCACCCTCCTGGCAACTCCCTAGAGGTGTCATCTTTCCAGATTTCACTTTAACGGTACAGTCACTATATCTAATAAAAGAGAAAAATAGAAGTTTTGCTCCACATTTATCACCATACAATTAAGTATAATACTTACAAACAACGCAAAAGCATGTGCAGCTTATTCAGGTGGGAAAAAAATCCATCTCCTCCTTCAGAATACATCACCCATTTATTTTCATGCAGGAAGTAACCCCAAATGTTTGTCTTCCCTGACTTTATTCCTTCCTTAGCCAAGCCAGGACCTCCCTCCAGAGAAACCTGACCCTCCCTTTCTGCATTCAGAAATTCTGCTCGAAGAGGCTCAAATAGCCTTTACCTGCTGACTTCTAGTTATTCCATGCCTCTCTTTCCTGATTAAAAAGAGCAAAAAATGGCTTATTTTCTTTGATCATCATCTGAACATATCCATCATAATTAATAATTTAATTTGAATTCACAGACATGGACCATAATGGCATAATGTCAGTCTTGGTCTGGAAGGGACAGAGTGGGTCATTTATCATAAAATAGATGGGAAAAAAAAAAGCCTTTATGCTTTCCAGTGTCTAGGAGAGATCCAGAACTCTATTTCAAATCACATCTGAAAGGCAAAAGCTACAAAGACTTGAAAGACAGCTCTGAGGCTTCCCAGACTACCTGCCTACACAGACTTTCCTGCTTGGACCTGAAAAGCCTGAACAACATGTTTCAGTTATTACAGAGAGCTTCACCAAAACAGGCAGGTGCTGGCATGATTTTAGGGCTGCAGAAGTTCTCAGAGGAAAAGTTGTGCTCCATTTGCTAGTCTGTCTCCCCAGTCCTTTTCTGCAGTCATAACTAAGGAAATCATTTGCATAAAGACCATGAAAAGCAACTGATGAAGTGCAGTAACACACATTGGTTGATAGTGAATGCAGAGAAAGAAGGTGGGTGGAAAGAGATTTCTGTTGATATGTGATGAATTCTGAGGGCTGGTAAACCACAGAATTAGAATCTCAACTAAGGATTTTCTGAATTTTTATAATTTAAAAACTGAACGCCCACAGTCCTATAGCTCAGTTTGTACCATTTCTTCTCAGGTCCTCTAAGGACTAGAGAAATTTTTTTCTATTCTTGCATCTCTTGACTTATGGTTTGCCCTTGTAGCAACAAATACACTCATGATTCTTCATGCCACCCCTTAAGTCTGGGTTGACATATTCACTTTTGAGATTTCTCAAGATAAAATATATGTCCACAAATCCAGGAAGTCTGTAGATACCATGGTGTGAATGTCCAGCCTGCTCCCTCCAGCTCACCCTACCCTTCTAACAGATTTCTTGTTGACTACACACATCAAATGCTACAGTCACACCATGTAAGTCTGGCACTTCCAAGCATTGCAAGTTTCCTGTACCTGCAGTGTACAGCCGACACACACATGCAGTGTATCTGCTCAGCACAGCGGGACTGAGTTCTATTGCTCAGGTGCACAGCAACCATGCTGTGCTGGCACAGTAAGTGCAATGCTTTCCAAAAACATCAGACTTCACCTGTACACACACCATGGACGTGATCAAGGCTTCTGGATGCACAGCAGCCCAGATAGATTTATTACCTGTTAACTCCAAGTTGGTCACAGAACATCTGGAAAACCTGAACGAATACAGAAAATGCTCAAGACTCTCTGGGTAAGGTTTCTAGGCAAAAAAAGTGATCATATGAATGAAAATGCCAAAAAACCCACGATCGAAACTACAATTTGGCATTGGGATCCACTGGTATGGTCTGCCTGCATACAGACCACAGGCTGATGGATTTAAGTGGTGGGTAAATGAATGACTGCACAGTTTATAAAGAAATGTGCTAATTTTTTGTGAAAGAAAATGTTGTTTGCCTATTGTCAGTGAAGCAGAATTACTTACACTCAATCTTCTGACTACCACCTATGGCAGATCTACAGGAAAACATCTTTTTAACTAAACATGTGACTGTTGGACATATTCGATGACAATGTATTTCAAAATGATCAAAGTCAACTGTCAGAGAAATTAGATTAGTCATTATTAGTCTTCAGTAGTTCCCATGAGAACCTTAAACAGTTGGTGGTTCTTCTTAAAAGATTAGAATAAGCCTTGTAATATGTCATGATGAAAGCAGTAAAGATTTGGAATAAAGTGCAGAGTGCTGTCTTTGTTTCTGAAAGTAGATGGTTTCAAATTCAGGCTTTTAATTGTACTGAATTTCAGCCTGTAATACAGAAAATATTGGAAAAGGGCCTATATCTTTCCATGAACTGCTGTAAATCGTGTTTTAAATTCATTCCTCCGAAAGAATCTGGTTCAAGTTGGCCAGCATCCATGCCAGTAGATATTTCCACACCATTTCTATTCATTCTGATCAATTCTTACCAATGCCAAAAAGAGAAATTATGCTGATAAGCAGTCACAGGACTAATTATTACACACTGAACCTCACAGCCTTGTCAGTAAAGTTGTAACAAAATTTGCAGCATATTAGTCATGACCTAAAAGCAAAAGTGAGGAGTTTTGAAGCAAAATGAGTTGAGGCTTTAGCCACTACAACTGCTGGCCTGCAGTATAAAATAAACCCCAAACATCTGCATTGACTGTTTTGTTCCTTCTACAACAGAAACTTGTGTGAAAAACCTTGTATGTAAAAGTGGAAATTCTGTAAATTCAAATAATAAAAGATATCACTTAAGTACTATTTAATGTGAACAGGCATTCAAGTAATATAGAATATCTGTGAACAAGGATTTCTTCGAAGCAGTAGCCAAGATTTCTCTTTGAAACAGCTTGTTTGAAGTCTCTTTGCATGGCCACAAAACAAAAGACTCTCTGTTTTAAGGATTACATTAAAGGATTATTTATTATTATTATTATTTATTTGTCAGAAAATGCTGATGAAGGAGAGAGCCCCAAACTGCTATGGAGGGTATTATAGCTGTCATTTCAAAGACTCATAAGTTCTTTAGATCTTTCTCCAACAGTGAGATAATCATGCACCCTTGTCCTTTGATTATTTCTTAGCCCAAAATTTATCAAAGAGAAAATTTTTACTGCATTTTGATGTTCTTTACTATCAATGCTTTCTTTTTATTTTTTCTTTTTACACAACTCTAAAGCAAATACCTTAGATATCATAAAAGGACTTAAACTCTTAAAAGTATATAATAGTATGAGACTTATAAAAAAAGAGGTATCATCTGCTGACCAAGTTTTCATACTTCTTACTTGTGCAATTGGTCTGCATGCTGTTAGAGAAGGCCCTTTTTTCATTTAATGGGAAATATCATAATGCAAACAATGTGCAGTCATTTCTATGTTGTGTGGATTTGGTCACTTGAGGTCCTTATGGCAGCAGCTGTTTTCCTGGTTTACCTGCTCAGTGCAGCCCCTGCAGAATAACTGAAACCACAACAGCAGTGATTTATTTTGTCCCTATAGACAGATTTTTAAGGACAGAAAGGATACTTGTGAGCATTTGCCTTGCTGCCAGTAGCACAAAGGCCATGGAAATTTACCCCTGGGTTTCCGCAGCCAATCCAATAGCCCCAGGTTGAACCAGAGTGGTGGTCTGAATCTCACCCGGCCTTCACACGGTTGTTGGTTTTTGAGAGAAAGTTCAGCCTTCCTGTAGTGAAAGTGTAGCTTCCTGACTAGCTACTTAATTTTTCCAGCTATCTTCCACAAACCCCCTTAGAAGCATTCCGTGAGCTCCTTGGCTATTCCAGTACCAGTGAAATGATGACAACTGAGATGCTGACTCTGATGCTGCCCCAATCACACACACCACTTGACATCTAGCACTTCCCCTGGTTCAGGTTTGGCCCTGGCCAGCTCTTACATGTGATGCTGAGGCACTGTTTGGGAAACAGCCAGGCCAGAGACCATTCCCAGATGGTGAATTATGGACAAGGCTTCCCTATTTTGGGAAGAACAAGGGATGTAGTCTAGCCAGATGGCTGTAAATTAGGCCACATATTTCTTGCTCTCATTGTCAACCATCCCGGTGGTTCAGGGGTTTCCTGAGTCAAAGGTGGAGATTTCTGGGGAGTTTAACTGTTCTCAATTTTTCTTCCATGAATTTGCAAAAAAGTCTGTTGGACCCATGGACAGCTTTAGCATCCTTGACATCCTTTGGCAAGCAGTTCCACAGCTCATTTCAGTGTTATTGATACCACACTTAAATGTAAGCAATAGTAAATCTATCACATCTTGCAAACTCTTCCAGGAGGATAATGGTTTTACTAACCATTGAAAAGGTTTGCTTTGCTTTCTGTCTTAGTATGTCTAGCTTGAAGTTCCAGCAATTTGATTCCTGTTAATGCTTTGTTCATTAGCTGGAAAAAACAAAACAAAACAAAACAAAACATATTACCAAATACCTTCTCTGGGTTAACTGTGATCAAGCCACTAACAATCTTCTCCTTTATATGCTAAATCACCCAAGTTCCTGAAATCTCTCCTAATATGACACCCTTTCAAAACTCAGACAATTATCCTGAATATGCTTTGACATGATTTTCCTTTCAAAAAGGAGCCCCTTTTGTCTGTGTAAAACAGACAGAAATAAATAACATTTACTCTCTTACGTTTTTGACATCCGGAATATGTTGCAAAGAAACTTTTGGTCTGTCTCCATGGAGAAATCTTCTAATTGTAATAAACAATTCTACAATAAGCATCCCACAATATCCCTCTATGTGCAAACTGTACTCCAAAATAAAAGTGGATTTTAGCCCAAAAATGTTAGTCTGAGCTGGAAGCATGCTAAGTACTACAGAATATAAACAGCTTATTCAGCACTACATGTTTTGGGAAAGTTTTCCATGGAGACAAGATCTTTCTGAACATGAGAATGCCACTAATTTGCCCGTATGCATATAATTAACTTAATTCCACTGATTTTCTTGGAGGTTAGTGAGAAGATGAGGAGGGATCTTTATAATAACTTCATACAATCAAATGTGAAACAGCAAATCTTCTTACAAGATGCATATTGCCAAAGGAATTAAAAATAATGTCAATATAGTTCCATTGACTTGGAAGCAGAAATAGTCAGTGTTTCATGTTAGAGCTGAATTTCAGGTGCATTTTTCTCTCACATCCCCGTATTTTTCTGTTGTATATGATTAATGTTGAAACATAATCTCCTGGTAGAATGAAATTCTAAAACCTGAAAACTATGCATGCATTAAATTTGTTTCAGAGAAACTATACAGTGATGATAGCTACGGAAAAAATTAACACCTCTTTAAATCTTGATTTTCAAGTTCATAACATACCTTAGACTTTCAGGCATACATTGTAGATTTCTCACTTCTGTGGAAGTAATAAATCTCCCCCAAATGTTAATCTTCCATTTTACACATCCACCTCACTAAAATCGCATGAATCAATTTACTCTGCAGAAATTTAATTTTCTTTTGTACTGACACCAGAAGCACCCACTGCATGGAGATGTAAATCATGTTCAGATATGCTGTATTTCCAGTATCCTTGCTGAGGTTGATGTGAATACCTCTTGAGCAAAAACTAGTGGAAGGACTTTTCAAAGCAGGTCACTTGGAGCAATATTACCATAGAGAACTTTTTCTTCATAAGTGAAAATATGCCTTCAAACTCTCCAAAGTACTTCTGCAGTACTAGGTGCAAGTAAAATGGGTGGCATTTCAGGAACTGTTCAACTGTTTATAGCTGCTGTGCAGAAGATTTCAGAGGACATGAGAAGGCTGTGTAGGACTCTCTGTTGAGAACTGAGCACCTTTGAAAAAACCCAACCTTCACACTTGTGCATTGCACCAGGTTTCATCAAAACCCTGCTAGAAACCAGTGCTTTTACCTTGTGAAATGAAATAACTGAGTTTTAATGATATGGTTTGAACCAGAATCCTAAATATGAACAGGATTGTTCTCTTTCATTTTCAGAGGCTCACTAGATAGCATGTACTACACATCTGAGAAGATGGTCACTTGATTCACAGGACTGACAAGCTAAATTCCTAGTACACTGAGATGTGTAAATCAGACAAGGGACTCCCATTTTGCTAATCGTCTCCTCCTTCATTAAAATTTCATAGAATCATCAAGGTTGGAAAAGACCTTTAAGATCATGAAGTCCAACCATTAACCCTACTCTGCCAAGTCCACCCCTAAGCCATATCCCCAAGCACCACATCTATACGGCTTTTAAATACATCCAGGGATGGCGATGCAACCACCTCCCTGGGCAGCCTGTTTCAGTGCCTGGCAACCCTTTCAGTGAAAAAAAATTTCCTAACGTCCAGTTTAAACCTCCCCTGGTGCAGCTTGAGACCATTCCCTCTTGTTCTGTCACTAGTTACCTGAGAGGAGATCAGCACCCAGCTCTCTACAGTATCCCTTCAGGTAGTTGCAGAGAGTGATAAAGTCTCCCTTGAGCCTCCTTTTCTTCAGACTAAATAGCCCCAGTTCCTTCAACTGCTCTTCATAAGGCTTATTCTCCAGGCCCTTCGTCAGCTTAGTAGCTGTTCTCTGGATGGGCTTCAGCACCACCTTTAACATATTATCAGAGTTTATTTGCCATTTACTGCAAGAGAAGCAAGACCATGCCAGTTACACTGGCACAACAGCTACAAAAATATATTCAGGTACCTTAGAATTGTCTGAACTGACTGATTATGTGAATTTTCTAGGTTCCAAATACTTTAATAGCAATAACCTTGCTTTGCAATTAACATCAAAAGAGACATCTAGGGATTTCAAAACTCCTTTTGAAATTTAATTCATTATCATAAGGTTAACCCTCACTTCACAGACTGTCTCCCCCAGTAGAGTCACGCTTTAATCTCAGAGGAAAGGTCTTGAAGCTTTCAAACAAGTCAGGCTGGAGTGTGATTCCACTTCCCTCCTCTGTAGTTTTTTTCTCACCAATTTTTCACATCATCAGTTTCAGCTTCCCTTTAAAATATGTTTTCTATTTAATTTTTCGTTATGTCTCTAGCACCGTAATTTAATGCCACCCTCTTAAATTATAAAAAAAAAAAAAAAAGCCTTGTTTTACAGACGAAAAAACAACAAAAAAGATGAAAACAACAAAAAACGAGAACAAACAAGCCTTTTAATCTTTCCTACATTTTTCTCTGAAGGGCAAATTTCTTTTAATCACTTTCCTGAGCACAATTTAGCACAAGTAATTATACCTCAAAACAAAAGGAAGTGAATCACTTAATATGATGCTTTGATTTCAGGAAATACTAAATATAGTTAACATAAGGATTTTTTACTGTTGTTTTTTTTTTTTTGCTACAACTGTTACTGCCAAAGAAGTGCTTCTTAGGGGAGAATAAATAAGATGGTGTGGCACTTGTTAAACAACAACCTTTCTGAAAGACAGAATTGCTGTCTGGAGGGATTATGGTTTAGGTCTAACATGTAAAAGTGCTGCATTTCGGTTCTGGCTCACTTCTGCAGTCCTGCTTTTGGAAAAATCTTTTTTGTTGCTGTAGTTTGCTTTTGTATTACAACAGTCACCCTAGTTCATATCTGTGTCCTAAACGTAAGACCTTCCTAAACCTGTGCAACTGTTGTTATGAACAACAAAAAAGATGTTTCCTGAAAGTCAAGCAAGCCACGTAGTCATCTAAACTCCAGCTCCACATAGCCATCTGCTGAACATCAGAGTAATAGTTTGCAGGTCATTTTCTTAGAGACAGTGTATATCCATGAGTATATCCACAGTATATATCCATGAGACAGCAATGTGCCCTTGTAGCCAGGAAGGCCAATGGTAACCTGGGTGCATAAAGAAGATTGTGTCCAGCAGGTCGAGGGAGGTTCTCCACCCCCTCTACTCTGCCCTAGTGAGACCACATCTGGAGTATTGTGTCCAGTTCTGGGCTCCCCAGTTCAAGAGGGACAGGGAAATACTGGGGACAGACCAACAGAAAGCTACAAAGATGACGAAGGGACTGGAACATCTCTATTACGAGGAAAGGCTGAGAGCCCTGATGCTGTTTAGCCTGGAAAAGAGAAGACTGAGAGGGGATCTTATGAATGTTTACAGATAGCCGAAGGGTGGGTGTCAAGTAGAAGGGGTCAGGCTCTTTTCAGTGGTGCCCTGTGGTAGGATGAGAGGTAATGGTAGGAAGGTGAAACACAGGAAGTTCTACCTCAACATGAGGTAAAACTTCTTCATTGTGAGAGTGACAGAGCCCTGGAACAGGTTGCCCAGAGAGGATGGATCTGTTCCTGTGTGGCCTGCCCTGGGTGATCTTGCTCTGGCAGGGGGATTGGGCTTGATGATCTCTGAAGGTACCTTCCAACCCCTACCATTCTGTGATTCATTCCATTCTATAATATCTCTTAGGACTTCCTTCACATGTGACTCTTGTTTTACAATATCTTGGTGGCCCCTCAGTGTCATCTTTTAGTGATGACTTTTGTGGCTGATGACGACCTTTGTGGCTGGTCTGTTCTGACATTCTTCACAAAAGTCATTCTCCAACCACGCGAGTATTTCCTTCCCACTGGTGACCCATCATGCTGACTTTGCAAGACATTTATTCATTAATAAACTTTATTAATTTAATGATTCCCAGTTAAGTCTCACTTCCTATGGTATTGTACACCATACTCTGAATAAAGGAAGTAAAATACTAATAGGAATGAATAGCACTATTATAACCAAATAAATTTCATAGAACTGCAATGGCTAGAGAAGGAACATTAAATTGTAACTGAGGAACATATTCAGGAAACACAAGATGCTGAAAATACGCATCATTTTTTGTAGAGTTATTAACTATTAAGCACATGCAATAGACCCTTCATGTACCCTTCACTGTTCTTGAAAGCAGGAGCAAAGTGAGATGAATTCTGCCTTTGGTTTAGGACATCAGAAAGAGGAAGGGGTTCTGTACTAAGTTTAGCACTTTCTACATCATGCATGCCTTGTCATATGTGGGGAGGACCAACATTGACAGTAGCGTTTTAAGCACTTCTGGAGCCTAAATCCACTTTTCTAAGGAGACACAGGAACCTGGGACAAGACCCACAAAGGGTGTATGTGTCACAGCACTGTGATGCACAACAGCCTGTTCCCAGGCACTCACTGTATCATACAACAGAGCTGAGCAAGGCAGTCAGGCTTCCTTAAACATAGTTTCCTGGAAACAGGAGCCACAAACCAGCCCAGCAGGCAAGGAGCCATGTAAGCTAGTTCCTGAGAAATCCTGAGGTGGTGTTAAGCCTCACCCCACTCAAGGATGCCGCACTTGGGCAGTGTTCACAGCCCCGTGGGCTGGAAAGCCCCATTCCCACCCTCCACTGCAGCATCTTTTTCCCATAATATACAACCTCAGGATGCAGGAAATGGGAGTTCACATCATTCCCTGGCCTAAGGAAACATTGTCTGCACATCAGAGAGATGTTTTTCAGGGTTGTTTTTTTGCCTTCAGGGCAAAAAAAAAGGAAGATGTAAAGCATCTAAATGACAAAATTTAGCACTTTGAAAAGCTTCTCCTTTTTTTTTTTTTTTTCTCAACAAAAGGGGAAAAGAATATAAATTTATGGCCAAAGTAAAGATCCATTCTGAGTGAAAAGGAAACCTTCCCTTCCTCTGTCTCATGAAAGCTACTGAGTGACTCTTGCTGTTCAAGGAATAACTTTTACACTTTATTAAAAGCCCTCTGTCTCTCTCCGGTAAAATGCTAGGGGCATATAAGAAACAGACAGCAATACTTTGTCACCACTTCATTAAATGTAGTGGTGATGAAACACCCATCACAACATGGTCAGTGGTAAAATCAGGAGTGATCAGGCAGGGCCTGATCTGGCACTGCCATGTGCAACGCTGCCTCAAGGGTCAAGGCAGAAAAGCCAAGTGAGGCTTTCCCCCTGGGGAGGATGCTTCGTCACATAAGGTCTGGTCCTTTCATCAACCTCCCCAGGACTCACCTTCATACTGCTTGCTCCAAGCAAAGTTGTATGACAACAAAAGGGACAATCAAGCCACTTTCCAATGATAACCATCTGTGAACGTGTCTACACACCAAAGGCTTCACTACTGCACACAATATCACTGTCCAGAGATGGAAAACACACATGGCACCCAGATACATTCCAAATCCTTGGGTGCTCGAAGTGGGGACGAAAAATCTTTTGTGAGGTTGGATTCTCCCCTGCGCCCCATTTTGGCTGCCTTCTCCAGACTGTGCTGGAAGTTTCTTTTCCTGATCTGTAGTTAGTCTGCTCGCAAAGTCACACAGAATGTGAAATTATAAATGTGACAGGCGGTTTTTGTTGTCTGCTTTTTGACAGCTCTTGGAAAAGAAGCTCAACTCTGGCTTTTTTCCAGAAAGATTATGTTCTGTTTCACTTAAGAAGAATGTATTTTTCATAAGCAACTATTTTACATTGCTAACTCCGGGGTCTTATTCCAGACAGAGAAAATATTCTTAATAAAGATTCCTCAGAGATCTAGAAATAATGTACTTAGAGAACTGCACACAAAGGTATACTCATCAGTTCTGGAGGTGTTCTCACACTGAAATTACCCTTTAGAAGTTAAAAAAATTACAATACATTCATAAAAGTGAACCCATTTGAGTATAACACACAATTATAGAGAGCCTGTGTGCAGTCTGAGAGGGCTGTGATCATGACTTGCGGCTGTGGCTGGACAGGAAATGCTTTTCCTGCCTTGCAAATATTCCTGGGATTTTAGAAATGCCTTCCATTTCCATATGAAGAAAAAAGGGATACATTTTACAGTTTTCCTTTAAATGAAAGAGCAGAGAGACCAGCAGACAGCCCATGGGGCTATGGTTAGGACTCTCACCTAGGATGAAAGAGACTGAAAATCAGATTAGCTGTGCTTGCTTTGATTTGCAAAGGGGACTGGGGCCTGGGCTCTCAGGGACACCAAGCATTCATTAGGCAGCTGGCTTTTCAGACCTTTTGGTTGTAATTTTTCAGTTTTATACAGACAATGAACTATTCACCAAATCAGGGACTCAAATCTAATTAATCTCCACAGGAGGCTGATGCCAAAACCTTCTGCTTTAGGCACACAAACTGGTTAGGTGTGACAAGTACAAGCTAGATGGATAACACATCACAAAGGTGATTCAGCTCACCCAAATTTGGTGTCTAGACTCCTGGCAGCACTCCTGGCCAGACCTGTATTTCTGAGACTGTCTGGGTTGCCAATGCTAGGAGCTACCTCTATCTGCCCACCGTGGGCAACTCTGAAGGGTGACTGTGAGCAGTGACATACCAAGAACCAATCAACAGGAGTGGGTGCTGGTGGAGTACCACGTCTCTTAGGTACAAGAATCAGGTTCCTCCTCCATCAGGAGTTCAAAAAACTGAGCTTGCTTTGGTGGATGTGCAGCTACTTCTGTACAGTGGCCTAGGAGCCTGCAGTATCCAGACCTTAGAGTAATATGGTCTAGACTTCAGGCTAGAACTTGGCCCCAAAACCAAGGTATTTTGTGTCCCTCATAACAAAAAAAAAGAAAAGAAAAAAAAAAGTGTCATTGCTTTGGAAAAACTCATAGAAGACATGACCCAAGATGGGTTCAAGATACTCTCCTGAGAGAGGTGGCACTGTGTCTCTCTCTCTCTACAACCAGAATCATAAAATCATAGAATACCAGGTTGAAAGGGACCTCAAGGATCATCTGGTGCAACCTTTTAAGGTAAAAAAATAAAAAATAAAAAAAAAACCCAAACCACTATAAATATAGTTTAAATGAAGTGGGCCGGCACCCTGTCAAACTGACTCTTAAAACTGTCCAGTGTAGGGGAATCCACCACTTCCCTGGGGAGATTACTCTAGTGTCTCATTGTTCTTATTGTGAAAATCTTTCCTTTTTTGTCCAATCAGAATATCCCCAGAAGAAACTTGTACCCATTACCCCTTTTCTTTTCCATGTGGCTCCTTGTAAAAAGAGAGTCTGCATCTTTTTGTTAGCCACCTTTTATGTAATAAGGTCTCCCCTAAGAGAGTTTTCTCAGTCTTTCTTCACATGGCAGGTCTTTCAGTCCTCTGATCAACTCATGGCCCTTCTCTGGACCCTGTCCAGCCTATCCACATCTTCTTTTTTTGTACAGTGGGGACCAAAACTGAACACAGTACTCAAGGTGTGATCTGACCAGCACCGAGTGGGATAATGACTTCTTTATTTCTGCTGGTGATGCCCTGGTGAATGCAACCCAGCATCCTGTTGGCTTTCTTTGCTGCTGTAGTGCACTGTTTACTTATGTCACCAAGACCCCCAGGTCCCTTTCCACAGGGCTGCTCACCAGACGGGTGGATCCCAGTCTGAGCTGCATCCCTGGGTTATGTATTCCTAGGCTCAAGACCTTACACTTGTCTCCATTGGATTTTATAAGGTAGCCCACTCCTCCATCCTGTCCAGGTCTTCCTGGAGGATGGCTGTCCCTTCTGGAGTGCCAAAAATACAGTCCTCCTTACTCAATTCTCACCTGCTCCTTGCATATTCATAATACACTTACTGGGCCAAAGGCAGACATCCAGGTTTCTCCAGCTCCAGAAATTGCCCTTATTTAAAAGATTTCTTAAGGTGTTCATAGATTCTCACTATGGCAGGAAGCTAGGCCACAAGGAGATCTCACCCAATCTCCTGCATATTATAGAAAATTATCACACACATTCCCTAGGGTGAGCCTATTTCAGGGGAACAAAACACTACATTTCAGTATTATTTTTTTTCTTTGTTCTTCTCTGCTTATTCTTTTCATAGAATCATAGAATCATAGAATAGGCTGGGTTGGAAGGGACCTCAGAGATCATCGAGTCCAACCCTTGATCAATTACCGCCACAAAACAAGCAAGGAGAGGAAAAATTCAAAGGAAAATTTCTACTTAGAAATACTTTGTTACTCTGGGGAGGAGAGAAAGGCACTTGAAAAAACGATGGAAGAAAAAAAGAATTCTACATTTATTTTTTGCTTTCTCTGTCAAAGTCAAAATCGTTTTCAAGTCGGGAAGTTTGCTTGAACTCAACACACTTGCTGGGACCAACCCAGCTACAGAGAGCTCAGCCCCACAGAATAACAGATTTTGTGGCCCAGACACCTCAGAAGTCATACACACAATCAGAGGTTAAAGTATTTCTCATCTTTTCCTGTAGCTGCTCTAACTCTTTCGATATGTAGGTCTGATGGCAGGCTGGCTGGGGATACACTTGCAAATGAGTGCTCTTGAGGTGATAGACTAATGAATGAAATATAACAGTGCATAATTTTAGAAGTCTCTTACTAAAGAAGTCATTATTTTTTGTTTTATTTTCCAGGAATATCTTTAGGATGAGTTACAACATACAGCAAGTAAGGGTGTGTTGCATGCACAGATATTTTAGATCCACCCTTGACTCCATGGTGACCTTAGCTGCTTATTATGAAACCATTTCCAGTGCCTTATTTATTATCTTTTGGTATTAAACTCATTATTGCCTAGTTAAATTTGATAATCTGTTTCAAGCAAAAGCAATTTCTATCTCAGAGATAAAGAATACAGATAGAAAGGAAGAACGTTATGAATTGCAATAAGGCCAAATGCAAGGTCCTACACCTGGGTTGGGGCATTCCCACGCACAGAGACAAGCTGGGCGGAGAACAGATTGAGAGAAGCCCTGAGGAGAAGGATTTGCGTGTGTCAGTTGTCAAGAAGCCCAACATGACCCAGCAATGTGCATTTGCAGCCCAGAAGGCAAATCACATCCTGGGCTGCATGAAAAGAAGTGTGACCAGCAGGTTGAGGGAGGTGATTCTCTCCCTCTACTCCACCACCTGGAGTACTATGTTCAGCAATGGAGCCCCCAGCATAAGAACAGCATGGACCTGTTAGAGCATGTCCAGAGCAGGGCCACAAAGATGATCAGAGGTCTTGATCACCTCCCACATGAGGACAGGCTGAAAGAGTTGGGGTTGTTCAGCCTGGGGAAGAGAAGGCTCCAGGGAGACCATATTATGGCCTTCCAGTAGCTAAAGGGGGACTACAGGAAAGCTGGGGAGGGACTTTACAGGGGTGATGGCTTTAAACCAAAAGAGGGTCGATTTATATCAGGTATGAGAAAGAAATTCTTTACGGACAACAGATTGCTCAGAAATGTTATGAATGCCTCCTCCCTGGAAGTGTTCAAGGCCAGGCTGGATGTGGCTTTGAGCAACCGACTCTAGTGGAAGGGGTCCCTGCCTATGGCAGGGGGATTGGAACCTTTAAGATCCCTTCCCACCCTGGCAGTTCTATGATTCTAAGATACCCTGGATGTACAGGGGAAGGATGAGACTTCTTCTTAGTGTCAGCAGCATGTCTTCATAGGAGCCTGTCTACGTGTTCTAGGTAGGTCTGGGCTGGCCAGCTGTCTCTTTGACCTTTACTCTCTGCATCTCACATCTGATAACTCTGTGAATGCATTTATTTAAGGGCTTGACATTGGATTTGATCATTCAGAAGTAGTTTACACCAGTGGCTAGCATGCTTATGTAAGGAAGACCCAAAATAAGATGGAAGACCCACAATTTAGCCCAGTGATGACAAGCAATACTAATGGGAATTCCTGAGAACACTGCTTCAGTTGTGTATATTTCTAAAATCCTCAAACATCACTTCGTCTTCAAATTTCATACTTTTCTTAGTCTTAGCCAAGACCTTTTGCAGAGATGTATGAGGTGAGATGGGTAGAAAACTCTCGAAATAAAAAAAAATCCCATTTTATGCCTCCCCGCCATGTTAGCCTAGCTGCCCAAGGGCAGCAGGGCTCCTGCAAGGGGGATCAAGTAATGCCATGCTAGTCACTGCAGAGTAAAATGCACATGGGGAACAAAATCATTTCTGTAGGGGATGAAGTGAGCCTCATTCTTTCATTCCATTAACTGCCCTGTTCCTCCCAGCCGTTCTTCAGTCTGTAAGAGGAGAAAAAGGTTCCTTTTCAAAATGTGAAAAGGAACATCCCTGAAAAGAAACTCCTGAAAAAGGTTGACATAACGTACAGCAGCTGCAGTAGCTATAAAATTACTCTTGTTATTTAGGTTTGAGTACCAATATTTTATTGTATATCTTGACACAGAGTTTTCCTAAATGTTTTTGGAGATCTTGTAGCTGGAGTATAATAAGCACAAGGAAGAATGGCCTTCTCTTTCTCTTTTATGCTTGCTTTTCTTTTTTCTTTTTTTTTTTAAACCTTGATTTGAGTCCCAACATTGGCTTTTGCATAGTATCTAGATGGAGGACAGACTGTGTGCACACACCTAGAGAAAACAAGCAGTTGTTTTCATTATATCCATCACCCATCCAAATCCAATTTACCTCTTGTTCAAATAGACATTATTAACTTTTCCCTTTACCCTTCAATTACCAAGCACATCATGAGTTGTGAGGCCAGTCTTGCAGCACTGCCTTGTCTTTAGTGCAGAGTGGAAATCAAATAAACAAACAGCACAAACAACCAAACAATATTATTTATTTCCCTAGATTTCCATGCACACTGATGCTATAGTGCAGAGAGGAGACTGTAAAGGGGGAAGAATGGCCCTTAGAATTCTCTATGAATTTTAGTTCTCTCAACCCTCATTTTGGGCTCTGGCATGACTCTGAGAATCATTTTGTAATGTAAAGATGGTGAACTCTGATGATGTGATTACCTCGTAGTTCTGTTCAGCAAGTCTTACCTGACACTTCTCATCTCTCCTAGAACTTTACTGAGTTGGATATCGCTGATCATCCTGGCAGCAAAGGAAACAAGTATAGTATATTTTGTCCATAGTCACACAAGGGATCACTGGCAGCTAGGAACAGCTATCCTGATTCAACACCTGATGCTTAGACCACTTCTCCACTTGCAGCCATCATGTAATGAATTACATTAGTCATCAGGTCACCACACTCTACATGGCAGTTTCTGGGACCTTCTATTTTGAATATCAATAGTGAGATTCTTCAGTCACCATTACTTTATTCATCTCCAGGGGCCAGAGGTTCCTATTATTGGTGTCAAAATCTGCAATCCCTGTCCAGAAGCATTTACTATGTCAAGTTACCCATGGACTTATAAGTACTTTGGAAAGCAGTAAGCTATTTTTAAAGTGAAAACCATTAGCTTTTTTTTCTTCTTTTTTTTTTTTTAACTACTTTTCTGAGAATTTGTACATGTCAAAATGATTGCTGATCCTTGATCAATGTCCTTTGCTGGACATTCTTGCTGTTCTTAAAAAAAAGTTACTGAGAATGGTTTGCACACAGAGGACACTGATCACTATACCTTCAGAATATCATTTTATGACTAAGAAGCTGTGATAGAATCTTGGGGTTCACCTGAGGCTTATACAGCTGCTGTACTTCCAGTTGATCTGCAAGACCAAGGACAGATTTTTCTCACATAACGCTTAAAGGTGAAAGGGAACTCCTCATCCACTGAAACACCAGCAGATTCAAGAAGCTTCACAGAATCACAGAATGTCAATTCCTGCAATTTCAGCAGGTGCCTGTCACAGGGGGTACCTTGTCTTCCCCCTTGTTTTGCCCTGCAGGAAAAGAACAGAGATAGTGTGAACTGTCTGATAAACGACCTATTTGAGACCTACCACCCAGATGATCTAAATAGATAATGCTCGGGTGTAGTTACACAACTATTCCTACTCACTCTTATAAGATCTAATGTGTGTGGAGCAGCAGTGGGCACCCAGGAATGCCAGCAAGATGTGCAGGAAGGCTGGTGTGAGGGACCTGACCATACCATTCTTCCTCACCTGGAGTAATCCTATAACTCCCCAGGAACTGTTGCATGGATGCGCAATGTGGGATTGTGCTTCTCTCTTAGCTCATGCCCAGACTTTCATCTGATGTCCCTGGAAGAACATTCAATGACTGTGGAACTCCAGTGACTTACATGACTGTGTATGCAGCTTTGAGCTGAGCATGTCCTCCGAGGTCTCACTGCAAATGCAGGACAAACGCTTCTACACCAGCGCTTCCCAATGTGAAACACGCTCCCTCTCAGGGGGTGACTGTGAAGCACCAGTTGGCAGTATCAACAGACATCTCCACTGCCTCTCACAGTATTGCTTTCATATCTGAAGTCTCTTCAGCTCTCTGAGCTACTTCCAAATACAGAGTGAGCAGAATCCATGCAGTGGCATATGTTTATCTCTGCTAAGACCCTGGAGCATTCGTTTGGAAAGACACAAACACCCTTACTCAAATCATGGTACTCATCTGAAGACCAGTCAGGTAGTTTAAATGCCATCCCAGTAAACTACTTCACTGTTCTAAGGAGATGAAGTGTGTGCTAGGCAGAGTTAAATTAGTATTGCCTAAAATGCACAAACACCTAGAGGCAGTGCAGAAAGCTGCAGGAGATGTGTAATAATAATATAATTAAAAGGACATCTAATAATTTGGCAATTATTATTAGGGAAGAGAAAGGAGGGAAGCAGTTGACTGAGATCTGAAAATTGTTGGCAGATTTCTCTGGGGTGTGCTCTCCAGTACATTATTAAATCACCCAAAAGAAAAAGGCTTTTTCTGACAAAGGATGTTTCATCACCAAGAACATGTTCCCACATTGAGCAACAGCTTTTGCTCAACTTAACTGAATTTTCTTGCATCAGAAATGTCCCTGGGCTCTTACATCACCCTGGCTGTGGACACAGATGTAAAATCACACCCTTCTCTAGTCAATGTAAGGCAAAATATTTATTTTAATAGTGCCAACTAGGCCAATTTCATTCATAATTGAATCAGTAGTTTATTTCTAGGTCTTTTCACTGACCACCCATTCATCACTTCCAGCCACAGAGTTCAAAGAGCTGCTGGAAGGCACAATTTAAAAAATCTGTTCAAAAAACATCATAAGTAGAATGGCAAACACCAAGGGCTGCACTGCCAGCCATCCAAGGACAGGCATGCTCTGCTATCACAGCCCATTAGCCTCAGCCAGGACTCTGAAGAAGATATGCCAGGACACTCCAGCAAAGATTTCAACAGTAAATGGTACCATAGGGCATACATTCAATGACAATGGAAAATGCACTGTTTGAGACAAAGAAGGCCCAACCCACACTCAATCCACTATCCTGATGTCCTCTTAGAGATGCTGATGATTCCAGGGGAGCAGAGCTATTTGGGTCCTGTTATCTTCACCAGGCTGTGGCTACACAAAATCCATCACTGGAAGGTGAGCAACCTGATCCGGTGGAAGGTGTCCTTGCCATGGCAGGGGAGTTGGAACTAGATGATTTTTAAGGTCCATTCCAACCCAAACCATTCCATGATTCTATCATCATGGATGCACACTGAACCAATGTTCTCTTTTGTTTTTTGTCATGTCTCTGGTGTAGGTGACTGAGGAAGTTGTACCTGCTTTCTTGTGGTTATCATTTCACAGCTCCTGTCCTCTAGAGTAATGTTTTAGACCAATAATGAATCTCAAGAGTATCTTGCAGCAATGAGCTCGCAGGCACAGTAATGCAAAGAGAAGACAACTTCTACAACTGCATTGTACATGTAGCGGATGTAAGAGTGGTAGAAAAAGAGGCTGTGATTTGGAGCAAAGAACGAAGACACCAGACATTAGTCTCTGTAAGCCCCAGCCCCCCCAGGCAGGCAGTTCAACACTTATCTGGAGCAATGAGGTAAAATTTTCTTGTGAGTTCCCACCTTTTATCCTTCCATATTCTGTAACTTTTCAGACTTCCTCTTCCAAGTACAATGGGTTACCTTGTTGCATCTCCTGCTGCAGTCCCTCCCAATGTGACAGTTTCACTCACATCAAGAAAACTCTCTTCTCAGTCAATTCCCTTTTGTAACCACAGGTGGCCATTTCCAAAGTGGTTAGGCTGCTTTCAAAGTGATTAAGATGGTCAACAGTAAAACTGAACAACCTAAATCTCCATGAGGGACACTAAGTTTATCTCCAATTTTACTGCAAATTGATACCCTCATTAACTGCCCAAAGACCTGATGGAGAATTTGAATTACCACCACAGTTCAAATGATGACAAAAAGAGAAATAGTTTTTCACTACAACAAATATTTCACAAAGACCTGGCCCTAGTCTCCTTTTTCAGTTCCACATCTTGCAAATATTTTGATCAACTTTCCAGTCTCTCCTCCAGACACTTCCCCACTTCAGTTCAGCTGAATGTTTCATGGAGCCAATCTCTTTTGATTCATCAGAAATTTGTCCAGCATCCATTGCTAAAGCCACTTGGAACATAATTTGCAAAAGGAGAACATAAATGAAGCAGTAAATTTGTGATTTTCATGAAAACCACAAAGAAGCCAGAGACTGCTACTGGTTTAGCCAAATCATAGCAAAATCCGAGGCCTTTTTCTCTGGAGAACTATGCTGGAAAAACTTCTGTTGCTCTCACAAGAGGATCTTGAACTAAGCAATATTTATTTTATTTGAAAAAGTAATTATTTTATAGTGTCTTTTCAGATGGAAAATAAATCTCTTAAAACTGAGCAGAAGGATGGGTATGATTTCCACTTTGGTAATGTACTGATCAAGATAAGAAATAATTAATTATACAACTCCTCTGAAACATTACATGAAATAGAAGAAACATGTCTATCTGCAAACCCAAAAGTATGTGTCTTGGAACAAATCCAGATGCACCAAATGTCTACTTTTTAACTCAGTGACTCATGAAAGGAGATCTGCAGTGATTAGTTACAGCAGCTTAAAGTGTTAAATAAACATGAACTAGGAATGGCTCTGACTGGATCTGTGCAAACTGACCTCTAGGGTAGAGAAGTGACCCTCAGACCTCAGAAGGACTTAGTATATGGAAGGGGGAAATCTGCTTGGAAGAGCAGAGCCTAAGGAGCATTGTATAATACAATTTCCAGAAAAATCCTAGGAGACCTTGTTCCTGTTCTCAAACAGTGCAGACATCTTTGGTGTCTTGCTGTGCAAAACTTGCCAATGCAAAAATTTGGGGCACATAATCTATGGAAGGGATCAAGATAACAACCTGTGGCTGTGTGGGAACAGGTAGTAGTGATGATTAGGAACAGACACCCGAGCCCTCTGCACAGTGTTCTGACTCCCATCTTTGTGTGGGTGGGTTTATTGCAAGAGCCATGAAATGCTCACTTTTTTAATAAGGCATTTCAAAATGGTTGTGTGGTCTGTGGTCAGGTCACACCTCATTTATGGAGTCCCACAGCTATTGCTGCACTCAGCTATCCAGATGTCTGAAAAGTCCACTGCCCTATTCCCACTCTTCCCTCAGATGATCCTATTGATGCTCTGCTCCATTCTAGTTATCTGGGCACAACTACACCCATGGGCACTACTGCCAAGCATGCACCCAAGCTGTGAGACTGTTAAAACTAAATCTTTTTTTTTCTCTTGGGTAAAGAGGTAAAGGTGAATCCAAGCCCTGAACTAAACGGCAACAAATCTTCAGGAATCTGAAGTGCAGACCAAACGTAAGACTCACGGCTCAGGCCATGTCTGTTGCTAAATGCTTTGCACAAGGCATGTATTTTATCAGATTAGAATCACACACACGCTAATGAATCCAGTGAAACAAATGGAGTTGCAATTACTGCCTGTGCATTACACAGTAATTGTCAAAGGATGGCAACAAAGCAGAGACTCACATAAAATTAGATTCAAAACTTTAACTCTTAGTGCATCATATGCACTGTTTCCATGGATGTATAATGATCCAAGGAAAGAATTTGCAACGGAAAGTGAAGAGGCTTTATCTGAATTCGCAGCAAGCAGTTCACTGCTGTTAAGGCTGCAAACACTAGCTATAGACAGCTGACATCTTCTGAGTGCACATCAGCCTGAACTCTGATTTGTGCTTAAAGGTTTAAGAGAGATTTATCTTTAGAGGCAGTTCAAAGAACATTATGTGGAAGGAGAATGAATAAAGAAAGGCATAAATTTCTCATTCAGTACAGAAAGCTGGACACTGAGAAACCACGCAAGAGCCAAGAGATGCATAGAGCACACTAGGGTGAGTGTTGGGATCTATGTTAAAAGACTTCTTCTAAATTCCTCATTAGCATTCCTTGATAATGCCAGCACAAGAGGGGGGGAGATAGCAGATGTTTATATATCATGAAAGAATATTAATTTTTAGCTCATCAGCTGTTTTAAAAGCTGTTTAAGAAACAGAGAAAGAAGTTAGGATCAGGTGAAAGAGATGCTCATCTTCTTGCTCTCCCTTTAACCAGACTCAGTGAACAGACTACCTGGAGCTAATTCTGCTTTCTGCTGGCATAAGAGGGATCAAAATTGGCATATTGTTTTAAATGTTCAGTGTGGCACCAGGCAACATAAAGGTGCTGAGAAAAGTTGGGGTTTTTTTTCACTCTGAAGATCATAAACTGGCAGAAATGACTGGATATAAATCCAGGCTACATAATGCTGTCTTGATTATATTTCCTATTTAGGTTTCATCTCCTAATGGTAAATTCTTATGAACTCATTTTTGCCCCTGATTGTTCTCCCTGTTCTTCAGTAGTGTACTAAAAAAAGGCATTCTGAAAACAAACCTTTGTAATTTTTAGGTTAAAATAATAAAGACTCTTCACTGATAATAGTTATTCCTTTAAGGAGTGTTATCTACTATTAGAAATAAAGCACAGAGGAAAGCAATAAGGCTGTTGTACCTACAGAAATGGTAAATGAGTAATCCTTAAAATTTCATTCCTCCTCTGCAAGGCAGAGACAGTAATGAATAAGGAAAATTAACCTCAGAGGGCAGAGCATTCTCGAGGTCTGCGCATGGGTGATGACAGAATTCCAACCTTCAACAGAAAAAGCATGAATGCTAAAAAACCCAGCACATTTCCTGGCTATGCCCCCTTGTTAATCCCTCATTACTCAGGTTAATCAGGAGCACATAGACTTATTTAGATGGAATAACAGTTCTTGTAGAACATACCAAAAGTTAAGAAAATTACATTTACCTGGGAGAGAATAGAGTCAAAAAAATAAAGCAAGTGCAAAGCCTAAACAATAAACCTATTCTACCTCCAACCCACATTCAAGCACACTGAAATTCATCTGACCTCTGAAAAATCCTGGCCAGGTACTTTGCAAACCCCTGTACTACTGAAGACAAACATTTACAAGCCTCAAATGTGGGAGGACAGCAATACTGTGCAAACCAGCTGCAAATTATACCAACACACACTCTCAGGACACACTGGATACAAATAGTCTCTTCAACTCTTCTTTATATTTATCTAAAAATTCATCTTTTTTATTATTATTTATTAGTACTGATAAGCTAGAGCTCAGCAATCCATGACATATTACCATTGTGCTGGACTAAGTCAAGTGGAAACAATAGATTAACAACTTCAAGTTAATATAACCATAAAATCACAAATAGGTGGCCTTCCTTATTATCCATGGCCTCATTCTGCAGCAATATTAGTGTGCCTTCAGAGAATAAATAAGGCCATATAATGGCAATTTTTGTAATGGACTCATTGCAGACATGACCTCAGGACTAGGAATCTGCCCCCGGCTGGGCTGGAGTTCCCAAGGAATTTTAATTATGGGGTGTGAGGGTCAGGCTGTGCTTGTTACCTCTTTTGCAAAATAGAAACCCATTCTGGTGGGGCTGACTGAGACCAGTTGCCATACAATGTCTGCTTAGTGTCTTAAAGGAACAGTTTCCATGCAACAGGCATCCAAACACACCCCATGCTTAGGTACTGTAAGTGCTCAGAGAGAAATCTTAAAAAAAACCTTCTATGAATCAGACACTACATCTGAAAACTTGTTAATACTGTTAAGGAGAAACCTCTGGTTAGGGCTAACACTTGCTTTCCTCATGGATCTGGAACATCCTTTGCCTGTTGTATCCCAAATAGCAGGACAGTGCTATCTCATGCACTCAGCTTTTGCCCATCTGTAGTTAGGTGACCATGTTACCTGCTAGGATTGCCCATCTTACCCAGAATTTCACTAAAGCATTCAACAGCACCCAGGGAACAGGAGGAAAGGGGTATATATACCCAGCAGTGACCTATTAAGCCACAGACTGCCCAGGCCTGCACCCTCCAGGAACTGCCAAGTGCCATGGGAAGGCTGGTCTGCTGTAACCCACAACCAATCTTAACTCAGCTAAGAGATGTCTTTCAATCACTCTGCAGAAAACTAACTCCAGCTCCTAGTTGGCTCCAGATATAAGTATCCCTGGGACCTGGTTTAACTGGTGAAGTCTTCATTTTGTCAGTCTCTGGCATAACAGTCCATTAACCTCAGTGAATTACCTTGTAGTCCCCATCCATCAAAGTGTCTGGATACCTGATGAAATGAAGAGTTATTTCTTAGGTCTGTCACTTTGTGTCAGCTCAACGGCTAAATCATTTATTCAATATGATTAATCCATTATATCCCAACTGCAATGTTTTTCCTGTCAGCCTGAAGAGGTGATCAGGAAAGTTCCCATGAAGCCCAGAAACAATAGCAATGGGACTGACAAATCACACATGCGCTTGGCATCCAGGGGCATCCAGGAAGGCACAAATTCCCTCCACTCCCACACTGATGTTGGAGCACAGCTTATTTTGAAGACAATGAACTTCAGTGGGATGCAGAAAGGGCAGGAACTGCTTATGGGACAGCAAGAAACAATTTCATTAATAGTTCCTCTTGCCTAAGTGAACTGAGATGTGTGGTGAGAAAGAGCTTTCATGGTGGAGATATGAGTGTTCAGATCCCATGATAAGCATTGATACCCAGAAGCACCATTCCTCTCACCAGCTGAAACAACTTGAATCTCCCAGATCTATATTATCACTTTGGTTTCAGGCTTGCTACACCAGAATTATACCTCACAACTAGCAGGGTTGCATCATCCCCGTCTACAGACAGCATGGACTGAAAGAAGTGAGTCAGTCATAGGTGGCCTCCTGGCTGCTGCCTGCCATTGCACTTAATCTCCATCCAGCACTGCAGAACAAGGCTAGCTGGTGCCTTTCTTCTTTCTCTGTCATCTAATCCTTGAATCTGGTTCATCTACCATGAAAGAATCTGAAAAACTGCAACATCCATCTGTCCAACATGTGCAAGTGAGGAGTAAGCTGTGGGTCAAGCCTAACAGCACTGGTGACAGAAGAAAGCATGCGACACAGAGCATATATACAGGGTGATATATGCAGAAGGATAGGCAGGTTCTCACTATACATTCTTGAATATTTACTGGTCTTGCTTCAGTTACAAGGCTTAGCGGCATGACCTTCAGATGTACAAGGATAAGTATTTTTCTAAGGTCATGAGTGGTAATTGAAAGTCAACTTCGATACATTAAAATATACTGCTAATAAAGAACTGTCTGAAATCAGCCCAGCATGATGCCTTTCAGACTTGGTAATAATGAATATACAAGTGACTTGTAGCAGTCTACTTGATGGAAACAAAACAGAATTTGGCTGGTAATATGCTTTTGTTCCTTTTTTTGTTAGGGGAATGGGAGGGGAGACAAGTCCTGTGGCAATAGCAACAGACCATCTCCGTCTTGAATCTGCTGAGATGAAATATCTCCTTTCAACAACAAAGGCTGAACTCTGATCAAAGCCCTACCATCAGCAGGCCCTGCAGTGGTATACACCAGGTCCTGATTCCTACAAGTGCCTGGGGGGGTGTGAGACTCCCATCCATCAAGTAATACAAGGACAGGAGAAAACACTGTAATTTTCTGTTTAGCCCGACAAACCCTGCAGCCTCTTGGTTTGCAGTAACCTGGAATGCATCCTGCAAACAATTAGCAAAATGGCTTTCCAAGCCCATCAACCACACATGGCTCTTCTTTGATACTGTTTTCTTCTTCCTCCCCTCCCTCCCAAGAGCTTTTTCAGGAACTCCACACACAGACTGCTAGGAGTACAATTATAGGACAGCGTGTACAGTAGAAATTCATTCAGCATGTTTCTGGGATCCCCCGTTTTTATGCAAGGGCCTCTGTGTCTGTTCTGCCTACACCCAGTGTGTGTGCAGTTATACGAGATGCTTGGATAAGCAATTACCCATCATGGGTGAACAAAGACTTGTTTGTCAGGCAAATATATATGTGAAATGTACAGTCCTGTGTTGTAATTGTCTAAAATACCATTGTGGCATGATAGTGAGGTACAGGCCAGAGCCCAGGGATAGCCTGTCTCTAAGTAATTATTTGTCTTCTGCATAGATCCTCCCAGAAGCTCCTCACAATTCATACTGCCGCCACATCTGTAGGAGAAAAACTGCTGCTAACAGACTGAATGAAGAAAGTATTTTATGTACTTAAAACCAGCTCGGTTATGCCTCTTTGCAAGGTGAACAGGGGGTCTGCACCAGCCACCTGCAGGCAGGCAGGGTTCAGTGGTAGGCACGTGTGTCATCCCCACTTTGTCCCTCCTCCTGCACCCAGCAAGACCAAATCTCTTGCTACCCAGCCTTCTGCCTTACCCACAGGACCACACTATGGTCAACAACTTACCAAGTGTTGCTGCTGAGAAATTACCTCTGCATGGTTTCTGTGGTGGTGATCAAATTGTCTGCTCCTTTCTGACTCTTTTCCAAAGTGGAAGAAGTCTGTGCAAGTCATTGTTAAGTATGCAGGTTTGGGAAATTGGTAACTGGCAATGTAAATGTTTCCACATCAAAATTCTCTTTCATACTTTAGGAAGATGGAACCACCCACTCTAAGTCTGTAGTTTGATTCTGTATCTTTGGTCTATATGTTGAGAATTTTCTATTCTATTTTTAGGAGTAGAATTATTTTAAGAAGATAACTTGAATTTGTTGGAGAGGTACATTTCCATGTGTATCTTACAGTCATTTCTGAAAGAATCATTAAAACAAAAAGACTATCTCATATTTGTCCTTTAGCACTGAAAGATGACCTACTAAAAAATTAAATAGCAGAGATTCAATCACTGAAAAACTCCTTATTCAGTAACAGGACTTAACTGCTCTGCTAAATTCCACCGAAATCCATAATTTATAAACATGTAGGTGTTTTCTCAAGCAGGGATGTGGTTACCTGCAGAATCACACTGCAGTGCAGAGAAGAGTGTGCATCGGCTTGGATACGTTCTTTTCTTTTCTGTGATACTGTGTTTATCTGAAGGTCTGTGAATTGCCTTTGTGAGTACTGACAGCTGACTGATAAACGCATTGCCACTGCAAAAACAGATAACCTGCTGCAACAGTTTACTGATAGCATCAGTGTTCAGTCTAAGGCAAATGTTAAATCATAGAAATCAACAGGTCATGCAAAGATCTGAGATTATTCAGTTTCAGAAGCTAAGAAGCACTGTGTCTTTTTATTGGAATACAGGAAATCATATTTCAACTCTACATATAAATCTAACAGTGAGCAAGATCCAAATTTGGCAAAGTGCTACTGGGAATTTGGGGGCAGAAGCAAAACTGCTTGTAGGTTTTTAAAATATTTTTATCATTATTATTATTTCAAGTCTTTTCTCCACACATAGCTCTTTCCTGCAGCTCTTTCAGAGGTGTTTTCTTGTACTTGATACAGTCTCAGATGGGGGACACACATCAAGCGGCGTATTTGTGATCTCTGACTGGATAGCAGTCGTTCTCAGGTTCATATTTCCTGTGCCAGAATCATGATTATGAGCTCAAAAAATCACTTTATGTGTATGATTTGTGATCATTGCTTAGAAGTCAGTATATAATTCCTCAGTTAACTCATTCTGCCAAATACTCTTACAGGAGGAATATAAGTAGCTGTAATTCAGTCAAGGCAAATATTTACAGAATCCTTGCCATATTTCTTCTAAACTAACAGCCCCATGTGGCTATATTTTGTTGGTTTTAATACAAAAAGTGGCAAAAATAGCATGGAGTGTTGAGATCAGATACTTTGTTAACTAGGAAAGCCTAGATAACAGACCAGCTGTGCATGTTTTCTTATACTTTGCTTGGTTGTCAACTGTTGACAACATAAACTGTAGTTCCAGGCAGAAATCCTACCCCTATCTGATCTAAAAAAAACCTTTTTAATTGATTAGAGAAAAAACATAATTCCAACTCCATTGTTTCACCTGGAATCATGTGACCTTAATTGTCTTAAAAAAAAAGGTTTCACATCATGACTCCAAGTGCACATCAGTAAGGGAGATATTTTTGGTGAATGTTAGTCCTACAGAATTATCCATCATTCAAAATTCCTTTCTCTTTCATTTCACCACAAAGTTTCTATATTTTTCTCATACTCTTTGACTTTATAGAATTATGAGTGTTTCCCAAGATTTCAAAGCATTAATCTTTCCCCTTCTCAAAGATACCAGCTTTTTTCTGCACAACTCTTCACACCATCATCAGTACTAGATCCTTGGCATTACAGGGTCTGGCTCTATCTGATAGCCATGTAAATGCAAAGAAGGGCATAATTCTGAAGAGTTAATGCTCACAGAAAAGCTTTTTTAAAAAAAAAAAAAAAGATAGATATATTAATACCAATATCAATATATTCTGTTTTCTTGGTTTCTCATGGTGTCACTCTCAACACCAGGAATGCATATCACACAAAGCAAAGGACACATCCCACTTCAGCTCAGGACCATGTTCAACCAGTCTCAACTCTGAAGCACCTGAGTCTGCTGTTTCCTATTGCCTAGATACCTTTGATGGCCTGGAACCAGACAATAAGAAGCTCTGGGCACCAACCTGAAGGCAGTCTCAACCTTGCCCAAACTAACCAGTCAATGGCTGCAGTAGAAAAAGTCCTTCATCACCCCAAAGTCTGCCTGATCATTGCTTAGCAATTAATTTTACTCTGGTTGTGGATCTTTTCTATATCCCAATGTGTGTTCATCAAGAAAAGAAGCAGCTTGGGAAGGTCTGCCCTTCTCTCATCCATTTTGTACCCTTGTCCTGATCTCTCATGGGGAATGGAGAGGGGTACAGCTTTTGGGTGAATCCTTCTCTCAGGCTGGTTATTAGAGAGGCAAGGGGAGAAGAAAAAGAACCATTTACCTTGATGAAGAAGTGGAGCCACCAATTGCTGGTGAACTTTCCCTGCTCCTTTAGATCCTATGGGAACAGGAACCTGATCAAGCAGAAAAGCTATGGATCTTACACAGGAATTTTGCAAGTAGAACCAGCAGTCTGCTTTCAGGTTGCAGTAAAATTTGTAATACTCCAGGACACCTTTTTTAACTTAGCAGCTATATTTCTTCAGTTAGTGATGCATTATCACCTACTGCTCTCCAAGCACTCGTTAGCACTCTATGTACATATGTGAGTAAGCTTCAAATCCATAAAGACTGTTCCAGAATACATAGTATAATTAATCAATTGTCTTTTCAACAGAGGTCACAATATGACACAAAGATCATAGTTTGCTAAGTGAAACCAGAAGGCTGCTCTCTTCCTCAGCAAGCATTCCCCTTGCAAAATCCAGAACTATTCCATTTAAGTGTTAGCAGTTTGCCAAGGGAAAGAACTCTTCTTTTTTCTTTTTGTCTTAGTATGTGACAACCAAAAACTAATCGAGTTTTTCCTGAGAGCTAGAGAATGTACAACATCTCTCCAAAGTAATAAATAGCTGCTGGGTCTCTGACTAAAAACAGCTCAGAAAAAATGCATCCAATTTTGTTGTGCCACATATAATTCCCTTCCTCCAAGAAGAAAACAACCATGTGGTTAGATGACAGCTCTGTGTCTGGGCATGCATGGTGAAGAGCTTAGACTCTGCTTAAAACTTGTGATAGACAGGGGATAAGGTCCTTCTGATTACATCCGTGATGTCTACCCTGGCTGTGAAGATAAGATTTGATGTGGACCTGTTGAGTAATCCAGGTGAGCTTCAGAGTGAGTAATGTGCTGGCAAATGGTTTCTGCCTTGAAGACTTTTTTGTCCAGTCACAGAGCAAGTGACCAGAAGTGGAAACTATACTAGAAGACCAAACTCTTTTGCTCAAAGAATTATTCTCTACTCTTCTTTCATGCCTACATATAAAGTGCTTCAGCTTTTAACTCTCACTGCACAATTCCCAAAATGACTAAGCTGACATGTCATTAAACCTTGTAGCCTCTAGTACAAAAGCCACAAGTCCTACCCCAGATAGATAATAACATCACATCATATCAAATTTGACTCACTATTCTGCCTATTCCAGAAAGCCTGTTATTTATTTCTCTTCCTTCCTAGAAGCAGAGGCTGTACAACAACTGATTACATTTCTGCAATTTACATAATCAGGATGTCTATGCAAAATTTTATCCAACTATTTGTACCTCTCAGTGCCAGCCTGAAAATTTTATGAGAAAGCCCAAGCTCAGCGGGTGTCAGCAGCTGCAATCCAGGCTGGAACTTAAACACCGAGGATCGTGGCACAAAATGAGTGAATTGCATGAGCTCTCTGTTTAATCCCTTCTGATATAACCACCTCTTAAAAAAACCTTGGGTTACTACACACCAAAGGCAATTTTCCAAGAAAGTATTAAGGGTTTTGCTGTTTCACTGTTATTGCTATGAAGGTGCCACACACCAGAGCTGTGGCTGCTCCAGCCTTTGTCAGAAATGCTACAAGAATTGCTTAGCTTGCAGCAAGCAACAAGTGCCTTGGCTGAACGACCCCTTAATGACCCCCTCTTCTTACAGAAGGGGGCATCTTTGCTGCAGCCTCTCCACCGAGCTGAGAAGAATCAATGAGAAGAGGAAGATCTGCGTTATAAACTTCAGTAGCACGGCTAAAGGTAGCTGGCTGCAGGTCAAAGCACAGCGTAGCCAGCGACGCAGCAGGTCTCTCACGTGGCACCGAGTGCTATCACCAGCAGGCCAAATGACTGAGCAGAAAGAGGGAGGGTTATGGTGGTGACTAACATAGACTTAAGTACCAGCAGGATATGTTCTAGCAACACCAGATAACGACCTTCCTCCTGCAGAGCCCTGTCAGCATGGTTTTGGATGGCAGCACACCCAAACTCAGATTCTCCTGCCCTGACCTCACAGACACTCTGTTGGTCTATACAGAGATTAGCTGCAGATTTTGCTTTTCTATCCTGTCCCAGTCCCCACTCTCCCATGTCTCTCATGCATGGTTTTTGCTCCCTGTTTCCCCTACACCCCCATGCTGTCTTCTGAAGCATAGAAACTGTGTCTGTAAAACAGGCAGACTCACTGCTCCAGAAAGTGCCTGTAGGCTAAAAGAGATGGGTGGCTGCAGGTCTTTATCATGCTCTTTTCTTGTCATAAACAAAGTGAGATACACTACATACAGTTTAACGTCCTTATTGCTCCACTTCATGCTGTGTTCTCTTAATTATGGGTAACTCGGTGCTCCTGGGAGGACAGGGAAATAACACTTTTGCTGAATCCTTTTTTTTTTCACTGTTCCAAATGCTCTCAGGACTTGTTTTGGTTTTCCTGTCCTCTTTATGAAATGAAGACTGCTAAACCCTGGTAATGTGAAATTCACTAATGAAAGTGCCACTAAGATACAATTTACTCAGGGTTCTGCTCTTCAGAATTTGAGAATTAACTCTAAAAACCAAGCACACATCTCTCCTCCGCAAATAAAATGTACCCTCATTAATATGAAAATCATAATCTAAACAAAGCATTGAAAACTTTGGGTTTGGTTTTGTTTTTTTTTTTTTAAGATGCCTTTTTTGTTATTTGGGGTTTGCCATTTGTTTTTTGAGACTTCTGAGTTTGCTTATGCTACATATGAAGATGATGTATAAAAGTTTCAAGAATTGGGACAAAAACAGTAATCTGAGAAAGAGAGAAAGCCAGTCGTGTATTGAAGAGAAGGTAGTGGGAATTAAGCTCATTGATCACCTTTAAGTTATCCTTTTGCAAAATCTGGAAAAGCTGTTTGCTTTTTTTTTTTTCTTAGAACAACTAAACTAAGGCTTCCAACTCATTGCTTGTCTACAGAAATTTGGACTTTAAGCAAAACACTAAACACGTGGGACTGATAATAGAAACAAGAGCTGATAAAACTGGAACTAGAACTGCTGCCTTATCCCACAGTGTAGAACTACGTTTAGTCTGTCCTTGTCTTCAAAATCAACCTGCCCACAAGCTTCTAGACATCACAGTTAGATTCAGCTGGGGCAAGCAATGAGGCTTGTGACTTTATTACTATATTCTGTTTTTTCTAACTGAGTGACAGCATGCAAATGAAAAATGAGGACATTTCCTTAGCAGCTTTAAAATACTTCATACTTTTAGAGTTGTCTGGTTGCCATAGCAAGAAGGCATGTTTAGATAGCAAACATGAAACAGGGACCCGCTTGGCCAGTAGCGTGGGGTGGGAAGGCCCTGTGCATGCAGCACTATGGTGGTTTTGCCACTTCAAACCTCAGATAGGGTCAAGCTGACTGAAGCTTTGCGCCCAACTGCTTCCTTTTGATAGCTTTGTTTCGTACAGAAGTATCAAGGGTGAATGAATCATTGTTTCCAAAACAGGAGATCAGAACAGAGGTTTGAATACCATGAAACGTTGGCATTGGTGGTAAAATACCATGTCTTCCACATTTCCCTTACACCCATTCCATACCTTACAAGCCTACTCAGTTATGCCAATGTAACTGTGGCTGAACTGTAACCAAATCACTGGAATGCTCTGTTTCAACATCTTTTTTTCTGAGGGTTGTTTGAGTATAGGAGGAATGCCCAACATTGGCATCTAAAAATATGAAAATCAGCCACATGATCTGCACTTATGATGCCTTTTCTTGAATATGCAGGAAGCTTTGGGCAGCTGCGCTAGATGTGCAAATTAGATATATTTAAATGATATATGTTTAAGCATGTAAGCAGCCTTGAGAACACATCCTTCAAAAACTGAGAAAAAAACCTGATCATGGTCTGATATTAGATTAGAGGAAATAGAAGAATATAAGCTCAAGAAAGAGAAAAGAATAAAAGTTGGAAAAAAACAACCTAGAGACTACCAAGGACCAGCCTTATCCCAAAGATATACCTGTATTGTATGATTCATAGAATAACACGAATTGGAAGGGATATCTGCAAGCCATCTTATCCAGCTGCCTGCTCCAAGCAAAGAAAACCTAGAACACATCACTTGGTGCTTTGTGCAGCTGAGGTTTGAGTGTCTCCAATAAATCTCCAATAAATCTGTGCCAGGGTTTGACCACCCTCAGAATGGAAAATATTCTCTTATAGCTATTTGGAATTTCTCATGTTCCAGATTTTGTCTATTGCCTTTCACCATTTCACTGGTCACCTCTAAGAAAAGGTTGTCTTCTCTACCTCCTCCCATAGGCAGTTGAAGAAACTCACAGTATCCCCTATTGTCCTTCTCTTCTTAAGTCCGAACAATCTCACTTCTTTCAACCTCTGAGCATATGTTTATGCTCCAGCCCTGTGGTCAAGCCCTGTGGTCCAGCCCCCTGACTGTCTTGGTGGCCCTTGCTGGACTAGCTCTTGTTCATCAAAGCCTTTGTTGAATGGGAAGTCCAAAACAGAACATGGTACTCCAGATACAGTTTCACAAGTGATGAATAGAGAAGAAAAGGTTTCCAGGGTAATTCAGGGAGGAAAGAACTTGGGGGAGTCATCTAGTTCAACCACCTGCTCAAAGCTGGGTCAAAAACCACCTCCCTGGACCTGCTGCTGAGCTCTAACACAGGCCATGATACAGCTAGCTCCCCTCACTTTAAGGACACACTGTTGACTGATGTTCATCTTGCCCATCTTTAGATGTCTATAATGCAGATCTCTTTCTGAGATAAGCACCAAAGGCAGCCTTTGAAAATAGTGACAGAAATAGGTGTCTGATCCATTTCAGATGTCTGCTTCATCAGGAGATGAATCACCCTCCAGCAATGCCTGCTTCCCTTCACTGATCATAGAGGGAGACCAGGGTGATTAGTTCCAATAAAAACATCTATACCGGTGGTATTTACTTTCATCCAGATCAATCCTGCCTCATAAATTTTACAACATCCCCGGATTTTGCTGGAAGATGGTACACTTTTGCATGTGTGTGTGAGTGTGCACTTGCAGAGTTCCTCTGAATGTGAGAAGAATACAATTAATAAGGATATAGCTAGACAAAAACACACTGAACTGGAGGTACCTGAAAGAGTTGATTCACATTTCAGTTGCAGATATTCTAGCAAATATCAAACTCAGTGGTTTATGAAGGTAAATTTGCTTTAAATATATGCCTGAGATTTTATTTTTAATACTCTAGGTAATATAAAGATAATTTCTTTTTCTTTTTATTCTTTTATTTTGGTAACATTAGTTAGATTTTTCTAAGGGCAAATACACAATTCTGCTTTGAAGCAACCAAGAGTACCAAATTGTTCATGCTGCCCACATTGAGATCATCCCTAATTCTTCCTTTCCTCAATGAGAGCTGCAAAGATGAGCTTGCAGTCAGCATATCTGACTGATTTTAGCTCCTAGTGGAAAGGTCAGAAAAAGTTCAACTCCTTTATAACAGAGCAACAATTCAGGAGGTCTTTAATCGTTTGTCCTGTAGATGAGCACAATCATCATCTTTCAGTGAACATAATGGTTAAAGATTATATTAAAACTCCCCTTTTTGAACAACAGCTCTCCTTTTGACCTCTCTGTAACCCTGAGTATTATGGCCTATTATCCAATTTGAATCACAGATGAGTGTTGCACTTTTTAGATGCACGTTAAATAACCTGCCACTTTTTTCTGGCTGAAGACAGACACACCATCTATGCAGGAAAATCCAGGCAGATAAGGGAAAAGCATCGCACCCCATTCACAGAAACCAGCCTGGACAAGCAATGTGAGTATTCTTTTAATGTTTTGAAATATTGAGAAACCATTGATCTTAATCTTTCAGAGCTGACTTTAGCCTTCTTTCTTATACTTTGCAGCAGCTTCCTCAGAAGTCCAACCTAAGTCCTCCTAGTCATGACAACATCACAGATGAGCCGCAGCTTGCACACAGAAGGGACCAAGATAAGTGTCTCTGAGCAACTGACTGTGTAAATATAAAATAGAGAAGGGGTTTGTTTATGGTAGTCAGAGCAGATAAGAAGTCTGAGAAAGAAAAGACAGGACTCTTCCAAAGTAATTTTGAATCATGAGATTTATGAGCCTTGGCAATTATTACTCTATGAAAACTGCATCTCTCCAGTTGCTTGTCTCACAAGGCACAGCATACAGTATTGCATTTAGAATATTGCATTAGCAGGGCTTGGTCTAAAGATCTAATTCAAAGCAAGAACCCACCTAGTTGGGTCTGAGCATGTTATTGTCAATTCTTCATTCAGTGATGAAGTTTTTTGCAGAAATATCTGTCAGACAGGTCTCTAGGGAAATTCTAGTGCATCCTTGAAGCAACTGCCTACACAACAGCGAAGGAAGCACAATCCAAAAGTGGTGTGGCCCATCACCCTAGGAGGTATCAGATGTGGAAACTGTTGTTCTCCAGCTGGTTCTGTCTTTTTTATGCTCCTCAAGTTCAGAAGCTGGCAGTCAGTTCCTCTGTTAGCTTCCTGTTTCTCTGCTAATTTAACTTTGGGCATGGCGGAATTTATACCAGGCCTGGGATGTTAAAGCTCCATGTTCCTGGGGAGAGAAGTCTGGGGATCAGAAATGAAGTGAGATTTCTCCCAACAGCAGTGCAATCCCTGCACATCAGAGACAGGGAACAAGCATTACTAACACGGAATGACTGCACTTGCGGCAGTGCTGTGCTCTGACTGAACACGCGCAGTTCTACTGCTTTTTCAGCCCTTTTCATCTCTTCTTACTCTCACTTAATGGCATTTACTACAGCACTGGATGCTTTCCTCAAGCAACTACTACAGTACATCACAACACCTCCTCACATACCAGGTAATCTCATTTGCATGATCCGCAGTTCTGTATATAAGGGGTAGAAACATGTAACCTAGCTAAACAAAATCCATAGCTCGACTAGTTTTGTGGTGCAGTCACATCCCTTACTTATTTTTAAGATACCTAACAGTGAAAACATGTTCAGGACACACACACAACATACCTATTAACAGTAACCCCGGACTTAATAGTAGTAGTTATAGCTGACCACTAGTTTCATAGATGTGAATAACAACCTCCAGAACTCCAGAAAGTCTTTCAGCAGATATACAGAGCTGAAACATACCTCTTGAGCTATGCATGGACCAGATAGTTCGGAAACATAACCAGCACTTTGCATGATGCTTGCTACCTGATTGCTGGGTTGTTACAAATATTATAGCAGAAGAAAATCTAATTTGAAGAAAAAATGCTGACACTGAGGTTAGCAATGGAGCCCAGCCCTAGATATTATAAGTAGGTGTCTCATATTTGAGCAGAATCAGTAGGATACAGCAGAGATTCAGCACAAAAGGACCATTTTCTACTTGGGATGTTAGAGATTTAATAATAAATATTGCCTCAGGATTCAAATTTATAACCTGGTTTTGTGGGACCTTCTGGGCACTCAGTACCTTTGTAAGAAGCCAGCAGTGCCTGTGAGAGGTACTAGAAGGGTACCTCTGGGCCAGTCAAATGCACAGGCTGTGAGTGAAATGGTGCAACCCAGGCAGTGCCTGGACAGACACCTCTCCCAGTGAGCAGGAATCTTGTCCTGAGGACTCCTCCTCGAGCAACTCAACCTCCACCACTGAACCCACTCACACCGTGCCTGCTCTGGAGCTTCTTGTTCTGTTCCCACTACCCGCAACCTCCCCCTTGCAGTTCAGCTGCACAGTCACTAAACCTGGCCTAAAGTAATTTTCAAGTTCACCATACCCACTCCATACACTTGTTTGCAACACTGACTTGCAAAAAAAAGATGTCACTAAACATTACTTATTTCTTACTTCACTGTCTGCTTTTACACCTTTTCCTTAAAGTTGCAGAAAATATCATATATTTGCAGAGCAGGTGGAGGGAAGATGAAATGTTTAACACTAATTTAAGGATCAAGTAAACATTTTATCACAGTAAAAACCCTGGTAGTTTCTCATTAGTCTCACAAGCTCCCTAGCAGGAACAAAATAAATGCTAAACGACAGTGACTTCACTGTGGAAAGTCATCTCTTAAACAAGTGTTGCAAATATACCATTTGTTCCTCACATCATCCTATTTCTCCAGCCATTTGTGACCAGGGTATGTACGCCCCTCCACAGATGTATATTACACATGACTGCAAGCCACTATTACTTTGGGGACATTTCATCAGGAAAAGCAGTGGCGTTACCATCACCTGATGCACCATGATCTGAGATGCCCTTGCAGTCCTCTAGCAATGCCTGCTATCAGCATATGCTGTCTTTTCTAATGCCTGGTAAGGCACTGATTTTAAAATCTGCATATTACCTCAACTGCCTCTGATCCAACTACCAGCTGAACACATTCGAGAGTTACTACAGCAGTATATTGTAGTAATAAAAGTCTTGTGCCTTTCATTGCCCAGTTTTGTTAAAACATCATGAAGATATTTCTATCAAATACATTGTTTCATGTCATTTGCTGAAGTGAACAAAGTATCTTGTGAGGTCTTCCTCATTTGTGCTTATTTGTAAATCTCATATATCACTGCTAAAGGCTATATGAAACTTTAAAAACACCTCGGTATAGGCAATACAACAAAGAACACACAGAAGGCACACACTCAGCCCAGGGGCACAGCATCCTCCAGGGCAGAGCAAAAAATGAGCCCAGATCCTGCATGGGCAGCCCAGGAGCACCTCTACAGCTAGCAAAATTTGTCCGAAGACAGTTTGTTCTTCTCTAGCACAACTCAACCTAGTGAGAAATGAAACTGGGGGTCTGCAGCCATAGGTGACACACATCATAGTGGGGACACTAAGAAATAGCTCCATGAGAATGAGTTAGAAGCAAAGAGCAGCAGAGAAAAACCTGAAGAAGCAAATGGTGGCAGAGAAAACAAATAAGCAAAGAGTAGCAACAAGAAACACCCACACACAACTCCACACTCTTCTGCCCCCAGAGAAACTGAGACAGACTAACTGTAACATGGAGTGAAACTCAGGGAAGTTGAGTCTAGGAAGGGGGGATGATAAGTGTTTGATTTTAAGGTAAGTCAGGGGAAGAAGGACAAAAGTTGTTTGTGTTATTTTTTTGGTCAATACCCTAATCAGTCATCAGAAATGTGTGCTGTCTGGAAATAAGTAAAAATTCCCTAAGCTGAACCTGTTTTGCCTTCAACTTCCCTCTCTACAAGAATTAGTCTGCTCAAGGCTTTTATCAAGGAGCTTCCCTAGCAAACTGGCTGTTTCTCCTCAAAGCAGCAGCCACAGAGCATTGCCAAACATGCCTCATGGCAGAGACCACACAAAGACACAGTTTATATCTGCAGACTTGTTTGGCAGGCTGAGGGGAGCAGAGTGTTTTGCTGAAGTTTGTCTTGAGGCCATAGAAGTCCTAGTGCAAATTGCTTTTGCTTTATGCAGGTGCTTGTGCCACATGTGCTAGAAAGTGTCCAGACACTGAAATAGAATGAGCCAATTTCTGGCATTTCCTCCTTGTGGTGACCACGTTTACTGTGTGTGCATCCCTCACACTACCCCCGGCCAGGCTTGAACCAGCAACACTGCAGAGCGAGCCAGTGAGAAACTTCCCCGTGCCCAGAGAGGGAATACCTGACTAATAGGCTTCTCTGCTACAGCTCTTCTTTAGTGAAGCCCGTCTGGTGGATGCCTGATTTCCAGGCTTTTTTAAAATGTACAGACTTTTGATCAAATTTAAGTTCATAAGGACATGGAAATTGCTCAGCAAAGTAGGATGAGTGCACATCTACCTGCATTCCACTTTGGATGGGAATAATTAGCAGTCTTCTACTTTTCTTCCTGCTTAGAATGAGCAGGTTATAATCGTCAGGAATTCATTTCCTACTTGAGTTGTTGCCCGTGACAGACCACATGCTCTCCACTTGCAGCCCAGCATCTTGCTCTCTTCCCAAGCACACCACACAGTATGCCTTAGCTCCCTTCCTCCCGATCAAACTATTTTAGACCTACTAGCTGCTATTGATGACACTGACTTAATGAACAGAACTGAGTTTTCTAATACGCCTGCCTGTGAACACAGTCTCCCTGACTGTTCTGCAGCATAGAGCTAGAGATTGCTCTTTCAGAGAACACTCTTGCTAGTAAATTGTTTGCCAAGATGTTTGTGGGTGGCAAGCACAAAGATAAGTGTAAGTCAGGGCAAATGTGTTTAAAATTTCAAACACGTTTATTTTTATCTTTTCTCGATATTTGCCCAGCTGTCTAATCTTTGTAAGAACTACCTAAATTAGGTTAACTCTTGCCCATCCATGTCAAATTCTCATGAGCAGAGCTGGAGGTGAGTTATTTGGTCATGTCACCCCCATTTTTCCCAGACAAAACAGTCCAACAAAATAATGTCTCTACTTTTCATCTTAAGCAATATGTTGTGGAATAATAAACAGGAATCAAACATAAAATAAATGTATTCAAAATTCTAAAATAAGCCTTGTCAAAGATAACGTTCTTCCTCCAATTCTAACCATGAGTCATGGTGTCAGTCAGACTATGAGATTTATCCATGATTTCAATTATTAGGGCCTTCAGCACAAGTTACTTTACCTTTGGCACACAGCTCCCATTGCTGCCTTTTCAAAACCAAAATTGTCAGTGTGTGTGAGTATAGAAACTCTGGACAGAAAAAAAACCAAACAAAACTATTTCCCTGCACACAGAAATCAAACTGAAGCTAATCACCTGGCACTGGCATCTCAGAAATACACCAGCACATTTTCCCTTCCTGTTCTCCCACACTCTGCTACCTTACGAGACTCAGTAACTCAGTTCCCAGTCACAGAGACAAAATGCAGAACTATAAATGGCAACAGAACTGCAAAGAACCCCCACTCCAAACCTCACACTATGCCAATACACACTGGCTGACCTAACACAAGCTGCACACTTAGGGAGCAGTTTTTCTGTGTCATCCTAGTAAGGTGCTAAGGAGCCCATGTTGTAGGCCAGTATAACACAGTTGCTGGACATGGAGCCAAGAATAGGCCATGAGAGTCTTTAAGGGTCTCGACTAACACAGCAAAATCATGACAAGTTTTCAAAGGGAAGATTGAAATTGTTTCTTTTGTCATCCTGCCTCTCTTCCTTCTCAGTGTCTGCACAACAGATCAACTTTCACTATGCCTCCAGCAGACAATGCTCCAGGGCAGGACTTCCAAACCCTCCATGGACAAAACCTCAGAGCAGGAGACATAAGCATGCACACAGAGAAGTCTCCTCTGCCTGCAGTACCATATTTGCTGCATGAAATGTGGCTTGCACATCCACCAAGGCTGTGTGTCACATTTGACAAGATCATCCTACCTGCTGGCTTAGTAGATGCTACCAACCACAAGTCTGGTCACATTTTCACTCCCTATTGTGTCTGTGGGTCCTCCCCAGTGAGTGTGCTGGGATGATGAGGGGACCCAATTCCTCTAATGAACATACACATGACCAGATGTAACTTTGTCCCATGGCATGGGTAGAACAGGAGAATTTCAACTCTAGTGTGATACAGCGTTGGATTGTGTAACACGTCCAATATCTTCTGCGAAGAACAAGGTGTGTGCTGATCTCCACTGCTGAAGAAAGAAAGAATAATTTAATTTGAAAAAACTCTATGACTAATTCAGAAAAGGAACCTGGAATATACTGAGGTTCAAGATGGCAAGAACCAGAAGTTTCACCTTGGGAGTATCAGATTGAACCCTATCAGATTGAACCATAGAAAACTTCTTAAGCAGAAGAACAATACAGTCCTGAAACAAAACATCTCTCCCACACAGAGGTATGGTGGAGTCTTCATCCTTAGAGATGAAGTGTAAATCAGCCTAGATACGGCTTTTTCTGATGCCTTCAACTTGAGGATGGACTAGAGACTTCAGAGGTTGCTTACAACCAGCATTACAAGGATTCTGTGAAAACACAAACTAGATTTGGCAGCTGTATACAGCCGCTTGATTATTTGCCCAATCCCATCCATGCTTATTCGCCTGGAAGTTTATCACTTGTGTACATGTTGCAGCATCCTATCTAAATATTTCTCAGCCTTTCTTTCTAAAAATACTGACTGTGGTACCCACAAGCAGCCTGTTCTTTGAAGTCTCCCTTCTGCTGGGCTGAAGCATCTTCTTCCCTGTGTAGGAATAAGTACAACAGGGAGTAAGGAAAAAGGGATAATCTCTCATATAGGGTGAAAACTTAAAGCTGACACAATGAAGTTTATCATCAGACACTACAAATGGATCTGACCTTTCCAAGTATAAGCTCTGCATTGCTATACGCTGTTGCACATCTGTATCATTACCCAGAGCTCATAAATAATATTAGATAGATTCATCTCTGATTATGTACTAAGATTTATGCCAGAAATTACTATCTTATCATTCCTTTTCGCCTCTGGAATATCCCAGACTTTTACACTTAATTCAGCCACTCTCACACAAGGACTATAAGCTTGTGTTTCACAAAGTATATCTTCCAGAAATACTTTACTCCTGACAAAATAAAGAAAAGCCATCTATTCATAGAATCATAGAATCATTATGGTTGGAAAGGACCTCTAGGATCATCAGGTCCAACCTTCATCCTAACATCTGTCTATCCACTAGACCATAGCCTCGAGTGCTATATCCACTCCTTTTTTAAACACCTCCAGGGATGATGACTCCACTACCTCCCTGGGCAGTCTGTTCCAGTGCCTAACCGCTCTCTCGGTGAATAATTTCTTCCTAATATCTAATCTAAACCTCCCCTGATGCAACTTGAGGCCTTTTCCTCTCATTTTATCATTAGTAATTTGGGAGAAGAGACAACACTAGCCTCACTACAACTGCCTTTTATGTAGTTGTAGAAGAAATAAGGTCTCCTCTTCTCTAGACTAAACAACCCCAGTTCCCTCAGCCTCTCCTCATAAAGCATGCTTTCCAGAACCCTCACCAGCTTCATTGCCCTTCTCTGGACCCACTCCAGCACCTCAATGTCCTTCTTGTACTGTGGTGACCAAAACTGGACACAGTACTTAAGGTGTGGTCTCACGAGTGCCAAGTACAGAGGCACAATCACCTTCCTACTCCTGCTGGTCACACTATTTCTGATACAGGCCAGGATGCTGTCAGCCTTCTTGGCCACCTGGACACACTGCTGGCTCATGTTCAGTTGACTGTCCACCAGCACCCCCAGGTCCCTTTTCGCCAGGCAGCTTTCCAGCCACTCCTCCCCAAGCCTGTAGTGTTGCCTGGGGTTGTTGTGACTGAAGTGCAGGACCTGGCACCTGGCCTTGTTAAACCTCATTCCACTGACCTCAGCCCATCACTCCAGCCTGTCCAAATCCCTCTGCAGATCCTTCCTACCCTCAAGCAGATCAACACTCCAACTTAATTTCGTTTCATCTGGAAATTTACTGAGGGTGCATTCAATCCCTTTGTCCAGGTCATTGATAAAGATATTAAACAAGACTAGTCCCAAAACTGAGCCCTGAGGGACACCACTTGTGACTGGTCACCAACTGGACTTAACTCCATTTACCACCACATTGTGCCCACTGACAGACAGCATCAATGTTTATTCACTACCTCTTAGAAAAAAGTGCTGTGACTCGAATTTCTCTGGTGAAATTTCTGACTGGAAATTCTCTGGTCAGCAAAGCAGCTCTTGGTTCTTGTTCTGCCTCTTCCTACTAGATCATTTGGTGCTTATATATATGCAGTATTTTTCCCTTCATTAGGTTTACAGTACTGACCTCAACATTTCTTTGTAAAACAGAGATTTAACTCTTTAAAATCTTCTACGCTGTGAGGTTTTTTTACATACAGTTCTGGAATTTTGTATTTCAAGTGATTCCTCTGCACCTTCTCCAGGTTTTCAACAAAATTTTTGAAACATGGAGAGCAGATCTGTTCCCAACTTCTCTGTACCAGTCTAACCTTTTAATGACTAGGTATAGAAAGAGGAAGATTGTGAGGTGCTTGAATTTCCCAGTGGAGATTCCATTATGGTGTCAGATGTAACTGACTTCTTCCCAGAGATACATTACGAGACAGTAGCCTCTCATTTATGGATCTGGCCTTTACTTTGCAATAGTATTGTTCTCATTACCAAAACAATTCAGAAATTGTGCAGCAGCTCTATCCACATTAATAGTTGCTATCTCACCAACCCACGTAAATGTTCCAAAATTTCTTGGTTGAATGCTTCAACAACAGTGATTCTATAATTGTTCACGTTAGATGCAGAGGTGGGACAGCATCACACCTTGTGACAGTCATTAGGTGAATAGAACTGATGCTTACTGTGGAAAACAGAGGCCATATTGTGTTGCACAGGTAATGAAGGAGATGGGTTAATGCTGCACAAGTATGTTTCCATATTACCTTGCTGGACCTCCCCTGAAAAGATCTACGAACTGTTGGTTCTCAGCTCTACTCCCGTTAGTCTGATTTGCCACACCTCACACCCTGATGGTGAGGAATTCACACAAGGAGAGTGAAGTGTTGCAGGAAGAGTGACATTGCAATGTCAGATTTGTTCCCTGTTATTCAGGAGTTTTCAGCATGCCCTGTTGTGATTCTTCACTCCTTACACAAAGGGGCTGAAAAGGTCGGTCATGTCTGAGTAGTGTTGACAGGACTGAATTGTAGCAAGGCTCATTCACTAGATTTGCACAACTATTCTAGAGATTAAATGCAGTTTAGACAGCTGTCAGGGCCTTCAAGTTGATACTGTTTCAGAGGAATGACACTCATGCAACCCAGGCACTTTCTCCATGATATGAGAGGGAATATGTCCTCCCTACATCTACAAGGATCATGCAATGTCTATCCTAGAAGGTTAAAGTCAAGTCGCTACTTTTCCATGGCTCTGAAACATCTCTGTGAAGTTATTCCTTTGCTCCTCCAATATGAAGCCAGAGAAGAGCACATGTAGTCATTTATCTGTTAGAAGAACTGATGCCTTCATGCACATTTGTTTATAGATCCAACTTAATGTTTTTTTGCCAAGAAAGAAAAATTTATATCTTTCACCATTTTCTCCTTCCTGATTTTATTTTTGCTCTAAAATTCATAAATCTTGGCTGAGTTCTCTCTCACAGCCAGTACATCACTTGGACGTTTAATTAATAACTCTCTGGATTAACTGCTTCCATTAATGCCACAGCTTACATGCTTATTATTTAGTGGTCCCTCAAGGGACCTTCTCAGCTCTCTCATAAAATACTTGTTCATGCAGTGGAGCTGGGGGGCTTAAGAACTTGCAACCCAGAGATTTCAGATTAGTTTACTGCTTCAAACAAGGTGAAATTAGGAGTGTATCTGGTCATTTGGGTTACCTGAAAAATACTGTATTTGGCAGGGATTGGGAAATTGTTTAATCTGTATGGCTTCCTGTCCAAAGCTTTCTCTTTTCTCAGCCTAAGATCTTTATCTCTTGGTTGCCTAAAAATGTCATAAGTCCATTCTTCTTGCTTTGGAAAGTAAACACCAGGACATGGTCACTGTTGCTCTGTCCTCACAGACACATGTGGATGACATGAATTGGTGGTTGCCCATAGAACAGTTTTACTCGTCTTCCCTGATGGGAGGATGACTGGAGGTGTTCACGCTGCACAGATATCCCAGGCTACTGTGGACTTAATCACTTATACCCTCATGGTGTGGCACAGCATGGAGACTTCATCAGCGGCCCCCACGGTACTTCTGCATCATTCTTCTTCAGCCAAGCAGAGCCAGTCTGAGTCTCTCAGCTCTGCTCTATGCTTAGATATTGCACAAAAATCTCCCCACACCTTCATTCAGCAGGACACCTGTGGAAGAGTGGAAGTCTGCCTCCACAGACACCCACACATCTCTAAAGAAATTTACAAGTATCTACTGTTTTTGTGGAAGTGAACACAAAGTCCACGTGCTTGACTTCTAACCACTTTTTAAGAACCACTTTTAACAACATGTAACATATGTGCTATTAACATGTAACAAGGACAAGGAGCAACACTTTGGTAAACAAATATAACACGTTTTCTCTGGACTCCTGGCAGCTTCAATGACAATGACAATGTGATTCTGCTATTAGGAATGCCTTCAAGAGCAGCCTGTGAAAGAGCTGTATCATCAAAACCACTCCTAGGAGGAAACATTTGACAAACTGCCTATAAAAACCACAAAAGTAGCACAACCAAGAAAGTCTGGGAAACTCAGATCAAAACAGATTGAAGCTGATGATGTAAGTGCTCCTCAAACAAACACCATGGCAGAAGCACTGCTTTGGGAGAGAAAAATAGCTGTGAATCCAGCTACCATTCACTCCTAGGGGTGGGGACAAGAGCGAAGATGTGGCACAGAATAAGGATGAACACTTAAGTTACTGACCTGAAATAACAGTTTACTAATTTGCAGTTTGCTGAGATTTTTTGACCAAGGGATTTTGATAAATGAAATCAAGTCACAGAAGGTGTTATTAAAAACAAGCAGTTTGCACTAAAAATCCCCAGGTGCAGCAGTCTGTGAGCTTTTGCAGGAATATAAAACTCACCATAGAAGGCTGTGCCAAAGCTAGGTAGCAAGTCTGGAACAAGTGGTGTTTTTCTGAACTGAATGGCAAGACACAACTATTCATGGTCAGAAAAGAAGAAAAAGTATTGAATGGAAGAAAAAAACCCAAACAAACAAAAAAAAGACCTGAAGCCTAAGCATACTACAAACGAAAGCTGGTGTACTGCAGCATGGTTACCTTGTTGAACAGCAAGAATTTGATGGGTGCATTTCAGAGCTTTCCTCCAAAGCTGGAGTCCTTGGCCACAAATATTTTTGCAGTTTAAGAGTCCAAATAGTCCTGTAAGCAAGACTTACAGATAATCATGGGAGATCTTAGCAATGTATGAAAATAACTTACAAGAGAATGTAAAGAAGACAAAGCCAGACACCCCTCAGTGGTGCCAGTGACAGGGAAAGAGACAATGGGAACAAATAGAAACACAGAAAATTTCTAAAGATAAGAAAAAACTTTTAATGTGAAATTGAGTGAACACTGGAAGTGAGTACCAAGAGAAGCTGTGGAGTCTTTGTCCTCATATATATTCAAAACCTGCGCACAAGGTCCTGGGCAACCTCCTCTAGATGACCCAAATTTCAGCAAGAAGAGTTGATTAGATGATCTCCACAGGGCTCTTGCGAACTCGAACAATGTTGTGATTACTCCCTTAGGTCACTTCATCAGCAATACTTCCTTACCTCCACAGATGAAGAGGTTATCCTTTGTCTGTTTAAGCTCTGCATGTCACAGGGATATCTCCTGTCTGGGGAATGAGATTTTTGCCCACCTCCATGCACTCTGTCTCCTACTTACATCTCCTGGGGTGTCCGATCTTGGTGCTTAGCTTCTTCCTCTTCATGATCTTGGCCATGACAGAAGTACTTCCTGGTCAAAGTACCTCTTGTTTTATGGAAGTGAGTGCAAAGTCTGTGGGCTTGAGTCGATGCAGTGATGACAGCTCTATGAACACAAATAACAAACTTTCCATAACAAGCATAAAAGCACCTAGGGAAATGATATTGGTTGCATACACAGTTTGATGAAGTATCCTGCCACCAACTGATAGTCATCAGGGAAGTGATGCTGCCATTATGAATACCTTTGAGGAGGGGCTGTGAAGCAGCTGCATAATCAAAATGACATCTAAGGGGGAATTTTCAATTAACTGCCTGCAAAAGCTGCAACAGTAGCACAACCTCATACACTTGGTAAACTTCTGCCAGCAGAACCTCAATTAATGAAAAAGAGCTTCTCCAACAAATGTCAGGGTAGGTGCAGGACTTTGGGACAGAATGGTAACACGTCGCATGGGTTGGCAGCTACTTGTAGACCAGAAATGAGGAGCAGAAGGGTCTCCCAATAGCAGCGGGAGAGGGTCTGGCACCCAGAACACAGCGGATGCCTCAGGAGGATGAGGACACACCCCTCTGACAAGGGTATGTGGAGGAACATTCAGCAGAAACACAGCCAGCAAGGACAACCTGCCAGACACTGATGGGAAGGAGCAGGGTCCTGGGACTCACTGGGATGTGCAGCATCCTTTCCCTTCTGGCCAGGCAAAGCAGGCATCACTATACAGTGAGGGAGCTCCCCTGGGGCAATCAGGGAAGATGTCTGACAGCCCTAGCATCTCCTATCAGCATATGTGGCCACCATTGCTGCTGTTGGAGAATAATATCCCTGTGGGAGAAGCAGACCACTCCCTGGAAGGCCAGGGCAGCCACAGCCAGGATAAGGTGACAGCTGAGCTTCCTCTAGACTGAGCAGCTCCTCCAAGAAGCAGCTTCCTGCAGACAGATAGTGTCTTCCTCGGTTCTGTCAGTAGGGTGCAAGTTTGAAAATATACATATTGAGAACGTTTAGGCTGACAGGGATCTTTGACAGGACCAGGCTAAGGAGCATGTACATATGAAATAACACCCGCAAATCTGAGGAGGTAGGAACCCCAAAATTCTCACACAAGCTGTCAATAGGAAGCAGAAATAGGCAGTAATCTTAAAACTCATTTCAGCCACATCATTACAAGGGACAGCCATGTCTGTCTGAGGCTGTGGTATCACCTGAAAGGCAGCCTGAGCTGGGCACAGACACATTTTTATACTACATTGAGCAGCATATGGGTTATACCACCCATGTGGTATGCAAGAGTCCCTTTGGGAGCTAGGCTGGTCAGCTGGTGCTGCAGCATGGTGAGGCAGCTAGTCTGCTCTTAATTCCAGAAAGAGCTTGTGGGCTCTACCCAATGCCATGTTGTGCAGGTACACCCTATTATTCCTAACCCCCCGAAAAACCCAACATGGACGTGACAACAGCTGAAACTGCACCACTGCACATCCACCCCTGTATCCATCATTCCTCCTGCACTAACCCCAGCCACTGATGTGTTAACTGGCCCTCCTGTGAGCTCCTGATATGTATCCTTTGTCCCAGGCATTCCTTTCCAACACAGACAGTTAATCCCCCTAAGTTTAACACATGCAGTGGCTCTTGGGTTCATTGAGGTGCTAAAGAGCCTTACTGCCCTGCCCAGCCCTGATGCCTCCTGGCAGGCTGGCAGAGCACAGCTGGTGACATTAGCATGAGCACAAGGTTGTAGAGGCTGCTCATGCAGAACGATTCTACCATCCAGAAGCCATGAGTGCATTTTCACCTCAGTTTGGCAAATCCTTCTGGGACCCCACCAGAATCGATCCAAAACAACCACTTGTTCTTTTGCCTGGATAGCAGGTCTCAGAAGAGTGGAGCGAGGATTGGCAAGGTTGTTGAGCTTTTTCACCTGAGGGTCAGTTTCATTGCAGGGGAAGCATATGATGCAGTTAGGCCTGAAAGAAAGCCATGGGAGAAAGATCCCATTTCAAGATCCTCATTGAGGGAACAGACAGCTGCACTGCTGGTGGGCAGAGCACTTGCACAGATAAGGACTATGTTACCAGCATTTTAAGCTGCCAACATCTCTGGATCTCTGGCATTAGAACCAGAGAGGGGAAACAAACTCGTGTTGATCACCAATACCTGTGTTTACCTGTTCAGAGAAATGATTTGTCACCACTTGAGGGAAAGGCAGAACAAGTACATCTGAGGTTGCTGACAAGCAGATGATCATGAGCTAATCAGATCCTGGTCATTTCTTAAAGCCAGATCTGCCCACATGCTTAGACCTGCGTGGCATTCCATATGTGGTAGAATCAGTCAAAATTCTATCATGTGATCAAACAGCAGTGTCCGGTAAAATAGCCAGAGCACCTGAAATGGAATATTAGTCCCATTAGATAGAACAAACTTGGTCTCCTGATAGAGGGACTGAACTGGGAAACTGGAGAACAAAGCAAGGATGTGGATGTTATACTTCTCTCCAGCTCACTGAGCCAAGTAAGTCTGCTCTGCAGCTCAAATTCCCTCAGAAAATGAAATGTCTACCCTGCCCCAACAATGCCCTCTCAGTACCATCTATTCAAGCCTATAGAAGTATTGCAGAAAAGCTCTTTTGCAATGTATTCATATGCTACACTACTAGCTAAGGTGGGCTTCATCTGACCAAATGCATCCACTTGAGTCATCCACGAATCACTTCATTGCATGCTCGGCCTAAAGGAGTCACCTAAACTGGCTTCAGGGGAACTGTTCCCTGAAACACCTGTTTCTCTCCATCTGCAAAGAAGGAAAACAAGGCTGGTATCTCAAATCAGGGGAAAAGAATCACATTTATTTCCTAGCTTTTCTAGTTCTGAGAGTGTAACAGTAGCAAAAGTTCACAGTTCACAAATACCTGAATGGTGAGGAGGAGTAAGTTGCAACCCAATGGATAAACGCCTAATAAGACAAAGAAAACTTTGCTACCAATTATGAGTTAGCAAAACAATTCACCCTTGTGTCAAGGAGACACAAATGCTTCATTTCCACTATGGATAAAAGAGCGAGAAAAAGGAGGAGCCACCTGCTGCAAGGCCCAAGGAGTCCATGCCAAGTGGGATGGACAAGATGACTTTCAGCCTTCAACGACCCTGTGGCAAGGATAAAAGAAGTCCTGATCAAGCTCTGTCATGCTGATCTGAGATTTCATGTCACAGTGTGGCAAATATAAGAGTCTTTCCTACAGCTCTGAAAACTTGGCTGTGATTGCTTACAAAAGATGTGAGTTTTCTCATAAAATCCTTCCCTGTCCCCCAGAAATGTCACTGCACCAGAAAAGCACAGCTTGCTTCTAGAAGAATGACAGGACCAAAAAACAAGCAGTTCACACTAAGGCAAGCCACAAATATCCTTGGGCTGGCAGAGAAGGAACAGGATGCCAAATGGGGACAGGACGATGATGGACAAGACAAATGGCGTCACCATGGTCTGGCACCACTCTCACACATGTTTGTGGTTCGAGGGACAGAACAAAAGCGCAGCACTTTCCCGGTGATTTAATCTCACTGTTGAATGAACAAGGGCATCTTTCATATTCTCAGGCTTCTAACTATTTGCAAAAGTATCAGAAGGGCAGCCTGGCAATTGTGAGAAGAGGGCTGGCTTCAAAGGACATTAGGAACAAGCAGGGAGTCTCTCAGGAATGCAAAAAGGGACTTGCAGAGTCTAAAACACCACACACCAGCGTGGGCCATACCTTGTAAACAAAAAGGGACAAAAGGGAAAGAAAGGGTGTGGAGTAACATCTAAGGATAATATAGACAAAGCCTGAAAGCAAAAATAATACTTTATCCTGTTTTAACCAGGATGCCATGGTTCATTGTGTGGACAGGGCAAGGTGGCTAAATGGGAACAAGCACACAGGACTGGAAAGGACAGCGTCTGAGGGGAGAAGTAGTCAAGGAGTCTGATGCCTTTGAACCAGGCACTAAATGACCTCTATCCCAAATATTACAGGTATGCATATTGTACAGGAAACTGGGTCTGGTAGCGAGTTTGTCTAAACAAATCTATCAAGGAAGGATGACTTTCTGGGTGGCATCCAGAGCTTGGCTTTCTGAGCCTAGGAAACCAAAGGCTAAAAAGGTCTGTTAACTGCTTTCTATAAATACAGCAGGAAGGGGGAAGCAAACAGAGGAGAGGAAAGGATCCATTTAACCTAAAGCACAGAGTTGGCAGGAGAACAAATAGGTACAGACTGTCTGCAAATATACTTCGGCTGAAAATTAGAAGGCTTCTTGTCTCTAAAGTGATCAGGATCTCTTCCAAAGGCAAAAAATAACATTTGTTTGAACACAGACTTTCAAGCTGAATTATTTCAAAAGCTTATAAAAGAGATTTCTGTGATAGCAGGGGAGTTGACTAGTAAGCTGAAAGGTTTCTTGTTTTTAAAACCAGATGTCTGTCTCCAGAATAGTTATAAGAAGGTGGTTTAAAAATATTTATTTTGCATGCTTAACTAGAAATCATTCAGCAGGCAATTCTCCATCGGTCCCTCCGCTGGCTTCAGTGAAGTCAAGCCCTGTTTGTGAATCTCCAACCCACCTATAGCTACTTCAGCTCCCTGAGAGCAAAGGAAGCAGGGAGAAGAACCTCGCAGAGATGACACAAAATAGATTTCTTCCACAAGACCATGTGGGACAAGACAGGAAGAAGATCTGGCCTTCATATGCTCTACTGTAGAGCAGCAGAGCTATTTCCGAGAGTGCCACCAGCACCTGACTTCTTCCAAAATCAGTGCCTGTGCAGTTAGTACAGTGCTTCAGGTTTACACAGCACCTTATTCTGCAGTAACCTCACTCTGTGCAGAAGTCTACCAGAGTTGGCCAGTGCTACCTGCTCGTCAGGTGCCCCTAACTACTGTCTGAATATTGCTGCTGCATCAAGGTATGCAGAACAAAAGCAGGGACAGACACATATTATATGCAAATCTTTGAAGCTGCAAATGACTTTGAAACCAGCCCACTAATGCTTAATTTGCCAAGTGACGGCAGCCAGAAGGCAAAGAGCCAATTTTCCTTGCATTTCCCATGGAGCCCAAACACTTTCCCAAGGCGGCAGCAGCTTTGGAGGGTGATACAGCTGAGCATTTGACACATGCACCATCTTGGGCAGCCGGAGCTGTTAATAGCTTTGGGAAAAAACAGTCCACTAAGGTTGCTCCCCATTCTTTTCCAGACATTTTCACTGCCTCATTTGCTGGGACGTTTTGTTATGATAGAACATTTTGTGTGGATCATTCTGCGTTGAGATGTTTTTAGGATATTGTTCAAGACACTGCACTTTGAAAAAGATGCTGTGGTCTACTCTCCTGATTTTTTTTTAAAGCGTGGCAGATATGTTTTTACAGGATGAGACATGGTAGCATGTGGTTTGTACCTCCAGTCATGCACAAATATCCCATTCTTTAGAAGAAATTCAGAAATATAATTTCTTTACATGGGGATTTCTCTTGATTCTAAACACTACTGGAGTAGTACCAGTATCAGGACCTTCTGTCTGCCCTTGGGCAAAGCAGTTTTGCTAAAATAAATGGAGCTAGAACAGGCTGACCCTGCGTGGCTGTGAAGGGGTTGCCAAGGGAAGGTGAGGGACACCAAAGCTTTCAGTTCTGGCCACTACTGTAAGGGAACCCTAGGTGGTGGGTGTCTATTTTGGACCTGTTGTTCTGTCTAGGGTGAGGGTGTAGGTGAGGGTGAGGACTTGGTGGTAGCAATTACAGTACCTGCACAATCTTGTGTAGGTGGGGGTGTGAACGGGCTTTCCAGAATCTGAACTAGATGCTTCATGGTCTCAAATTCACAGGGGCTCTTTTTTTCCCTGCTTTTAAAGACAGATGCCACATCTGTCTTTTCCTAAGCTGCAAAGGTTGCCCATGTGCTCCAGGAGCTCGATAAAATAAACCCTAATAGTTTAGAAATTCATCTTGCTGGCCCTTAGGTATCCTAGAGTGCATCTCATCAGACCATTCCTTGCTTGAAACCATCTAACCTGCCTGGATTTAAAGTCTTAAATATGATGTCTCATATATTCCTGTCAAAAGCAGAAAGCTTTCAGTTCTTATGAAGAGCACCACTGACTTCAGGCTAGTTACCCACAAATCTGTATTTCTTTTTACAATAAAATTGAGATAGAGAACTATTTCATAGTCATATCAGCACTTGAAAGAGCCTGAAGTTCCTGAGCAGAAAGGATAAATTATCACCCCAAGTAAGAATTTTCACCTTTGTAATTTTTAACAGACTTTACTGAATCAGATGCTTCAAATCTGTCCTATATTTTACTGGAAATTATTATTTCTTTTCCAGTAATTTCCTGATTTATTGCTGCTATTTGCCTTTAGCACACCAGTCCAAAGGCTGTTTATTGTGGAAAACATGCACAAGACTCTTCCACATTCAAAGTGAGTACTTTGGGGTTTGTTTAGAAATGCTGTGCAGCAGAGTCTCACTATCACGGGTAGTATCATAAACATCTCTGTGTACAGAGCTTGTGAGAATCTGTTGTAACACTTAATTCACTGCAAGAAGGTGCTCAAAACAGAGCAGATGAGCGTGGTGTAAAAGTCAACAGACAGCAGAATCATCAGCATAACTCTATGTGGAAAACTGCAACTTATTTCTGTTTGAGTAGAAGTTCACAGAGAAGATACTTGCTCAGCTTTGAACTAACTTTTAAGTCAGCCTGACAGCTTTCACATGACAGAAATGAATAAATCATGTTTTGTAGTGTAAGATGCTTTCTATAAAGCCATAACAAAATTATAACCTGTGAGCAGTAATGCTCCAGAGCCCTGGCCATGGCCCGGTATCCCATCACATTACAAAATGTGCAAGCAAAGCAAACCCACCGTCCTCCTGCAGCTCACCATTCACTTCAGGACACTCACACCTCTCTGGTGTTCTCCTTCTTCCTCCCAGGAGATCTTGCTGAGGCAGGGAAGTGGCAGTGTACCAGGGAAGGATCCACGGGACCAGGCTTGACTGCTGTATGGGCCAAGCTGCACAAGGGACTCCACAGAGGGTCTGGCCAGAGTGTATGCCAGAAGGAAGGAGGTATATTTATTAAGTCCTATCCCAGAGAGTCTCATTGCTCTGGGACCATACCAGAACCTGGGTTTCACAAGATGGACAGGGTTGTTATATTTAATAGGAAAAGAATTACCTGCCTACTATTTTTCTTTCAGAGTCCTTTTTAATATCCAATTTATTCAACTAGGAGTCATGATTAAAGCTAACTTTCACAATCAACTTAAAAATGCAAAGTTATTATAATCATTGAGGCAAAGGGATGAGCTCTCAACTTTGAGACAGAAAGGTGTTTCTCCAGACTGTGGGGCTCATAGAATCATAGAATGGTAGGGGTTGAGGGCACCTCGGGAGATCGAGTCCAATCCCCCTGCCAGCACAGGAACACCCAGGGCAGGCCACACAGGAACAGATCCAGGCAGGTCTTGAAAGTCTCTAGCAGAGACTCCACACCCTCTCTGGGCAGCCTGTTCCGGGCTCTGTCACTCTCACAGTGAGAAATTTTTCCTCCTGTTGAGGTGGAACTTCCTCTGTTTCACCTTGCTACCATTACCTCTCATCCTATCAGTGACCCTGAGCACTGCAGGATCTAAACATCTCTTGCAAATCTGTCTTTCAACAACCACTGACTTGCAAATTAGCAGAAATGTAAGTCCTGCTTGGAGCACAGGAGCAGCAGCAAGGACTAGAGTTACAAACATACATTTTAAAGCATTTAACAAAATAGCAGTTCTCTGCTGTGAAATGCCAGAACAAAATCAAAGTGTTGTAACCTTCACAAGTGATCCTCCATGATAAACAGTTCACTGCACCTACAAAGGAAAAGCTACTGAAACCCTCTGAGAAGCTCCAGCAAGAGTCACACACCACCTGCCACTAGAGGAATAGTCATTCTGACTCTTGACAGCCATAGATAATGCTCCAGGCTTAGTCCTCTGTTCTGCCCACCACACTCTCCAGGAAGTTCTCCACACTGAGCATGTTTGGTTGCTCTCAGTTCAGGCTCAACTTGCATTTATTACCAGTAAGTTTCAGCTGATCCAATGCCAGAGGTCAGAGGCAGTTTTCTGCTCAGCTGCCCACCCTCCACCCATTAGCACAACAGCAGAGCTAACGCACAGTACTTTTTTTTCCATTGTCCACCAGTCTGATTCATGAAGAGTTTCCAAAAGCTTATGTGCGAAGGCAACAAGTACCCTTTCTAATTATTTGCAAGTTAACACACTGGCTTGTGAGTTCAGGTCATGTAAAAAAAAATATATATATTTTGAGGGGTGGTAACTCATCCTTTTTCCTGGTCATTCCATGCTCCTGCTAAGTTCTGGCATTTGAAAATTTCTTTAGCTGAGGATAAAAAAATTCCAGACAGACTTTTCTAGAATGTGCCGTGTATACGGTGAGACATATTTCAGACTCACAAAGGAAATCTCTGGACGGCGAGCGCTGTGAAATGTTAGTGTTGTCCTTCCTGTGACTGACACTAATGCTGACAGCTGAACAGAAATATCTGGGAGCCCTCATCTGTACCACAGATAAATTTTCCTTATACAAAAATGTTTGGTTTTCATTTATAGACCAGTGTATGTCATGTAACTGTCCTCATAGGTCTTCTATGATCAGCTGCTATACCAAACTTAAAAGACATTTGAAATGTGTACTGTGGCACTGCTGCTTCATATTCATATTACTCCATATTTCTATGAACAGTTTGGACAATGAACAACATGGTACATTTTAAAAATTTGCTGGCAACAAGAATATCCCAGTAGATAAGCTCAGGAATCAAAAAAATTAAATATATATAAATGAATGAAGCTCTGCAAATCTTAATTCAGTACATATACATACAAAATACTAAACTTGAGAGGGATGAACCAGAGATACAAATGCAGGCTGGCAGCAGTACAGCAAAAGAGGGCTTGGAGTTATAATGGATCAGAAATAAAGATGCATCGACAATATGAGGCTCTCTTTGAGAAAGGAGATAATTATTCTGTTCTAGCCCACACTGGAAAAGCCTCAAATAGACCACTATGGCTCAATTAGAAAGAATAAAGATAAACTGGGAAGACTAAAGTGCAGCAGCCAGAGCGACAAAAGGATTCAAAACTATGACCTACAGGCAAAGTCTGAAGAACTGTTTGGGTTTTTTTTTTGTCTAATAAAGGTGAAGCTTAAGGGGTTAAAAATTAGAGCTTTCCATTATGTAAGAAGGGCAATATTGACTTATTCCCCAGGTAAAGTGAAAGAAAACCAAAGTTCTTTGCAGCAAGAGAAATGTGGGTAGGTTACTGCATACCTGTACAGGTGTAGACCCCCTTGACATAAACAGATTTCAGACAGACTAGCTATGCTTAACCCCATGTCACAATTAATGATGCTTAATCCCATTCACAGGTTGTTGCACTGATGGTGCTGTGCCTGTCTGGATTCGTATCTCAGCCTACACTGAGCATGGCATCCTGAGCAGACAGTGCCAGACAGCCAAGAGAAGCTGGGAGTGAAGAGCTGCAGTGATCTGCACAGGGATGCTCTGCTTCGCTAACAGCCAAGCTCAGGTGTGACATCACTCCCCTAAACCCTGCCTGCGACAGCACGGGAAAGAGAAGGGAATGCACAAGGTGTCTCGGTCACTCCCAGGAAGGTTTCTTGCCCTTGTTCTGGGCAGAGTATTTTGTTGTGTGATAGGTGACTAAAAAAAGGAAGGGGATGTTCTTTAAAACAAGGTGATTGCTGCACAAGGTAGTCAGATCTTGGGTTTATAATGCAAGTAACCATTTGAAACAAGGCCACAACTACAGTTTTCTCCAGCAAATAGCTACTTCCAACAGCATCCTACTGTCCTGGCATAGCCAAAGTATGACTCAGAGCAGTACTTACTGAATTTCTGTCCTGATAACCGCCAAGAACTTCAAATCTGCCAAGGTAAGAGCTTACTAATAGCTGCAACACATTCCTACTATTGCTGAAGGGAGTTAAAAGGCTTGAATCAAAGGCAGCAGATATAACTTCCAATTCTTGCTGGAGTTGCACCTAACTGTGCTGCACCCCGGTGTGAGAGCTGTCTCTGTCCTGCATTGCCCTGTTCCACGAAACAACAAAAGACTTGGACCAAAACCTTTCAGCCAAGTCGAGCAATCAGCTTCTGCAAAGCAGTTACTTCTAGTGCAGGAGGTGTGTTGAGGCTGTGAGCTGTTGGCATAAGAAAGGTTTGGCTGTGTGTAAAGAGATAAAGAAAGAGGTCCTTAAACACTTTGTCTGAAACAACCTGGGAATGTTCCTCCATGCTGTGAGCAACCCAGCACTCAATCATCTGAAGTATATGCTCTGACAGGATTTTAAATCCTTATAATTAGGTCTTATGCATAAAAATCCAAAGCACAGCATTTCAGTTTTAAATAGTTCTTGCCTGTATTAACCCTGCTGCCTGGTTTTTGTGCTGCTCTGCCTTGTGTCTGTGGAGGTTTTGTCATTATCCACCCACAGCAGCAGCAGAAAATTTTCTTGGGCTTGAACCTAACTTTTGTTTTAGTTCAGTTTCTGACACCTCTCTCCCACTCCTGCCCCCAGGAATAACTCCCAGAGGTGAGTCACTTCACAGGGTTGGGGAGATGGAAATGAAAAGCTCATTCTGGCTCCAGCATCTTTCTAAAGCATCTTGCACTGTCTCAGGGTGTATGCAGGTGCAGCCCTGGAGCACTGCAGCCAACAGAGACACCTTTCTCTATCTGACTGGGAAGCCCAAAGGAAACAAGCTTTGCAGAAGATCTCGAGCATTTTCCCCTCTTTCCCCAGCACAAACACACAAACACAGACTGCTTTCACTTTTCCATGCCCTCTCCCAGCTAAAGTGCAGCTGCAAACAGGAAGGCATAATAAGCCTGTGGGGATAGGCAGCAGGCAAAGTGGCAGCTAATAACTGCAGGAGCTGTTGGTGCTCTTTCCTCTGGCTTTCATAGAGCTCCTGCCCTCTCTGTTACCAGAGCTTGCTTGGGTGGTTTCATCCTTTAGCTCTGTCTTAGAGGTCTCCTCACTGCCATGCTCTGCATTGCTTTCCTGGCAGCATCTCAGTCACAGAGACTGTGTGACTCAAGTAGCTGGGAGGGTGGTGATGGTGCTATTGACCACCTCTAAGACCCTGGCAAGGTGAGAGGATAAGTGGGGAGGTCTCTGTGTGGCAGCTGCCAGGTGGGAACTTTCTGTGGATAGAGGAGGCAGAGGGCTGGAAGCTGATAGATAGCTCCACAAACAGAAGTAGGCTCATTTTAGAGAATTTTTAAATGTAGGAGAGAGTTAGTGATAAGGTCTAAACACAGTCTGCCATTCAAAGAAAAGCTTATGTTCAAAGCAGGAGAATTTTGGACAACTTCAATGGCAGATAATCACAACTCTCAACCCTGACACACAAGTTGTTAATGTGTCTGTATGAGCTTCAGGGTGCTTCAAAGAGAGGTGAGAATTTAAATGTCCTAAATACACATGAAAATGAGGATTATTCAGAGAAAAGTGACAGAAGGATAACCTAAATTGGCTTACCATGCCTGCAGGATTATTTGTCTAGTGATAGATAATTGTCAGAATACCTAGAATTAGCGTTTGGAAAAGGGCAAGATATGTGAACATCAGTCTGAACCCTCTCTGCAAATGAAGGTTGGTAGCCTCACATCACTGGGCTCTCCTGTTGATTCCCCTGGCAACTAGTCTGTGTGTTCCTGGCTAGACATGCCATGAGTGAAGCCTGTCTTGTGTGAACGTGGTGGCCGTGCTTGCAGTCTTAGACAGGAAAGCAAATAAAACCAAAATGCAAATGTTATCTGACCACTTCTGAACTTCAAAAGCATTTAAGATTAAGCTGTGATGTTGGGATATAGATACGTGTCAAAAAATAGCAGCAGTTGGAAGGGCAGAGCAAAGAAGCTTCCTGTGGTTGCGGGTTTTTTTTCCCCAAACTGGATTTCCTGTCCAAGTACACCCAGCACCAGGAGAAAGGCACAATTGTGTGGACTAGAAGGAAAAAAGTTGAAGGTGATCCATGATGAGGAGTGAACAGGTAGGTTCTGTGGGTATGGCTGAACTCCAGGACTCCTTTTGAAACCTCAGTCTGGCACTGAGCTTGCTCCAAGCAGCCTGTGGCACGTCTGACACCTGTCACTGAGCCCTCTGACACAGTGGCATTTCCTCACGGGCACTTGCCCAAGCATCTTCTGTGCAACATGGATGTGCCCATTACTTAGTGTTATACATAAGACTCAAAAAAGCAAAGTGAGATTAGGCACGTGTTCAGACTGATGTCAAACTATAACGTGACGTAGACATTGAAGTTAATTATATAAGTTTTGGGGTTTAAACCCAGCTACTTGGGTTTTTTTCTGCTCAAATTCAATTTTAGGTATTCTTCACCCAATAACACATTATGCAACTTGTTAATTGAGGTAGGTAGAGATTTTGTAACCCTAAATTGTGCCCGAGAGGCTGTCCTATGGCACAGGGCTCTGCTGGGCAAGAGCTGGCTTTGGCAGTGTCAGGAGCAGACACTCCCCACCTTCCACAGTGAAACTCGCTTTCACAGGATTCTCATGGCAACAGGGAGACTAAGAGTGCAGTGAAGCTGACAACTCGGCAGGCAGTAGAAGCACTGAAAATCTGCTCTGTGGGGGCAGGCATGAAGGAAATGACATGGTTTAGGATGCTGTCAGAGGGGGAAAGGCTGCTTTCGAATCACCTTAATGACTGGTGAAGCCTGACAGGGCTTCATCATTGCTCTCAGCACAGCACAAAGTCTGCTGCCCCGCCCAGGTGAGGGATGGTTATTCATTCACCAAACTTCAAATGCTAGAGGAAGTCTTTTAGCACCTGAGTACACTCACATAAATCGTCAGCCATGTCAAAGTCTGAGGAGTTTTTAAAGGCGTCTTGTCTCCTCACACAGCCTCCTTGGTGCACCAGCAGAAGCACCACCAGCCTTTGATAAGGGAAGGAATGACTGGCCCAGGTCAAGAGCTAATTTTTGGCTACCAGCTTCAGCCCTGGAGCCCCACCTCCCAACACAGCTTCCTCTTCCAGGCTGTGGAAATGGAGAGAACACCCAAGTGCTATTGCAGTTTTAATGATTCTTTCCTTCAAGCCTTACTTTGGGGGAAACAAGTTAAAGACTATGGGAAATGCAAGATGTACCTTTGGGATAAAGTCCCCAGCACGTGTGCCTTTATGACTGTTCATGCATCGCTCATTTGGCATTTAATTGCTAAGGCTGCTCCCCCCGTGTCTTCTGTATAGCAGAATATAAGGGTGGTCTGGAGAAATGAAGGTCACAGCTGAGTAGCACATATCTCTGCCATTTAAAGGCTTGGCAGATGTGAGTGGGAATGACAGGGTTAGGGAGAGCTACAGCATTACAACACTTCCCATCATCTAACAAAGAACTTATCACTCAGACTAGCATTACAGCTCCCTTTGACTGCTGGGAAAAGCCCCTCTGCTAAGAGGGATCATATTTGCTAGGGTAAACTGCACTGGTGCTATTCCCATGTTAGGCAGTCTTGAAACAAAGACCAAAACCAGCACCAACAGAAAATTGTCCTAGCCCTATACACAGTCCCAAAGGCCCATGGCTGAAAGTAAGGAATCCTTAAAAAGCTTTTTCTGGTTTGAAATAAGGGATTCAAGAGGTAGATTCCATGCATCAAGCTCTTCCTGTTGAATGAGCAAAAAGTGAAAGATAAATCTTCATTCACGTACAGCTGCCTTCCTGGGCATTCCCTCTTTGACTAGAAATTCAGCCCTTATGGGGCTTAGATTGGCCAGTGGCTGAGAATAAAATAATACAGAAGCACCATAGGATGCCCCAGCCTTCCAGATAGCTTATAGTAATGCAGGGGTGTGACAGGAGAGATGAGGATTTTGTGCATCAAATCAAATCCTTCCCCTTCGTACACAAGGTAACAAGCCATCCCTATGCTGAGCGATGGAGAGAAAAATGCCTGGATGGCCAGCTCCTGGGCTTCTTGGGAAAATCTTGCTGGTAGGGGCTCATTTCACCCCACCCAATTAAATTTATCTCCATTGTAGTTTAGATGTCGTTCCCTGTAAAATTTTCAGATGACCAAAGAGGAGGGGAAGTTAAAATAAAAGGGGAAGTTAAAATAAAATTAATCCATCAGTCCAGGAGGGCAGCCCTTTATTCATTTGCATCCATGGTTGTGTGACTGCAGCTTTTTCAGCACAGCCACTTGGGTCTGAGGAAAGTCCTTGAGACAGAAGAGCAAGAAGTGCTCTCATATTAGAATGTGAATGTAAGGCTTTGATCTCTCCAGCTGTACCCAGACAAACTCCAGCTCCTCCAGCTGGCAAACAGGACACCCATCCCCACAAGCAGAGAGTCTAAATCAGGGCAGAAAAACACAGCCTTTCTGAGGATAGATAAGGATTTCTACACTTTTCCTCTCTATTATGATCAATCCAACCTAACAGAGCATGTTTACCTGTGATATATAGTTCTTAGCTGTCCATCAAGCAACTGGACATTGGAACAGCATTGTCCCATCACAGAATGTGTTTAAGAGGGGCATGGCAACACATCAGAGCAGTGACAAACCTGCAAGTTCTTGATGAGACTGCAAAGGAGTCATTTCACTAGGCAAAGATGACATGAGTATATGGGGACTGGGCTGCAAGGACAGGTTTGATAGAGGCCAGCACTGAGGAGGCTGAGCTGCACTGGACAGTCATGGAGCAGAAACGTCACTGCTGCACTAGCCCCTGCAGACTATGGCTGCCTGGTGGAGGACATGAGCCAACCCGGCCAGGGGACACTGTCCTCTTCTGTGCTCAGGCTGCAGTTGTGGAAGGTCTGGGCTGGCCACCAGGCTCTGCCACCACTCGCTCACCACAATATTCACAGTGAGACACCGTGGAAGCGTTTCCATGGTTTTCAAGTTTGATATCTAAATATCTTATCTGAAGAGAGGCTTTTCTTCCTGTTTGGCTGGCTATGTACATTAGCAAAGGAAATCTTAACTAGGCCTTTACAGATCTTCATTTTTCTGTTACACTTGCCATATCACAAGTTTCATCACTAAACTGAAAGCCAAGGCATTTCTTGTGGCATCGAAGCTGCAAATTGGAATGTCAAGTAAAATGAAGACTTATAGGGTTGTAATTCCCCAGGAGAAAAGAGGGGCCACTTCTATAAAACACTTCTGTCAGCTCCTCGGAAATCTTTCCAGCAGGTTCAGCCTCTGAAGGAGGAATTTACAAGCTGGAGATTATTAAAAGCCGGAATTGTGAAAATGGCTATCAGCCCTTCCTTAAAAGGCTGCTTTGGTCCAAGTCAATAATAGCACAGCTAACAGAAAGGCAGTACGTATTAACTACATCATTTCATCCACTGTCACAAATGCAGAGTGAAACTCCATGACAATCCTGGATATTCGCTCTGATCGCAAGTTGCAGATCTGTCACTTTGCATCAGCACCTAAAAACTCTCCGATTCCCTTCCGGGGGATGTTTGGTGCCTAGCATTGATCTAGTTAAGTGCACAGAAATGTGGTGAAATACAAAATGAATGGCCAGATTCTGCCTTCCTTATATTCAGGGCAGATTTTGGCACTGAGCAAAAGGGGCAGAATCTGTCCCTGAGGTCCCAAAGATACTGTGAGCCAAGGCAGAAGAGGCTGCACTGGCTCTACCCACTGCCAGTTTCCTTCTCTTGTGACTCCAGTCATGCAGTAATCCCCAAATAGGCGTTCATACCTTTTCACCTTCAGAGCTGGACTATTTCTGCTCTCTGCTACTCAGAACTAAGTCTCCCTCCCAGGAAGGAGCCATGCTAAAAATATCTCCCTACAAGTTTCCTGAGTCCTAACATTTCTCACAGAAGAGTGCAGCTCCTTGTCCATCAGTGACAAGCCTGGCTGAGTTTTGCAGTGCCTTTAGTAATGTCTTTGTGCTGATACAGATGCAGAGAAGAAACAGAGATGCATACAAGAGCAGTAGCATTGATGTAGCCGTGGTGGTCTAGACACCAGTGAGACAAAGTTCGGATAATCTCTTCTAATTTTAATATGTCAGCTTATTCAGGAAGAAGGCTTGATTGTGAGAAGTGCATTAACTCACAAGTGTTTTCAACTCTGTTTTCCATTGGGCCCTCCAAAAAAACAACACACCAGTTTAATTAGGTACTGGTTAAACTGATGGAAACAGTAAGAACTGTGCAAGGGAAGATGGGGCCTGAAGGGATGAAGTCTTTTGCCCAAGGAATCAGCAGCAACTCCAGGAGCAGAGCAGAGGTTCTCCAGACACCATGCATCAAGGCACTAGTAGGCCACACTTTTCTTTACAGAAAGGTGCTTATTAAAAAAAAAAGCAATGGCAAACTGCCATTTTAGCAGCCTTATGATGCTCACCCAGCAAGTTTAGTCGTAGTTTCAACACAATTTCAGGCTGACAGTTTGCAATGGAGCGTCTCAGCAGATGTTGGCACAGCTGAATTTTGCCTGTAGGAGAAGGAAAAAAGAAGCCTTGGTCTGTCCCTACCAAGGAAGGAGGGGAAATGGGAAAAAGAGAGACCTGCAGGGGAACATCAGGTGGCAGGGAAGTGAGGATAAGCCTGAAGTGTTGGTGGTGCTGGCTCTGACCATCTTCTGCTCCCCAGCTAAACTCTCTTGGCTTTCCTGGGCTAGAGCCCAGGGAAAGAAGGCAGTTCATGGTGATGGCTCTTCTCTGCCCCAGCAGCTGCTGCCCCAGGTGCCTGTGCCTGAAGGCAGCTCTTGCTGGCAACCTCTGTTCCCCACCAAGAGTCAGAAGCTGAGCAGCAGCTGCTACTGCACATGTTAAACTCTTGCAACACAAAACCAAGGAGTGTAGAAGGCTCTGAAAGTGGAGGAAATGCTTTCTACATCATGTGTAATTAATTCAGCACCACAAGTGTTTTGGAGTCAGGCCCTCCGCCTTGTCTGCACACAAAAACTGGCACTGCAAAAGAAATCTAAGCACTAGTGTACTGTAGGAACAGTGATGCAGGCAAAATGTGTTGTACCAGTGCCATATGGGAAGGAGACGAGGTGTATGGCACCTCTACACTCTGATCTGTGCTGATAGTGCTATTTCAGGGGATTTCTAAATCACCTCCTTTTACTGAACAGTTTTCATATGAAATTAATCCTAAAAGTGCATGTGAGCCAGGCCTGACGAGGAAGATGCAGAGCAGATGTTCAGGGTGGCTGAGTGTATTAGGCACAAGCAAGCCAGTAGTGAGAAATGTTTAGCAAAAACATTAGCCCTCCAGCCTCAAGGCATGAAAAGATTGAAGGGACATCTAAGAAAAAGGGTTTCACCAGAAAATCCCTTCTGAAGTGTTAAACCCTCCCACTGGCAGCTGAGCACAAGCTGCTGTGGCAGAGCCCATGACTCAGTGACAGACCCAGAGCCCCCCAAACCAGCTGCTGGGTTAAATGGACTGTGCAGAAACCCCAAGTTTGGGTAATACCAGAAACATAACCTCTATGACTAAAAAAAGATGCTGTCAGACTGTTAAATATTTATCTGCCAGATGGGGTTACTATGGAGAGGGGTGGCTCTGTATGTGTTGTGTGCAGTAAGAAACACCGACTGCAAGATTTAAAGAGCCTGAAAGGAAGAAAAGCAGTAGGGACAGCAATACATGTAAGTATAAGATGGACAAACACAAGACGAACACCTTTCAGGCTGTTCATTTGATGAACATGGTGGTATCTCCTTTGCCTCACATTGCATGGGTCCTGTAAACAGCAGGCACTTGGTCATCAAAAGGAGCAGAAGAAATACTGAGAGGGGAAAAAATTTCCTTTGTGAGTCAGCTATAAATGAACATGAGGAAAGGGAGGAGAGTCAGGTGTCTCTGGGACCTCCTTGGCCTAATTTACTTCTTATCTACAAGGGAGAAAACATGAACAGGGAGAACTGAAAGTTTCCTCAGTCATTCAAAAATGACATGAGTGAAGGGCAAGCACAGCACGGTTAATGTCTGCAGACAGATAAGGGCTGTGTAGAGATGCAGATAAAGTGACATTTCTTATCCAGTTATCAGGTGGTTTGGGAGTTTGGCAGGGGTGCCACATGTTTGATGTGAAAGGAGAAGACATCCCATATCCCCTCTGCACCGGCTGCTCGCGGCTCACTGCAGTTCCTGGCTGATAATCCTCTCCAGCCCAGGAGGAATACCACTGGCTTTGTTGGGGCTGGATATTCTCTTCTGCTAAAAAAAAATATAACTTTAAAAAATAGTAATAATAAAAAAGATGATACAAACTGCTTCCAAAGCTGATTAAACTGCTGGGCAAGCTTGAAAAGCAGACAGTGCCCTACACACACTTAATCCATGAACTCACCTAGGAAGCATCCCTTCATTAGGCTACTGACTTCATGCTGCGCAGGAAGAGGACACACTCCTTGAGCTTAACAGAGAGATTTTGTAAGAGTAATTTGTTGATCTCACAGTATGAAGCTGAGATACTGAAGGTGTAGGAGGAATAAATGTTCTGTGGGCTCAGTCTAGCTCCGTCAGTCCTAATCACTAATAGGGGGTTGCAGGCTTTCACCGCTGTTTTCCCTTCCTCATTTAAAACAGAAAAACAGAGCTGAGTGACAGCTATGGAAAATAAAATCAGTTGTTTTGGCCACAAAAACGGTCTAAGTATGAGAACTGTCAATGACTCAGCTCCCCCTCACCTGCCTCAGTTCTGGTTTGTCTCAGGAGTGTGGTGCACCCTTGGATCATTGACGGGATGCCACTGAGAGGAGAGCTGGAGCTGTGCTCACCAGTGCTGCATCCTCACCTGCACATGCCCCTCTGTCTGCAGGGGAACAGCCTGCAGCTCCATGTGCTGCAGTTGGTCCCCAAAACCATGTCTGAGCCTGGCTGCCTTCCCCAGTGGTGGGGGAATGTGTTGTATTTGTGTCTGCACTGTCCCCTGTGAAAAACAAACAAAACCAAAACCAAATAAACTTTGTCAAATGTGTGTAAAATGGTTCCAAAAGAAAGACTGGAGATAACACTCAAAATTAATAGTCCTTGCCTGTTTGTACTTACCAGGAAATGTTGCACATGTGCTGCTGCATCACAAGGTTTATGAATCTCCCCTACACCCAAGAGACTGAAACATCTCTACATAAGTCCAGCTGAATATTTTCCAGCTGTAAATCTAGGAGAATCCATCAGGTTCCAATCCTTTAGGAAAGAAACAAAACTCAGGTGCTTGCCAGGACAAAGGACATTTATCACCTTTGTGAAAATATCAAACTCCTTTATGAAGAGTGGGATGACAAACAATAGTCAGGGTCAGACAGGAATGACTGAGAAATGCACAAGTAAGGTGTGAATCCCAGCAACAAAGAGAGTCTTCTCAGCCCAGAGTCTTAAATGTTGTCCTTTTAAGAACCGATTTGATCCAATAGCTCATTTCCAGTTGTACAGACAGGAAATACATGTAGTCAGTAATTTAGCAATATGGTTTTCCTATACCAGGGAAAAGGTTCATTAATCTTGGCATATTAATAAATGGACATCTATTAGCAACAAATAAGCTGGAGATAAGATTTCAGGTGCAAGGAGGTGATGATGCTCAGAGCAGCTTTCTGATGACAGAAGTAGAGGTCAGAGGAGGAAAAAAAAAAATAAGAAATCTACCTGCCTTCTGGAGGGATTTTAACAATATGGAAAATCACGGGGGATTAGCATGCCCCAGGGTGGAGAGAACACACAGTGTGGGATCCAGGCAGGGTCTGCAGCCAGGACCAAGACTCCCAGGTACAGTGCTGGCTGCGAGTGCCCATGCAAACAGGCAATACCTGAGATGCCAAGATATGCTGTGGCTGGATGGGAAGGGGCTGCTAAGCTGGCATGTGCCCACTGTTGTGGTGGGTGGGCTGTGGGGAAGTTCTGACCAACACGTTGGCTGAATGGTTGATCTCATATGGTCTTGTCCTGCCAGGGGGGGCAGTGCAAGAGCAGGAGCTGCAGCTCAAGCAGGTGGATCCCTGTCCAGGTACACATGACAACCTGGGTACTCTCACAGTACCCTGTCACCAGGATACGTTGCACAGGGAAAATGAGGAAAACAACATTCCATGGGAAAGCAGCAATGGAGTGAGATTTCACTGGGTGTTCAGCTGCCATTGGAAAGACTCTCAGTTCGCCAGCAATCAAAGCTGTGTTTACACATTGGCACTGGGGAGTCGCCCAGGCTCTGCTTACACCAGAAATCAGCACTCTGCTCCCAGCTGAGAGGGGCCTGAGCAGCTCTGAGGGTCCCTGACCACTGGCGGGGCACTGCTAAGTGTATAGGTTGCGGAAGAGGCTCCAGCCACAGGCATGGACCTTCCTGCTTCACCTCTTCCGCAAGTGCTAACTGTTGGAACATGCAAGCATATGACGTCCCTGGTAGAGCTGTAAGGAAATTGGTGGAAGAGCAGACGCTGTGGAGTGAGTCCAGCCTCAAACCTAAATGGTCAGAAAGGAAATGCCCTGCCAGAGCAGGGCACAGCCATGGGTCTGGAGAAGCCTTGGTCAGTGAACAGAGCAAGCTGAGTGAAGATCCTCTGCACTAACACCTCAGTTCACTCACTTTATGTCCCACATGGGTGTGAATTGGATACTCTGGTCCTTGTTTCACCTATGAAACTCACTTGTCATCCCTCAATTTAAATAATGCACTCAGAGTTTAGCAGGATAGAAAGAGGTCACTTTTGATCATGTAGACTTGGTGACTACTCACATAAGCTGTATCTTGGTGGGTCAGTCACTGTGGCATCATAGCTGTCCCACAAAGAGGAGAGATATCTGAATATAAGTCTACCCATTGAATAGTAGGTGAAAGATGAGCTTGACCTTCTCCCAAATTAGTGAATGACAGCTAAGCCTTAATGTACAAAACCAGCATAATTTAGGTTGGAAAGACCTTAGGAGGTCACCTGGTCCAAGAGTGGGCTAACATTGACATTAGTTCAGGTGAAACACTGGCATAAATTTCTTCTGGCCCCACTGCCACTGTCTCCCCTATTTGTTTCATCCAACAAGACAGCAAATTTTGCCACGTGGGCACTTTCTGGGTTGCTTTTTGTTTGGTTATTTATTTGTAAAGCATGGCCCCCAGGATTGCCTTGCAAAATTAACGTGAGGATACATATTTTTCTTAGGTTTATTAAAACCATCCATGTACAAAATTAATATGGTCTGACAGTGGAAGAGCTGCGCATTCTGAGAATGGTGTGTGACTGCTTTATGAAATAGCAATCTGGGAATGCCTAATAAACAATCGCTCTTAATTTTAAACATCTGTATCTTTAACAATAAAAACAGCTGATGTGCCCCTCCATCAGTCCTGGGCTCAAGCTTTAGCTGAGTAAGACCTGACTGCAGTGTGAAACCTCTCTTGTCTTGCCTTGCTTCTTTACATCCAGGTAATTCTATCCCTCTGTGGCTTGTCCCGGCTGATTTGACCTGAAACTTGACCCTTTTTCAACGGATCAAAGGAGCAAAATGAGAAGCAAGAAACTTTTGCAGTGAAATTTCAGCCACTGCAGTTTGAGCTGTGTCTCTGGTTTACTTGTCGCTGGTGCCTGTGTGGAGGAGCATGCTGGTGTTTCCACCCTCATGTTCTCATCCCACCGTCTCATTTTGCCACATGGACATCCCAACTCGGATGGGGCTAACCTGGAACAGGGTGGTGTTGCTCTTAATCACATGGGGAGTTTTACTAGTGCAACAGTCATAGAATCATAGAACCGTTTAGGTTGGAAATGACCTTTAAGATCATGGAGTCCAACTGTTAACCCAGCACTGCCAAGCCCAGCACTAAGCCATGTCCCTGAGCACCACATCCACAAGTCTTTTAAATGCCTTTGGAAATGATAGCTCCACCACTTTCCCGGGGTGTCCTGTTCCATGGCTTGACAACCCTTTTAGTGAAGAATTTTTTTTCCAAATATCCAACCTGGACCTCCCTTGGCTGTGCAATTATGCTGATAATGGGATTATTACATTGATAAACAAACAGCTTGAGATAAACCAATAATAATCCCAAAGTTTAACACAAGCTTAGTTTAGTATCCCCAGCA